>OX375875.1:60807980-61286696 GCA_947359465.1 Metellina segmentata
ACCATATATCTACGATATTAGTGACGACAATATACTACAATCAAAGAGATATATTGAAATGTTAAGAAGTATCGCTCGTTATATGTAGCTAAAATTTTAATTTTACAAAATGTCTACTTATTTAAATTAAACAGCTATAAATTAAATAGTATGCATTGTACAATTAAACCTATAGTATATTGTCATTACAACATGCTGATAAGTAATAATGTTTAATTTCGTAGAGATATCTCTGTAACTTTTTGAGAAATCATATTACGGATGTGCAATATTTGCTTAAAATTGTGTTTTTCAGAAAAGCATTTAAAGTTTACCTTTGTGTTTTTTGCCAATGGCAAATTCTTCGCACAAATTCATCGAAACTTGATGTAAAATGTTGAGGATTGATTGTAAAAAATAATTTCAACAAATTTATGTTTAAATTTTTTTTTTTTTTGAAAAATTAGAGGAAAACCTTTCAATTTCCGGTAATTTCAATCGTCCTTCCGGTTTCGATTTCTGTCGTTCAGTAATACTAAAATTGCTATAATCGTAGACTTAAAACAATTACAGATTCTGAAACTTAAGAAACTGGGCTTCAATATGAGAGAATAAAACAAATTTGAGAATTTTGGTCAAAATTACGTTTTAAACGTAGTCGGATACTTAAGTGCTGTGTATCCGTCCAAATGATCAGTGTGTAGAATATTTGTCTACAATCATGTAAAACAGATATTTCAGAATCAATTATATTAAAATGACGTAGATGGGCAAGCAAACAGTCGTGCTCAGTCAAAAGCCTAAAATGAGCAGCTTCAGCAGATCTAGCGTTGTCTTGAATAAGATTCCTTCTTTGAAAAAGAGCACTCCAGCTCTTACTCTCAGCAGTTCGAATCTATTTTTAGAGTTCATCCTTTTGTTCATCAGAATTTTTTGTGTAGGAAAGAATGTCTGCAAAGACTAAAATTTTCATCTGTATCATTTTTTATCAGAACGTCTGCCCTTTAGACGTCGGGAAAACCGCAATGGGAGGGTATCCATTGCAAAGTCACTGCATGGTTGATTTATTTTTTTGCATTCGGACTTGTTATTAGTTAAGGATTGGAAGAAAAATTTTGAATTTTGGACAGGATCACGACTTTTTTTGGGCAATTTTTCTTCGGATGATTAATTGCTTTACAAAGATTTCTTCTACTTCTCCATCGAAGTGGGTGAGATTATTATACACAAGAATGTAAAAGGAGAAAAGATAGCAGAACATACCATTCTCTGCACCTCCAAATAAAACAATAAAAACTGCGTATATATTAAAGGGAGAAAAATATCTATAAAGAATCATATAGAAGAGAAGAAAGTATAAGTAAAGCAAGGGTAAAATGAAAAAGAGGACAGATCACTAGGGTACCTATGGATTGTAATGCCCATGTTTATTCGAAGAAAGTACACCCCCTTAGGCGACATGAAGATATTCAAATAGTTAACCTTATTTCCATGACACAAATACAAGTAAATGAATATCACATGAACATGATATAAAAATCCTCGCAAGCTGGAGGTTCATACCCAGATTTGGCTGAGCTGAAAAAATCAAGTGCTAAAGGCTTAGGGGTAAAAAGAAGTCAAAATAGAAGCGATTGTTTAAAAACTTTTTAATTTAGTAGCGATCAAGTTGATACAATCAATCATTCTTAAAAAAATATATCCCGACAAATCGGGTTTTGCGATTAGTACTGAAATGAGACGAATGTAAAATCACTAGTTCAAACTGATCAAGCTATTTCTGATGTGTATATTCCAATGATTAATTTCATAAATAATAATCAAATCTAAAATTAGGATTTCTGCACTGTTAACCTATGTCATTGGAAGTATCTAACATTAGTTAGAAATGCGATTTTATATCCATAACTTAAGACTTAAAAAGTAACGACTCTTTTATTTTGCAGAGGCTGCGTGATGAACGCAAAGGGATTCTCAGTATCCACAAACAAGTAAGATAGCAAGAATAATCCACTGTTAAAAAAAGTTGAAATAAATGTATCTAAGAAAATTATAAAGGATAATTTATTTTCAAATAACTTTTTATAATGCTCCAGATATTTGCGTAATTTTAAAGTATGTATTATGTATATTTTATACCCATTGATTTTTCCAATTTTTAGCTGAAAGGTCAGTGGAACAGCATGGAACAAAGGCTTCAAGATTTGGCTCTCAAGGTAAGTGTCGAGAAAAACTCGTTTTCTAGCATAAATGAAATATAGCAGAGAGAATCTATATAAATAAATATAGTGTTTCTTGTTCACACTCAATATTTTGGCTTAATTTCGAGCTATTTATTTGTTTTGGGTAATTTTACTGTAAACTCTGTGTTTTCTGTATGTGGGTGTCTGTATGTGTGCGGCCGCACTACGTTCAATTGGTAGATATTAGTTCTATGAACACCTTTTTTATAAATTTCCTAAAAATATCTGAATAAACAAATGAGAAGATCAATTTTTCGACAAGAGTACAAGACGGTGGAGAGAAAAATCAACTTTTCACGAGGGGACGAGAATGCCTTAATTGTAAATATGTATAAACAAAATTTGAGTGTTTGTACTATCGCTGAAAAAAAAATGAAACACCCCTCTTCATTCGAGAAATTTTAACAGTAGAGAAAAGACAAAGATGGAGCTTGACAAAAACTAAAGTCTTTTATAAATTCAAATCATAAAATTTGCATAAGGGGACGTCTTTATATTAAATTGAGTGACAGCTTCATAATTTCCCATGTGAGTCCCCTATTTCGACACAGTTACGAATATATATATAAATTGAACTTCAAAAACCAAATTTCGTGTCATTAAATCTTAACGTTTAGAAGTTATGAGGACAGTGATTGGAGCTCCTAATGTTAAATAAATTTCTTAGACTTTTATGCATATCTTCCTAAATAAATTATCAATAGTGCTGATATTTTGTACCATGTTACTGATAAACAACAAAGACAAAATCCCCCTAAAATTTTATTTAAAAAATATTTTTTTTTGTATGCAACAATAGTTATTAATTTAATGTTTAAAAAATTATGAATTGGGACGTGATTATAATTCGATATGAATCGATTCAAAAGGGGACTTATTGTATGACCATGCGAAATTTCATTTCATTCTGACAATTAGTTTTTGAGCTATATTAAATTTTTCTCATTGTTGCAATTTAAAGGGTATCTAAAGTTTAAAAAACGTCTGACAAACCTCGGATAATAATTCTTGGATCGTTTGTACTTGCATGGTAAATATAATAATGTAATTCTCAAATCATTTGCAGTTGCGGATCGCTGAAAAATGCATTTGAAATAGTGTTCTAATTTGAAATTCGGGTAGCTATAACAACAAGTAATCTCGATCTACGTTTAGCGATTTTCAATGTGGAGATGATCCCTGAAAATGGCAATAACTTTAGTATTGAATATCTCCTGATATGAAGTTGTAAAGTCATGAAATTTCATACTTAAACTAATTTACCGATGCAGGATCTGATTATGGCATTAAAACAAGATGTTTCTATCAGAAATTTCGGTATTTGTGAAAAATCGGATTTGAAGACGTTCTCTTATGAAATATTAATAATAAATTTGTAAAGAACGTTATTCCCTAATGAATGATACCTTTTAATTTGTTCTGGTATAATTAGTGGTTGAAATAAAGGAGGTGGTTCGGTTTTTATCCGTGACTGTACATTACATATGTTAGCCAAATTTCACGTTATTTACGAGGTTCATCCGCAAAGAAAGTTCTGTTTTGAAAAAGCAAAACAAATAATTGTTTCACAAGCAAATTTTATGTTTACATGAAAGGTCTTTTCTTGAACTATTTTTCTACATAGTTTCCATCGATGTCGAGACATTTGTCGTAGCAGCTGACCAGCTTATCTATATCTTATCTATATCTTTCAAAGCGCTGACCTCCAAGGTCATGCTTCATGTGTATGAACAAATGATAGTCAGACGGTGCCAGGTCTAGTCTGTAGGGGGATGAAATTCGCAGCAATCGAAAAATTGCAAAATATACGGACTACCTGTGTACCAAATCTGATTGCTGTAAGTACCATAGAATCGTCAGGATTTTGCGGCAAACAGACAAACACTTCCTTTTATAATAGTAGAGAATGTTTCAGTGACAGAAGACGAATGTTGCCTACTTTATCTCTTGAAGCTTTATTGATGTAACTTACATCTGTTAAAAGTTTGTATAAAACTAATTTTATTTTAAAAAATCGCTGTCAAATCGCTTTTTTAAAAAAGTGGTAATCATTTAGCGTTGCTTTGTTCGTAATGAAGACATTCAATTTTAAAACAAGTTATCGTGTAATTGTACTTGCATCTAAATGGAATTTTCAAGAAAAAATATATTCGTTTTAGTCATGAATGTCTTATCTAAATAATTTGTCATCTTTTCTTTAAAGTTAAAATTCAAAAATGTTGCATGCCTAAAACAAGCGTGCCCCAAGTCAAATTAAGGCAGGTGAAAAATAGGAGCGCTAGACTATTTGAGAGATACAGTAATTTTACTGGAAAATCTAACTTAAAAAGGGCATTCATCCCTCAAACTCAAAATCGACGACTTCTGTAGCAGTCACTTTAGTATTACCTTCAATAGTTTAATCACGCAACATTGGTGCCGATGTATGTGAAATGTTATTACCAAGGATGGAGATGCTTATATACGACTTGCGTTCAAAGTAACTTATAGAAATTATAAGAAAGTCAAAAAGGTGTTAAAATTTTTTTTCTAGAGACTTAATCAATGTTGGTACTGTTCTACGATAGAAAAAGTGATTTTTAGGGTATCTTTTAAAATCTGCAGTTAATTAATTAAACTCGAGAAAGGTTGGGTGATTTTCTAGTAATCTCATCTGAATGCAACTAGGGAACTTATTACTTTGTTTTTGAGATAAATGAAAGAGAACTTCCGTCCAATCCTAGTTTGTCTCCAAACCATATAACTGGCAGCTTTCATTAGTCTATAGAGCTTAAATGGTGAAAAGCATGCATTAATTTCTTTTGATATCTCAGCTTTACTAATTTAAGTCATAATATACACAGTCCAGTCACATTAATGTGACCACCTGTCAAAAGCCAGAATAACCACTTTTGGCAGAGCGGACCGCTGCGAGACGTGCAGGAAGAGAGTCAATTTTAGGTTACTGAAGGTGTTCACTGGGATGTTGAGCCATGCCGACTCCAGTGCCGTGGCCAGCTGCGCTAGATTACGCGGTTGAGGATCCATGGCGCGAACAACCCGATCGAGGTGGTCCCACATATTCTCGATTGGGTTTAAATCCGGTGCGTTTGCTGGCCAGGGGAGTACGGTAAACTCATCCTGGTGCTCTTCGAACCACGCACATGCATTGTTAGCTGTATGACACCTCGCATTGTCCTGCTGGTAGATGCCATCATTCTGAGGAAAAATAATTCGCATGTAGGGGTGGACATGGTCCGCAAGGACAGATGCGTACTTGTGCTGATCCATAGTGCCTTCCACAATGATGAGTGCACCCAGTGAATGCCAGGAAAACATTCTCCAAACCATAATGCTCCTTCCTCCAGCCTGGATCCTTCCGTCAATTGTTGCAGGGTGTTTTCTTTCAGACGTTTCACGCCGTATACGCCAACGTCCATCTGTCCGATGGAGCATAAAACGTGATTCATCGGAAAAAACCACCTGTCTCCACTCTGTGGACGTCCAGTTGCGGAACTGGCGTGCAAATTCCAGCCTTCGTCGCCGATGAACAGCAGTCAGCATAGGTGCATTAACCAGGCGTCTGCTGCGGAGGCCCGTGCGCAGCAACGTGCGCTGAACCGTTGTTGAGACTCTTGGTAGCCCCTTGGTTCATCTGGGCGGTCAGTTGCTCAACAGTTGCGCGTCTATTCGCACGAACGCATCTCCGTAGCCTTTGTTCGCCTCTATCTATAGCCCGTGGTGCACCACATGTGCCACGCTGCTGATTTTGGATAGTGCCATTTGTCATGCATGGTATACTTTTACCACGGCGACACGCAAACAGTTCACAAAATTAGCCGTTTCCGAAATGCTTCCACCCTTGGCCCGAAAGCCAATAATCATGCCCTTTTGGATGTCGGATAAATCGCTACGTTTCTGCATTATGCCAACGATTCAAATGCTTTCCGATGCCCTAGGACATCCTTTATATACACTCCACTGCAATGTGCTGCCACCTGCTTTTTGTGATTGGTTATTTCACGTTGACGTCGAAAGTAGGTGGTAGTCACATTAATGTGACTGTGTATATTTTTCGAGTTATCAAGTTCTTGTCTTTAGATGGCGATATATATTTAAAGTATGTGGTACAGAAATGTACTTAATTTTCGTACTGTTTAATGGAAACAATGGATGTAAACAAAAAAATCAATTGTTATGGGATTCATACGCCAATTTTTTCGCTTTTAAATTTTTTATTTGAACTATGGATTTGGGTATAATATAATACTGAAACTGTACAGATGAGCTCGTCACTCTTAACGAAATTCTTAAGCAGTCTGATAACAGAAAGCAATGATATATATGAAAGATAGAAATCAGCGCAGAAAATAATATCTAATCGAGAGTTAAAACAGGTTTTGGGTAAACAAATACCAAATCGCCTTTCAGCATGCTGAATGTGCAATGAAAATATAATTGAAGTACACTTTCAGAAGCGAATTTTGATAACACGGCTGATTTATCTATCTTCTCCCATGTGTTGTATTGGAAATAATATTTATTACCAGTAAGAATAAAATGAAATACTGTAAAAAAATTTTAGGATAGTTTATTCCATTTGGTGGTACTAAATTTTAATATTAAGCTATATTCATTATAAATGTATTTAAGTAAGATATGAAATGTTAGTAAAACATTTTGCCAACTTTAGCTATAAGTAATTAAGAAAGTTTATCTATGCACGAGTCTGTTAGTGGTATTTTATAAAATAAAAGTATATTCCAAGCATTCAATCAATATATCTAAAGTGCTTTTAGTTAATTAGAAACTAGAACCAAGTTCGTTATAAGGGAAAGTGCTGTTTGATTATTACCACCGAATACGAAATCTAATTCGCAAAGCAAATTTGTAAATTAAATATTTGAAGTGCCCTTGTTGTTTTTCTAGGCCTTCATCTTTGATTAAAATCCTCAGATCAATGTGAGTAATATATTCGTTCAGATACTCCAATTTCAGCACGGCTTTATCAAATAATAAACGAATATAATTGCTCATTTTAAAACAAATCTAAAAGTATGATAATAAAAGTAATTTTTCTAGTGCTTTTAAATATTTATTATTATATTTATTTCAATAAAATAGGAGGGATAGAAAATAATGAATATAGCGGTTGCATTTATTTCTTATTTCTTTTTACAGATGGTAGAATTCATTCAAAAATATCATGAACACTTAATCTTAAAATGATAGATTAATGTATAATTATCGGATATAATATTTATTTTAATAAATAATACAGTATTAGTAACAAAATTATAAAGTGTAAAATACAATAAATGAAGATATATGAGTTTTAAGGTACGTGTAGTTGATTTTACAGTTTTAAACTTATGGATCGGTCTGGTAGACAGGGTGCTGGCTTCTGGATTGAAAGATCATTCGAATCTGGGTAAGGCATGTATGTTTATCCATCTGGAGTGAACACGTGATCTCTATAAAAGAGCTGTGTCTACAATGCATGGTATGCATGTATGTGAGGTGCAATATGAACCCGCTATACGTCCGTAGTGCATCAGAGTATCCCTAAGGCCCGCTGCATACATCCGGTTTTTCAACGTCCGCCGCCGCTGACTCAACGCAAGTGCGGTCTGAGACACATTAGATCCAATGGAGTAGTGCACACATGCTTCTGGCACCGCTGCGGCGACGCACGTCCAACTTGCGTGCAATTTGTACCGCAGTTCCCCACGGAGACAACTTACGTGCAATTTGTATCGCACTTCCCCACTGAGACAACTTGCGCGCAATTTGTACACTTCTTCGGTCTCAAGTACCTTGTTTTCATAAATAAATGGTATATAAATAATAATTAATAAATGGTTGTATCCAATACGTCTATTTTATTTCAAAATACACTTTTTTTTGCACCAAGAAAGCGAAACAAACACAGTTTCTTCGATAAGATATTTATCGCAAATAGCCCAAAATGAGTACATGCGTTATTTCACGGTTGTGTGTGCATAGTTGGGCTTCGGTGCCGCAGCGGCGCCGCACGTTGAAAAATCGGATTGTGCACCGGGAATAAGTGATTCACAATTCCGCCCTTGTATATCTATGACGAATCCTACTCAATTGTCCTGGTATTAAATAATAAAAAATTATGGAATAATTTTTTTTTTGCATTTGCATTAGTGATTATTTTTATTACACATGAACGGCTAATGTCTCGAAATATGAATATTTTATGATCCATTTTTCAAATGGTGTGAATGCAAACGTAAAACAAAAAGCGAATACTTTCTGATGACTGTTTTCTGCTATGCTCTTTATTTAGTAAACTTCGTTGTAGATGTTCTTAATTACCTAAGATCAAATAAAAAGCGAGCGTTTGATGGTATGTGAATGAAATATGCATAAGGAAGAGAGCAGTAAACTATAACGATCTTTTCTAGCAATTTCACTCTTTTTTTTTTCAGCGCACAATATTTTCTTGTTTATTTTGAGCTCCAACTCAATGTAAATGATTGATATGGGGAAAACTACGCCATTCATGAAAATGGCTTTAAAAGGGAACGAAGGAGAGAGTGCCTGATCACACTCTATCAGTGAGAGTATCGAATCTACCGTAGACAATAACTCACAGGTAATGATAATGGGCTCTGGGTAATACTATATATAAAACAACGGTTGTGTGGACCTTTTTCAACGGGAATTGTAGGGATTATGAAGAGAGGCTTTGGAAGATTTTTGTGGTGGGTGAAAATACAAGGATATCGATTTTAAGATGCGTTCTAATCATTTCGATTAATTCAGTCATCCGAAATAATGTATTCTTTTGCATTAGAATGGCAACCTTACTGGGTATTCAAATGAATTATTCAATAAAATCAGATTTATCACAGTAATTAGAGTTAGCTTCTGTATATTTATTCGTGAGTATCACCACATTTGTCTTGTGCTTGAATTTTTTGGTGCAGTTAAGAAAATGCAATAGAATCTAATAGAGGTAAAACTTCTTATTTCATTGTAGCTCGTTATTTTAAATTTATTGTTTGAACTGAGTAAAATTTTAAAGGAATAGTTTCTGAGCTATTTTTAAGAAACTTAAAATTATTTCTATTATTTACTTTGTTTAATCACCATTAATTGAATGTATTACTTCACTTAACTGTCACTTTTCTGAAATAGAACTACACTGCTAGTAAAATTAACGGAAAAACTTAAGTTTTGGCAAAAAATTCGAAATCACATCAAGCATTTGAATTCTTGGACAGTATAATCATGAATTCATTCCCTAGATCTAGCAACATATGTAATTTATCTAAGTTACATTAAATAAAATTCAAAATTTTCAATTTTATAGGGTTTTAGTTCAGCTTAACTCACAGTTAATGTAGCTAAATATTTTATTTCTTCAAATTGTTTTATATAAAAGGACCAATGCGTATTCTACATCACATAATAAGGTAGTTGGTCAATTAACGTCCCACTAGGACAGGGGTCGGCAACCTATTGAAACGGAAGAGCCAAAAGTTACAATTTACAAAATTTCCCAGTTTTTAAAGAGCCAATAAAAATTTTCGTTTCAATATTATAGTATGTGCTTATATATACTTGATTTTTGGTTTAAAATAGACGGCTTTAAGTACGGGATAATATTTATTCATATAAAAACACAAATATAGATAGTTACATCAATGGGAGCATTGGCTTTGCATGCCTTTTGAAAGTTTGATTAAATCTGGCTTATAACTTGTTGTTTTAAGTTCAAGCACTCTAGATTTTTATTTGTTAGTTGACTTCTAACTTTATTTTTTATTATATTCATGCAAGAGAACGCTTGCTCGCACGAATATGTCGACCCGTAGATCGTCAGCACTCCATATGCCAACTTCTTCACCTCACTGTAGCATTCTGGAAGACTATTCCATGCTCCGAATATGAGGGTCTCAACTCGCGGAATTTCTATTGGAGCTGCCCAGTGTCCCCTTGTGCTGCGCGATGTGCATGCATTTCTGGACCTCCAACTCTTCCAACTTGCTCTTGAATTCTGTGAACTTGCCACTCCAAAAGTCTTTGGTTTTCAAAACTAGCAATTGCATTTGAAGCGATCCAGCATCAATTCCAAATGGCTCAATGTTGATCTCATTTCGATTTGTGTAGAGAGGATTTACTATGAACGCGAGAGTACTTTTGTTTGTTTTGAATTGCTCGAATCTCTCAGCGAATCCATCCTTTATGTTTTTTAAAGCTATACTGAAGTAATTCGTGTCAATAGTTCCATTGGTCTCATCGCGATATTGCTTCAGAGTTTTAAAATGAAGTAATTTCTCGCTCTCCATGTCTTCAACAAAAAGAAGTAATTTTTTTCGAAACAAACTACTTCTTCAAGCAAGGCGTAGGCTGGGTTGCCATTTCCTTGCAGTTTTAGATTTAGTTCATTGTGGTACCTACCATGAAGTAGAATTTTTGAAACCATTTGTCTTCTTCCAATTCGGGATGGTCAATGCTTTTTTCATTGAGGAATGTTTTTATTTCACTCAAGCACAAAGCAAAACGTTGCAATACGTTACCTCTGGAAAGCCATCGCACTTTATTGTGTAGAAGCTATCTAAAACGGCAAACAATTTATTTACCATTATTACTTCTTTAACACGATCCTCAGATATATAATCCAATTCTGTAACTGATTTTATTATATTATACGCGTACATACCTTTGAGAAGATAATTCGCTTCCAAATCGCATTCTTCTTGAAACAACAAGCGAATAGACACGCAAAAACCGCATGCGATTAAATTAACACACATGCAACATAACGTCGATCGCTCTATCCGAGGATGACTGACTGACAACACGTCTAGAGTCTGGACGTGTTGTCAGTCAGGCGGTGGCCGTTTGGGTTAGACGGAAATGGAATGCAATTGGCTGAAAGATAAACATGTTCACTGAGTTTCATCTCTAAGAACAAAACAATAGTTCAAATTTATCTCCTTACGGTCATGTTAAGAGTAGCGATTTGTAATTAACGATTATGAAAACAGAAGCTATTGAGAAAAAATAAATACTTAAAAATATTTTTTCTTATTTTTTAAGGGTTTTGAAAAAAAGTATTAATTTTTTCGTATGGAACTGGAGAGCCGCAACTTTATATCAAAAGAGCCGCATGCGGCTCGCGAGCCGCAGGTTGCCGACTCCTGCACTAAAACAAGACGACGGGCTATTGTCGACGGCTCGGGATAATTCCCGAAGGAAAAGATTCGAGGACAGCACTACGTGATTTTGAACCACAGTTAGATCACGAGGCAACACCTTGAGCTGGCGCTCCACTCTCTACTTCCACACCACGCTAAAGTGAGGACATTTTAGGTCACGGCATATTTAACGTATACCAACCTCTGTGTACACCACGTTCTTAAGCTAGACCGAGCCCTGAACTGAGCTGTTGGAAGAGCAACAGGTTGCTCTTGTCCACTATTGGACCTTACGCCATAAAATTCAAACCAACCAACAACCAACTGCGTTACCGTGGCCCGAAGATATTAAGGATCGATCTTTGAATTTTGGGAGACCAAACAATTCAACGAATTTTTTGAATAGCTGGTACACACTGGAGAGAGAGAATAGTCACATGAAATAAAAATACTTATATTCTACAGACAGAATAAACCAATACTCAAATTCATAGTGTTGCTTCTACCTCGTGTCATCAGAGAACCCATAAAAATTTAATCTGATAAATTTAATTTTTAAAAGTTATTCCCTTTACATATTATGTTCAACATTTATGTCTTAAAAATAAAGTGCTTATTATTAATATTCATAAGGTTATGTTACACGTTGAAGTTTCTAGTTTTCGTCATTCGAAAAAGCATCGACCTTCTAATGAAATAAATGGAGCATGTTGACGCAGTAGCTATTATAAGATCTCAGAAGTGTAGATAACGTGGGTTTGGGACGATTGGCTACCAAGCTAAAGATTTTTATCATTCTTTGCAATTAATCCTATTTTAAGATCCGTGCTTTCTTCCAATACTATGACCCACACCCAACGGTCTTCAAACTGAGCGATTGGGAGAAATAACATGAAGCTAAGCATAATCTCCGCCTATTTCATTAGAAAGTTGATAGAAGGGAATTGTTAGAAAGAGTGCATTAAAGCTACGCTTGATTATTCGTCATTTTGAATTCACAGAGAAGGTAGAATGGTTTTACGAGACTTAAATCTATACTAGATTGATAACTATGCAGACACTGTCACCAAGTTTATCCAATTTGCGTGTACCGTATAACCTTAGAAAACAGCACACTCCATCAACAGTATGAGTGATTATACTAGTATCTTGGTGTGTGTGTTGTTGTTTATGTTATATTCTTATGTTAGTGTTATTCTTCTTATTATTATTATCATATTTTAAGCCCAACAACCTTCGAAGCAATGAAAAACTTGGCCTACTACTTTCTTAACACTCACCTTACTGCATAGAACGGCGTATACTTTTAGTTTCTTAAACAATTTCATATCAAACTGAAAGGCATGTCAATTAAAATCCATTTCACACAAACAGAATCCGGGTACATGGAAGCGGAACGCTCCAGATTTAGGTTATGGAAAACGTTTTAAGACGCACAAGGATATTTGTTATTGAAGCCGCTTTCCCGAATCTTAGTTAGTCAATTTCAACCGGATTTAAATTGATTCGGATTGACTCAGATTCTGTTCGTGCGAAGCGGGAACAACGCTGTGGAGTAGTGATGAAGAGAATCCAGGTCAATCTGAATCCAATAGAACCTTAACCAATTTCGTATCAAACCGAAAAGCATATTAACTAAAAGCCATTCCACACCAACAGAATCCAGGTGCATTGAAGCGGTACACTCCAGATTCGGGATAGAATTTTTTCATAGAAGCGGTTTTCCTGAATCATCGTTAGTCAATTTCAACCGGATTCAAATTGATTAGGATTGACCCAGATTCTGTTAGCTCGAAGCTGACATAACGCTGTGAGACTAGAGATGAATAGAATCCGCGTCAATCTGAATCTAATAGAAATGGACTAACGTACAAAAAAGCCGCTTCCATTAGAAATAGCTCTTCCTCTTAAAACCTTCCACGCCAACTGAATACGGAGCGTTCCCCCACTTCCAATACGTCAGTCAGTTGCTGTTGGATTAGGATTGTCCCAGATTCTGTTCGAATGAAGCGGTCCTAGCGTTACGAGACTAATGCCGACTTTCCCTGCAGTCCCGTGTGATGGCCACCCCCTCCAGCTCATCGTCGGATGATGAGGCCGGTGGTCGGGCGGCGACAGTGCCGCGGTACAACGCGCCGCAGGAGCCGCCGCGCCATGACAGCCACGACTCGGAGTTGGACGAGATCCTGATCGACATCCCGACCATCCCGGCCGGCTCCATCCTGGAGGGCACGGGGGGCCACCCGGGCCTCCGCATCTCGGACACGCCGCCGCCACTGCCGCCGAACCACCCCAAGCTGTCCGACTCGGGCATCAGCAGCAACTCGGCCCCGGACTCGGAACTGGACGCCAACGACTGGCACTATCCGGATGTGCAACAGATAGAGAAGCAGCGACACAACAGCGTCCGGGTGAGGTTCTCGGACACCACGGCCCGCAGGAGGTCCGTATCGGCAGGGGCCGCAACAGGTAATTTTTGCATTCGTGGTATTGAAAAACGACCCACGTTCAAATGAGACCGAAGTAACAATTATTTTATGGAAATCAAGACACATTTGTGTGCAGTGGGTCACAAATCTTTTCATTCACCTTCGTCTTTTACTTTCATGAATTTTATAGGGATATAGTTAAAATTTTGATTTAAAATATTACTTGTTGACCTCTTTCTATCTCAGCCTTTAATTAAAATAATCGAAAAATCCTCCAAGGGTTTGCTAAATATATTTTAAACGAGCTGAATAACACGACGTTGCTCGGGTTTAAAATATGACCACTACAGCTAAAATATGACCGAGACATTTCCCTGTGTTAACTCAAATACACAAACCTTGTAGAACGTGTTTCCTACCGCGACAAGTAAAATATGACCGCGATGTTTTCCTGTGTTAATTCAAATACGCAAACCCTGTAGAACGTGTTTCCTTGTCCATGTCCATTTATTGCAGGAAAACAAACTTTAGATTTTAAAATTGGGGCTTCGAGGGACACTTTATTACTACCTGTGTGCTAATTTTCGTGGCTACAGATTGGTCTGAAGACAGGAAAGAAATAGTTATGTTTTTGGCAGTTTTCAAAAGTATAAGTGTACCAAATTTGGTGAAGAGTGGTGAAATGGTATATATTTGTATAGTGAATACACACACATACACCCCCCACATCAATTATATATATAATTGTAACACCCATAAATCGAATAAGCAAAACTGTTTGGTTACCTACAGTAAAAATTACAAATGCCTGACTACGTGAGAATCAATGTTTATAAAGTATTTTGTTTTACACTTTGGATTACTTTAAGACTAGATTTTGTTTACACCAGGCATATTTGAAGACAATTTCACTTTTTTCATGTAATTCACTATTTTATAATGGGAAAAAAGTGATATTTACAGACTTCTTCGGAAATGGTAGGATACAAATTCTTAAACAAATTAGGTCAGATTTTAAGTCGTTTAGACATTTATTTACTAACTAACTGAGACCCATTTCAATCCTAAAGTTGTGGGTTATTATCATTTTAGACAAAACATTTTATACTTTAATACAAATATACCATCCAAAATTTCTTTTCAAATTTCTTTTTAAAAAAAAATCAGTTTTTATATGCATATTGAATTGATATTGTTGCAATAAATTCAAGTGCATCTACTCCTGCTGTCAACTCAGATTACTAGAAAATGACAATTTTTCAAAGCACACACACAAATTAACAATCTTGCACAATATTTCCGCAAAACTTTCGTTTAAATAACATGAAAATAAATTATACAATGGCACTCTTGATTATATAATCCCCGTACTTGTAGACATGAAATTGCCAAATCCCTTAAATCATTCAGTGGTATACTATTCCACAAGAAAAAATCGTATACATGGCATTTAATTTTCAAATAATTTTAAACTCGACAGCGATTTTGATTAATCATTTAAAAATATTATTAATCCTTTGAATTCACAAGAGAAGAATGCGGGAAGATTATTGTTCCACTTTTAAGAAGCGGATTATCAGAACATATCACACAAACAAACATTGTGCTTCAAAGCTTAGCATTAATTCACTAATGGATTTTCAGTATTAACAAACCAGACGGAAAAAGAAGATTTAACCTCCAATATTCAAATGTTCCTGCGCCGTCCAATCGGTCTGGTGGTTAAGGTGTTAGCCTCTGGATCGGAAAGATCCTGGCTCAAATCCAGGTCAGGGCATGGATGTTTGAAAGCATATGGTGTAGAGGCTGCTGGTGCACCTTAAATCTGTCGTGGCCGAAAGTCCTCACGTTAGGTTGGTGTGGAAATTTGGAGAGTGGTGTACCAGCTTAGGTGTTGTCTCGTCATCTGACCGTGGTTCAAAATTACGTGGTGTTGTCCTCGGATTTTTCCATTAGGGTATTGATCACGGATCGTCGTCAATAGTCCGTTGTGTTGCTCTAGTACGACGTTAATTAAAATAACCATTACCATACTAAATGTTCCTGCTTACAATATCGGAGTACCCTTAAAATGCAGTTCAACACAGTTTTGGCGACATTTGGTGACCAATCAAATATAATTTTGGAATTCATTCATAAATTTTTTATTGGCGAAGTTCTAAAATCCTACTTCAAAAGCTAGCCAAGTTACGTCACGTTCCGAATGCGTACATGAAACACATTCCGCAACAGAAACAGTGTTTAGCCTGTATATAACCTAACACCTATATTTAAGGCTGACAGAAAAAGCTTATCCTCTTAACATATATAGAGTAATACTGTCAGTGTAAAAGCTCGATCAGGCAAAATATCCATTTGAGGTTAACACCCGATATTTGGATAATTTACTGATCAATATATTTTTTTAATCAGCCTTATTCACCTTTTCTGAGTCAACTTTCGAAACAAGAAGTTGTGATAAAAGTTGGTACACTTAAAAATATTCCTTGAATTCCAATTCCCCGAAGAAAGTTATTCTTTTGTACGATATTGATTTCTTTTAAAGGCGTTAAGAGTAATTAGTCCGGATATTAAACTGAAAGAATGCATAAACAAGGATTTATGATGCAACCGAATTTTACTTTTTCTGAATGGAAGACGAAGATTTAATACTCCCCGGTCTTCAATTCCTAACTTAGTAAAATTATATAGAAAGTAATAAATCCTTCCAGATTTAATGGCTTCGAACATTTTTAAAGAACGGAAAATCACCTCGCAAAATGTGTGCATCTATTAATCAAAAGTATAGAAAATTAAATTCTGCAGGGATAGACATAAATCAAGAAAAATTAATGTGTATTGAATACAACAAAATTCATTTTTACTAATATCAAAAAAGACAGATTTATTTTAACTATTAGTCTGAAATACGTGAAATTGTAATGTTGGATTGATATAAATTATTATAACTCATAATTTAAAACTATATATACAAGAATAGTGATTAATTTTACAAACAAATCTACAGAAAGACATCCTCTCTAAAATTTTGGTTTTTACTAAAATGATTATTTGTTTACAACACATTAACTTATACCGTCAGAATATAACATTTTGTTTATGGTATAAAATATCTATTCCTCTTTTTTTGAAAAGTGGTTTGTTTATTCTACTTTTGGTATACTTTTACTACTAGATTACTTTTTAAATATGTTACACTTTCAACCATATTACTATTCATTTAATATAAAATTCACCCAAACCAAAACATTTGTTAGAAAATAAAATAAGGAATCCCACAAACCCCAAACAAGCTAGGTATTTAGTTAAATTGGTATTCATTTAATTAACATCACACTGGATCCTATTTAAATTGGAGGAAGCTGTTATACGCTCTATTAATTAACGTAAACGCAAGGTTTGTTATTCAATATACGTGATGTTAGAATGAAAAAGTTTAATTCTTTTAATGAATTACACATCCCGTATTATTCAAAATTTTAATCAGAAAAATGCGTTGTTTATTATCTATTTTGACTTCCTTTAATACTGTTAATGAAGTATGTATACGTTAAGAATAAAAAACCTTTTAAATATACATAGTTTTCGTAAATTTACTGTTCAGGTTGTACTTAATTTTGTTTCAAAAATAGACCCATAATTTATATTACTAAAGAATTTTTACTCGAACTGACAGATAAATAAAACAATTTAAAATATTCCTTCCTGCATTAAATTTAAAATGAAGTTAGTTTTACTCAGCTCAATCTCTAAATGGTTCACATAGCCATTCACTCTTATCATATACATGAGACAGTTCAAAAACGTAATATGTTATTTGTTCAGAAAAATTGATAAGTACGTAGCAAGATTCTAAAAGAAATTGTCTTGGACCCTATAAAAAATAACGCTCATGATGAAGTATAACAATACATAAGTGCACTTATGAGTAAATTAGGAACATGGAAATGTATCAATTGATTTAAGGCATCCACATAAATAATTCATGACTCATTATTCAAGCATGTGTAGAGTAAAATACAAACGCTTTTAGAATGATACAAATAAAACCTTCTCGTTAATATAACTTGCAGTATTTATTCTAGTGTATTTATATATTTAGTTTTTGTTGTACTGCTTATTCCTCACTCAATAATGGAACTGTTACGTTAAATTATAAATTTCCTAACGTAACTAGTCATTTGCATTCAATAGATTTAATTTAATATTTCAAACAAAAAAATATAGCATCTTTTATTAACTCTTCTGAATTCGCACGTATTATGTCTGTACTGAAACCTTCTCTGAAATACTTTTATAAAATTTTGATCTTCTTGATCAATAGAATCTTTCTTATGATTCTTTCAACCAACATATGTTGTCATTACATTATAAGCGTTGTGGTAAAAAGCAATGCCACACTACTCGCAAATATCGTGACTATCAACGTGTTAAATTGTTACATTTTTCGAGATGAAAAACAAAATATATGTCCCAGATCTATAAAAAGTAACTATCATATCAAACTATAAATATGATTTTAATTATATTTATGACACTGTATTATATTTTAAAATATCTTAAAGATGATTATTTTATTCATTTTTATACTTTCATATGCGATATGCTGTTTCGTAACAAAATTATTTGCTATATTTCTCAACACACACATCCAAATCTTTTGAAAATCTAAATAATATGCCTTAGATTTCTTAGATTTTTTTTATTTATAAAATAGATACTGCATGCACAATTATCCATAGGACTGAATCATGCTAAAATATTATACAGTGTGGTTAACACTAATTTTGATAGAATCTTTATTGATGACTGAGAAAATCTGTATACCTACCATATGCAATACGAATCACGCGATTAACTGCATCGTGCATTTCTTTTATTTTAGACCTTCCTCCTGGTACAGTGATCCTCCATCCGGGACAAAACAGAACCAGATGCGCAGACATTTTAGGTGTCCAAAACATACCCCCGCCTCTACCTCAACGACCTGTTACTCCAAAGGCGAATCAAAAGAAATCGAACAAAAAGCGTTCCTTTTCATCCACCAGGGAGAAAAGCAAAGGCAAATCTTTACTCCCCAGATCACTTCAAAACCACCAGAGCAGCAAGGGTAGAACCAGTTCCAGTGCAGGGAACCTAGTATCGTCAGGATCGTCTTCGAATCTCCTCGTACCGCCAACTCCAGCAGGTGGCGGAGGATATAACGGCAACAATAAGCTGTGGAATAAAAAGATACAGCCACAGCCACCACAACCAAGACCACCGTCACAAATGGGAAGCAGTCTTGATGGCATGATCCACAGGGAAATTGCAAAAGCCATAAGGGATCGACATGCATTGTTTGATCCTTGATATCAATTCACAACTCCTGGAGGTAAAAAGTACGCAGAACACAAATTTCTGTCTTCCGATAAAAGGTGGATCCACAAAACAAAAACAATGTAATATTTCAATTAGTTTCTCTTGGTGAACCCCCTCTTTTTCTCCTTCGTAAAAGAACTCAAGTCAGCAGGAAACTTGAGGATCTGGGAAAAAAGGATTGAACAGAAACAATTATTGTTGAAGTAAACATCGGCGTGAGAGAATGTGAAGCGGAATCTTCACTCAATACAAGAATATCATTTCCGTGATACTGTTCCAATCTATTTTGCAAAGTGAAGATTTTGATTTCCCTTTAACCAGTTGGGAAATCAGCCGGTGGATTACTGAGGCTTTTTTGAGATTTTATTCCTGCGTCTACTAGTTTTGGAGACGAATGTTTGTTCGATGTAATACCTCTCAGTAAACAACAGGAAAATAAGTAACTCTTATTTCGTTTTAAATTTAATCATTTAAAATACGATTCCAAGTTCTTTTTAGCTCCAAACAAATAAGATGAACTCTGGTGTCTTCAGTTTAGTAATAGAAAATGCCTAAATTGAGGAAAAGTAGTCATGCTCTACTGCGTGAGCCTCTGATAAAAGTTTTAATTTATTCGTTTTCCTTTTTAACATTATAATAAGATATTTCTTTCAGTGATAAAACCCACAAAGTTATGAGCTTACGCAATCTTGTTGAAACGAATATCAAATCTCTTTAGGAGCAGAAAGAATAAAATATATTTGAAACTTGCAAGGACACTTAACTATGAAAAGTCTTCTGAATGTTTTAATTTAGAGTTCAAAGCAACCTTTTCCATTAATTGAAAATGGATGATTCAGTTTGAAGCATTTTGAAGTTAAAGGAAATATTCAACACTATTTTCATAGAGACCAGATGTTTCGTTATTTCATTTCAAAACAGAATACATAAAAAGTTATAAACTATTTTCTTAATATTCGTCCCAAATAGGTGGCATGGTAGATTTTGCTATGAACTATTTTTGAAACATTTTCGAAATAAATATTTATTATGGGACCTATAGGTATTTTATGTATTACATATTTTGTTATTACTTTCTCAGAAAATTCTGTACGAAAACAGGTGTTGAAATATCACCCTAGTTCTGCGATATAATTTCAAGAATTGAAGAATGCAAGCTGAGCTTGGAATTGTTTGGAAAATCATGGGTAGAACAAAATGGTAGAGTAATTATGATGAAGATCAAATGAAGACCAGATTGTGCCTTTTGTAGAAAGTGGGACGATAAATTTGACTCTGGTAGCGATAGAGTTGGTATTATTCTATAAGAATCTTAAGACTTCATTTTGACGCGTGATATTACTTTCAGCGTTGTCCTTCTCTTATTACATCCTTGTTCCGAGGATAAAATAAGAGAAGATGGGATTTCCAGCGTTATGGAGATTTTACTCAACTCTGAAAAAAGACTAGTGATCTCTCGCTTTTTGAGTACAATTCGCTAAAAGGGGACCAAAGCGATTTTGGAAGATGTGAAGTAATTTCGAGATGATTGTAATCTTTGGCAATAAATATTTTTAATTGAAAAGCTATCTCAGATCTTTTCCATGATTTTCCCCATGATACAAAATAAAAATAAATACCATCTAGTCTTGAAATCTAACAAACACAGCTTTTAAATTTTACTGATGCCTTTAATATTAATTTATTATCTCTAACTACTTATTGGAACTGTCTTATATTTTTGTTGTCTTGGTAAAACTATTTAGAAGAATACTTTCTATTCAATCAATACATTATTTAAACTATACAAATATTTGGTTATGATTGCGTAGTTTTAAAATTTAATTTAGCTTAGAATTGCTTTGTTTCTAACCTTTTTTCCTTGCATTTGCAGGCTTTAAAAATGTTCCGATACTTAACCAAAGCATATATTTGCAAAGTATTCATATTGTACAACAAATTGAATAAGTTGAAGGATACTTGAGAATTAATTAAACTATTCACAGAATATCATGAAAATTGCTACTCTAGGTATATGAAAAGAAAATCAAACGTCTAAGAGCATCAGTGAGCATGTGAAAAATTTAGATCTTGTGTGTTTTAAAAATTATAACACAAGTTATACAAAATGTTAAGTAACTAATAAATAAATATATGCTTTAATTCTGAATGTAATACGTAACGCTTTTGAACTAACCTATTTAAAAATCCTTTCATAATCTAAAACTGAATTAAATATAGCTATTCATTAAAATATACTCACTACAAGCTTTCAGGTTTAGGTTAAACATTGGAATTATGGTAAATAGATACTAGCTTATATATATATATATATATATATATATATATATATATATATATATATATATATATATATATATATATATATATATATATATACATATATATATATATATATATATATATATATATATATATATATATATATATATATATATATATATATATATATATATATATATATATATACTTCTCTTTTACATTTATATGGAAATGATACTGAATGATGCATTATTTCGAAACCAATCAATTTTTCCTTGATTGTAAAACCAATTAAATTAACAATTATTAAAAGTATACATTTATACAATAACACAAAAATAGGAGTTACAAAAATACATCTTATGCATTTTGTTTTCGGTCAATAACGAGTTACAGAATATATGAATTGTCAATAAAAGGAAACCCAAGTTTCAAATTTAATTTGGTACATAATTTTATCTGTTCATTAAATACTTGAAAAAACACCACTTATTCGCGAAAACTGAAACGGAAAAGTGTAGGTTTTAACATTGAAATTGAATTTGTTCTTATCATTATCTTCACAATAAAACTGTTAAGAAATATTTTTCTATTATTTAAGAAATTTTATAGTAAATATTATGATATATTCTCAAATTAAATCTTAAAAAACATCAGGTACATAAATTTTATCTTGGAAATGAAGCTTTTGGAAGGATGAGCACTTGGCATTCCATCACAGTTGTTATGAGTATTATTATATTTCTATAACAAATATGATCGTTTGCAATATTAAATAATCTTATATAACTGGTTTCATGAACAGTTGGTAAATTAGATAAAACAAAAGAAAATTACAACACTTAACCCCTATGGTGCATTTGACGACTGAGACTCGTCATGCACTTGTTTTGCCTAAGTTACAGATGACGAGTCTATTTTGTCATTCAAACTAAGACAAAATTAAACACGTACATTCTTGTTCATGGCAAGAGTTATTGGTGTTACGAGATTCTCCTTGAATCAAATTATCCGATCGTTCTCTACAAAAATACACTTTATTTAATCTGACTCCATACACAGAAATATTTTCACGGCGGCTTTATTAGACATTCTTTTTTTGGAATGAACGCGGAGATAAGAAGCTGTGCGATCTTTCTCATACTGTTGCCATTCTTATAAAATGAAATTATACGAAAATATAACAGTAACTCGTGTGCAAACGATAATACGAAAATATTACAGTAATTACTGTACAGACGATAATACGAAAATATAATAGTAACTAATGTGCTTACGGTAATCCGGACTACTTTTTCAAATAAATCTGTCCCTAAGGGGTTAAAAACAACGAACGTAATCAGTTACTGAACTTCTATTTTAGATATGAGTAGCAAATAAACAAGTTTTATTTGTATGTGTTTAGTGTTTCATTTCCCCTTATTTTTATCAAATTATTTAACAATTATATTTAAATAGATATTGCGTAAAATAAAATATTTTTGTAACTTGTGGGGTGATAGAGTAGTTCAAGAATAAAGAAATACAAAAATATTTAGCTGTTGTTAGGTTTAAAATAAAGTGACACACCGAACACAAATATATTTTCATTCCAGTTTATACCATTGTTTTTATAGAGACCATTTATTCATGTAAGACATGAATAGATGGTCTCTGAAATTCAATAATTATGTATTACACATACATTTAGTACATTCAAACTCAGCATAACTTATGTAAGAAACTTAAAATCTCTCATTTTATACCACAATCTAAACAGTTAGGGGTTAATATAAGAACCGTATGAAGGAGAGTCTCAAATTCGCGATCCAGTAACAATTATTTCGTGGCCCTCAAGACTAAATGCAAACTAAATATGAATCACTTTTTTTACTGTGATAGAAATAAAGAGAATCGATGAAGTATTTGATTTTATTATGTATCGTTAATCCGAAATGAGTCCCACTAGCACCACTTGTCCAGATCATGCCCTTGCATTGCAAAAGAAGAAAAAAAAACGCCTTAAGGCATTATCACCAAGGGCTTGTCAGGCAGAAGAGTAGTTAATGCTCTGACCCTTGGTTCAACAGATTCTGGATTCGAATCTCGATCTTAGCATGGATATAGTGGTTCAGGATCTACTGTAAGCCATAGATCCCAGCTTAATTAGCCCCTCGTGTATAAAAAAAATCGAGAAAGTGACACACACCAAGCCTCCTTCATGTAACTTTATAAATTTGATATTTACTTGTGGGATGCATTAGCCCTTTTTTTATTTAATACTAAAACATGACTCGTCCAAGGATTATGAGTTTGAGAACTCAGTTGCAAAAATATATTTCATGACTTCTTGGGCTTAAAGACGTAAAAGCAATATTTGGCAAAGCTGTGCCAAACAGCGTCAAAAGGACATACACACCAGGAAAGTTTTACTGATACAGAAATACGTCTAGGGAGGAGTTACTCTTTTTGATGAAAATTATAAGTTGATGGAAATAATTAATAAAGATTGTAACATGTGTGTGTGTGTGTGAAAATATTCATGCATTAATAATAATTGCATCAATCTTTTCATTCGAATGATACCCAATTCGTTCCAAAGCATCACATAAAAAAACGGAATCACGACGTTCGCTATAATCCCTCACAATCGATTTGCCTCATACAAAAGTGCTGATATTTATTCAGCCTTGAATACGCTTAATAACGAGGAACCATACAGAATAAGAGATATTTAAACATTTGCTCTTGTAGCTGTTTTCTTTCTCGTGTTCTCCCTTCTAATATGTTTCGTCTTTGCGAGAAAGCCGATTCATGAACGGTCGCAGAAATTTTTCTCCTCTTTTCAAAATCTGCACCGCGTGTATGCAGATGAGAAAAAAAAGAACAAATTCAATATGCACACTCATCGTTTTCAAATACTGAAATAAAATTCTAAGGAAAAAGCAGACGCGCGGGGAGGGAAAAAATTAGGGAATTCCTCAATGCGTAAGGAGCAAATAAATATTTCGAGTAAACTTGAATGGAAAACGAATCTTCAGTAGTCCTCCTTCAACTCTCCACCGAATCCTAAATCTTCGGAACAAATTCGCAGCGGCGCTTTTTTTCTGCACGTCGCTTTTCACTCGCCATTGAAAAGAAAAGAGAAGTTTTCGAAAAATACAAAGTAATGAAAGAACGAAATTAAAACCTCAGCACTTTTCGCGGTTCTGAAGAATTTTCATTAAATTCTTTAGAAACTCTTCGTGGCTCCCACAGAATCATGGAGATAGGGAAGAACCAGCCACTGAATTTGCGTTCCGAAGTTCACTGTCGCGGTTGTGGGACGAGGAAATCGCAAGCAAAGGGTGACTTCTTTTTCTAAGATGCGTGCCTCAAATTTATTTAAGGTGATGTGACCAAGCTAAAGGCGCGTTCTCACAAATCAAGCTTAATTGGCAAATTATAGTTTATCGATAAAAGTTGAATATGACTTGGATCAGTTTTTGTCCACACATTTCAATAGAAACTGATCAACAGTTTAATAAGCGAAACTATAAAAGTTACAGTTGAAAATTATTAATTTATTGAAAATCACATATAAGGTATCGAACTGGTGTAAAATTTCCCGCAGATTTCAAATCCGTTGAAATTTTTACTCGGTCGTTAACGATCGCGAAGATACAAACTTATATAATAGTTTATAATAGTTTTAATAGTTAATAATCTATAGAATAAAAAAGCACTTTTGTTTAGTTTCTCGAATAAAATAAACCACGACAGATCGTTTGAGTGAAAATAACTCGAAAGCAGATGGCGGAGGACTCATCACTTGAACGATAAAGTTTGAATGGTTCAAACTTTTCTTGATCCACTAAAGAGTTGATCAACTCTATTGAAACAAAGGTTCTCACTATCGTTTTCAGTTAACTTTTGTTGATCAACTACAATCGGTCAATTAAACTTGATTCATGAGAACGCGCCTTTAAATAAGTAAATTGAGAAACTCCGAGTCTATATATAAACTACCTTTCCGAATCGAATCATTGAATACGATATTATTGACTGAAGAATTTACTTATTACTCGTACGTAAAGATCAGACCATTGAGATGTAAACCTTCCTGCCCCGACGATGACCACCTAGTTTTTTTTTTTTAAATACAAAAGATTCCGCATCAATTACATCAAAGTTGTTAGAATGAATTCAAAATATTTATTTAATAAACAACTCATTTTGAGTATTTTTTCTATTTTTTTTCTCGTTAAGGTCCGACTTTCAAAAACACCAAAATCGATCGAAAACACAATTTTTAAATTTGTTGTTATCAATCTCGGGTAGCAAAGTGAATCTTTCAATTACTGTAAGTTTTGAAGGAGTTACATATACAGCAACATAAAACATATTGTATAGAAATCTACTACAAAAGCGCAATTTTCTACGATTGATATATTTTTTTTAAGTCTTCTGATTTCAAAATGTTTTCTGTGCATCAGATTTTAATTAATTTCCTTGAAAATTGAATTTGGTTAATCCTTCTAAGCTGTTGTACGAGATAAAAATGGAACAAATTCTTAATCCGTCCAAATTTTTAAATTTTGTCTTGAAATGATGCTTAATTTGTGCATTTTTTTCAACATTTTGTTACATTACAAAATTTTTTTTCACTGTAATTGAGTGATGCACTTACCAAACGGAGCTAGTAGGATTTTTTCGTGTATAACTATTATCTTAGCTAAAATTTTGACAAGACATACAAAATTAATGCATACGGGATCTATAAATATTTGCTACTTTATCAAACATTTTTACTACGTTCTGAGAAGAAACTTTCACGGAACTTAATATTTCTGGATGTAATTTTATACATGGATTTTTAGTATAAACAACCTATGTAAATTTTGTAACAATCGGATAACTGCAATATTTTTTTACAAGTCCACTGTTCCCCAAGGATGTGATTAAATTTTAATTAAAGAAAAATAAATTTCCAACGAAAATTATCATGTTAGAGATTAGTATGTCATGTCAGAGACAAAAGCTACCCAGCGAATATGCACTCTGTTATCGATATACTTTTTCGATTTTTTTTTGTTTTTCATTATTCAGCATTTTTCAAAACCATAAATTAAAAAAAAGTTGATCCCAACAAAGCTAATCTGTTCCAACATTCAAGAATACAAGTTCAAGAGGCATGTAAGAATAAATGAAAGGATGTAATCTGTAAGTGGGGAAAAAAGGATCTTCTAAGCCCCATTCTCATCTCTTTCCGTCCGGAAAAATCATTAAAAAATTAGATCGTAGTGACATCTATATTTCTTTTTTAGAACTTTAAACAGAAATCACTAAACCAGTACTATTTTATAACATCGTTTTGAGGCTTTTTACCTTTGGTTATGGAATTATATATTCTGAATTGTATGCTTTATCACAGATATTGGTTATAGGGCTACTTGGATCTTTGATTGTTTTTATATTTGGACCCAAGGAAAATATTTTTTTCTGGCATCGAAAATGTGTCATTTGAATGAATCACTGCAAACAATATCAGATAATACAAATTACTTAAGATTACAAATTTTTTTTATTAAAAAATTAATTAAGAACATTACATTTTCTAATAACAGCAGAATTACCCCCACATAATTCGTGTTGATTTGATTAATTGTAGATTTTGAAAAAAGTGTTCAGAATAATCAATTTTATCTTTCATAGAAAAATACCAGATATCTAAGAATCAGGATTGTAACTTTTTAACACCTTTTTGCTATTCTTCTAAATTCTATGAAGAAAATGTAACCTATTACCATTTTTCACATAATGTAGGCCGATTTGACAACGTAATAATTGTTCGGATTTTTCTTACATTAATATTCTTTCAATATCGGCAATGTTTCATTTAAAAGTTGCTTTATTTTAACTTGCATGCAGCTGTAAATCAAATCCTTAGTGTGATGAATAGAACTTAAAATTTATCATGTCTACTAAATTTATAATCACAAAAATCAGAAGTCTGGAAAAAATAAAAGGCTAAAAATATATCAATTCATAATTTTCTAACTCGTGACAGAGTGGCCATAAAGTACAACTAAAAAACAAAATTTTAAAATGCGAGTGAAAGAAAATCAGAAAATATTCTTTCTGCACGTGTGTGTGTGTGTGTGTGTGTGTGTGTGTGTGTGGTCAATGAACTCAATCAAAAGATCTTCCGTTTCGAAGTTGAGTGTAGAAAGATTGGAGCTCCTAATGTAAAATCTGTTTCTTAAACTTTTACGGATATCTTCCTAAACAATATTTCTATAGCACTGATAATTTGTACCACCCAAACAAAATACACATAATATTTTATTTTAAAAATAGTTTTTAGTGTGCAATAATAATTATCAAATTAATGTTTGAAAAATAATGAATTTTAACCGTATTATATTTTGACGGGAATCTATTTAAAAGGACTTCTAATATGACCATACAAAATTTCGGCTCTTTCCGTCAAATAGTTTTTGAGCTAAATTAAATTTTCCTCACTGTTGTGGTTTTAGGGGTAACCCAAAGTTTAGAAAACATCTGATAAACGTTAAATTCTATGATCTTTGGCACTTGCATATTAAATATAATGATGTAATTCTCAAAGTGTTTGCACTTGCATAATAAATATAATAATTATAGAATCGCTGATAAATATGTTTGAAATAGTGTTCTAATTTGAAATTTGGATGGCTATAACTACAAGTAATCTCGAACAACGAATAGCGATTTGCAATGTGAAGATGTTCCCTGAAATTGACACTAACTTTAGTGTTGGATATCTCCTGATATAAAGTAGTAAAGTCATGAAATTTCATATTTAAACTAATTTAACAATGCAAAATCTGATTATGGCATCAAAGCATGATGTTTCTATCAGAAATTTCTGTGTTCCTGAAATATTTGATATGAAAATGTCGCCTTATGCAATTTTTTAGGATTTAAATTTGTGCTCGATATGAATCCTATTCTTTAATTTGTTGATATAAATACTGCTCGAAATAAAGTATGTGGTTCGTTTTTTTTCCGCGACTGTGCATTTCAAACTCGGGGATTAAGTTTTAAATGGAAATCACGTACCTGTTTAGAATGGAAATGATAGTGTTTCTTGAGTACAGCTTTAAATAAAACCAAGTCATTACTTTGAAACACAGAAAAAAAAATGCGTTTTAAGGAGTGTTTAATCGTTTTGCAAGGGAAACCTATGTCAAAATTTTAAAATACTTTGAATATATTCGACCATATACACGTTTTGAGTTCAACAAATTTTATGCTGTAAGTTTTACTTCCTTTTTTAAAAATAAAGTGTACAATCACTTGTGTGGTAAACAGAGGACGTTTGAGGGATGTTCAATATACGTTCCATCATCTCCCAAACTATAAAATTATGGTTGATTTAAGTACAGTTACTTAGATATTTTAGCATAAAACTAGCCTAAATATGTAAGCAATGGAAATTCAAACAATGTTTTCACTAAGTTAAAATATATTTTATAACATATCGCAACCCTGGCAAGAAAAATGACACAACTCGAAATTGCAGAATTTGAGAAACATCAACTTAACGTTACTATAAAACTTATCTTGAAATAGAAAATGCTTCTTTTAAATTTTAGGTAAGTATTTATGGTTATAACTTCTATTATATTCCATAGAATATAACACGCTGGGACACCTTGTACATATTTTTCAATGACATAAGCATCAAAATTTTTATTTTTTGACTTGTGTCACTTTTCCTGCCGGAGCGCGATATGTTATATTTTATGAAAATGTTTTTAATAAACTTTGTATGGTACTTGCACAAACACAAAACAGAAATGAGAAGACAGACATAGACAAGTTCAATCATTAAATGAATGTGATGCAATATGCAAAGTTTCACGAAAATCTATCTATCCGTTTAAGCGTAGTGCGGGCGCACAACTGGTTTTGACGTAGAATTACACAAAACGGATAAATGGCTTGAAATCAAGAGAAAATATTCAATGTAAAAACACTCCATATTCATTTATACAGCAGTAGTTCAATAGGAGCTTTGTCAACATTAAATTTAAATCAAGAACACTACACTCAAATGTTTCCTTTTATAACAACGAATCATAGTCCATTACTAAAACATCGTAATTAATTAATGTGGGAGAGGTAATATTTTTAGATATTAGTAGAGCAAACCTGAATTTAAATCTGTGCTTTATAAAGTAATTTTGAATATTTTATACATTTTTATTTCAAATTTCAGAAAAACTACTTCAAAAATATTTCTCGCTTTTTTACAAGGTAAAAATATCTTCATTCACATTTTAAAGTTAGCTTGTTTATACAGGGTTTTAATGTTATTCATAACATCTAGTGAAGGTTTATCTCCAAGTAATAGTTCAAATGCTGAAGTGCGCAAGGATGAGAAAAGTCTCAATTACTTACGCATACTTTGTAAGTTTGAATACATTAGGATTGAAGTTTGGGTTTTATAAAGCAGGGTCTAAAACAGAACTAACTGTGCCTTGAATTTATTATAGAATCATAATATTTTTTTTTTTTATAAAATGAATGTTTTATTTTAGCCCAGTTTCCTATTGGATTTCCCGATTAGTAAACAATTGATTGCGAACTGAGAAAACAGATTAATTACTTCAAATGTAGATTACATAATATCATACTTTATAATAATGATTGCAGTACAAAAAGTTTGAGTCCCGTGCTTGCGTATGACTCTATTTTCACAAACTCTTTGACTGTAAATTTCACATTTAGATGTAAGATAAAGTATTCTAGAAAGTATGAACACTAACCAAATTTTATAAAATCAAATAAATGATGGAGTAATACAATTTAATTACAAATTATACTATATTCTATGAAAACGAATCGACTGGTTCAAATAGCACCAAACGCACATGAAACAAAACTGCTCAATAAACGATGAAAAAGCAAATGTTTTCAAATTTACCTGGTCTACAAGGTTTTTATAACATGAACAGATTTAACTGTTTTTAACTAAATTTGGGTTGCGATTTCTAGAATTAATTTCAAAAGAATGCCACCAAGTTTTTTTGCTATTAAGCATTTAATGTTTACAATCTTCCCAAATAAGCGCTGTTAATCATGTGTAAAATGGTACTAGATATTTTTATTCGTCACCTGACATTTTGTGGGCTACAACACAGAATTTTTCACTGATACAGAATATGTAACCCCGACCGAACAGCTATTATTATTCATCATTGAAGAAAAAACACGTTTATGAGCAAAATTTGGAAAAATTGGAACAAAGCAACGTCACGTATGTATTGACGTTCTAGATAAGTTTGCTATCTGTGCGGACAGTATACATTAAAATCTTAGAGTCGGTCATTGGCAAAGATTGATGGGAGACCAAAATGATCGGATTGCTCTCATTCGAGACTAAGTGAGACTTTCGAAATAACAAGCTGTTTCAATAACTGTAATTGTTTTCTGAACAATTTTTTGGCTCAGGAATTTCATGATTGGAACACTTTCTAGCTAAGAGTAAACGCGCTTTGGAGTTAAGAAATAAAAATTTGATTCATCTTTTCATCCTATGAAATGTATTATGGTATGTGTGTTTTTGCTTCGATACTCCAAGGTCTATGGCAGACTTAGGAATATAATCATATTGCGATAGTAATGAATGGCGTTTATTTATCAACTGATCTAAGGTTAATTAAAAAACTGTTCTTTAGCACAACGTCAACTAAAAGCATTGTATTCCAGTAACACATGCTGTAGGAATAAGAGATTTATGTAAGAATGGGAAAAAAATATTATTGCAACACAAAATATGACTGCTTTATTGGTTATTATTTTTGCTCCACAATTTCGTATCAAACTGAGACTGATGAAAAACTTTTGGAAGACAGTGGACAAATTTGACTCAAATTTCTTGCACTTAAAGATAATTTTCCCAAATTTAATGATGCGAATCTCAAAGAAAGAATATATACTGGTCCTCAGATAAAGAAACTACCAAGTGATTTTGTTTTTACAGAAAAACTGCACACAGCAAGGAGCTCGCTGTACGACAGTAATTATTACTAACTAATAATTACCGTGTTGACCCGGTTGGAAGACTAACGTATTAGCAACAGGATGGTTGTGCATTCGTATCCTACAAACGCCGTCGCACAAAAAGGGGACTGGTGCACGTTAAATCTGTCGTGGCCTTAAATATCCTCACGTTAGCATGGTGTGGAAGTTTGTAGAGTGAGGTGCCAGCTCAGGTGTTGCCTCGTCATCTGACCGTGTTTCAAAATTACAGGGTGCTTTCCTCGGATCTTTCCCTTGGGGATTGTTCCTGGTCTGTCGTCAATAGCCCGTTGTACCCACCTACCTACTAACTACTAAAACTACCACCAGTTCATTCAAAACCTGCTCAAGAACTACAAAAACCTTGAGTGCAGAATGTCCTTAAATATACGTTCCATAAATTCTTAGCAGTATTTTTTTCCTGACAACCTAGGGGAGCAGCTAGTGATGAATAAGGAAAAAGGTACCACCAAGATAGAGTGGAGAGGTTTCAAGGCTTGTGAGACCCCTCAATTATGAGAGAAGAGATAACTGCTGGTTTTTGCAGGACAACTTGACACAGAAATAACGAACTAGGTATACGAGTATAAATGTATAAATTTAATTATGTTTGCTCTATTTTTTGTTGTAACAGGCAGAGATATATAAATATGGTTGTTATAATTTTTAATGCCGTTATTGTAAATAAACATAAATGCTTTACTAAATTGTAATTTGAAGCTCAGCTTTAACTTGGAATTTAATAAAATATTACACCTACTTCGTAATAGGTGCGTAAATACTGCATTGCCATACATATTTTGAAATGTTTAATTGTTAATAGACAAAAACACTGTATATGATTTTTGTCTCCTTTAGAAAAAGTAAGTAAATATATGGATAGTAAAATAAAGGAAATGTCTTGTTACATACGAAGTTGCAAATCGTGTTCACTTATTTGACTACAACAAACAGTTAAAAATTAGAGATTCAGATTTCAAAAATGTAAAACTTTGACTAACCGTGTCAAAAATAAGATTATTGATTTTATGAAAGAAGAGTGAGAGGAAAATTTTAATAATAATAACATTTAAACTATTGGTTATAAGTAGTTGAACCTTAGCCGGCATTTGATAAGCAGATGGATGTCAATATAATTATACTTTATTCAAGAAAATATTCATTCTTTGTGACTTATCTTCACAATACAAAAGATTCAGTACATACGCGAATAATGTTTCAATTGAAAATACAATATTTCCAATAATCCATGCCTATCAAGCTACCTCGCTTCAAAGCAAAATCAATGCGTAAGAAATGCTATACAGAGATACAAACTTCCGATTTGATGTCCTGTAATTTTCAGAAATTTTTTCAGTAAAAAAATATTACGTTGGCTTTTTTTTATAAAAATGAGGCATTTTAATTCATTAGCAATTCGCCCGAGATATCTAAGCTCTGGTTCCGTGGTGTGAAGAGGTTGCTGCAGTCGTTCACGCTAGTCAGTTCATCCCTCATGCACCCACCGATTCCATATTTGCATCACATGCTTGTTTTTCTCCAACACGAGCACCTATTTCCCGGAATTATAATGCGCAGTTTTGATAAGACGAGACAATTGTTCCTGTCAAACTCAGAAAGGTACAGCTACACTCTACGTTTATGAGCGGTAACAACGACTTAGGCGATTTTTTTCGCGCAATTCTATTAGCGAGTTATGGTAGATTGAGGCAACCCATCTGGCATTACGATTGTTGTGGTTTTTTCATGGCAACCTCAGCAAACAGTAACTTTCAATTTTCATTTTAAATTTCCAAAATCCGTTAAAGTCGTTTGATTTTATTGGTACGTTTGAAATTTTTTCTTTGCTTCCATTGGTTATTTTGATTTTAAAATATCTTTTGATTGCATTGGTTCTTTTGAATTTTTTTCTTTGATACCATTGGTTGATTTATTTGTATTTCTACAGTTGTGGAATTTTTATTTTGCTATAAATTTTTTTTAGTTCTGTTATGTATGGTTTTTTCGCCATTTGTGGAATATTCTTGTTTAATAATTTTTTTCTGGAACAGATATGATGTACCAGGTAGTATTATTTCTTGCTTTTTTTCTTTTAAAAATCTTTTTATTTTTCAACATGCCCAATGTATCTAGTGTAATTGATGCTTCATGGTTTTCTTTCCTTACAAATGCAGTTTAATTTTTCTGCTGGTTCACAATTGTGTTTTGAAATGTGTTTAAGCTTATTACTTTTTGAGAAAGTTTAAAAAAAAATACACTTTTCAAAACGTTCTCAAATTTGTTTTCTAGCTTTCATTTTCAGTTGTAAAAAGAAAAATATTTTTAGAAGAAAAATATTTTTTAACGAATTCTTCACTTGGCGACACTGGAAATGTACCAAAAAAAAAATCGCCTAGGCGGTTGCCATCGCTCATAAACGTAGACTGTAGCTGTACCCTTAGAAAGTGCTCGTATGACTAACGTACTTGTAAAGAGATATAGTTAAGCTTCCCATACATAAAAACAGCGAGAAAGCACAATTCCAATATTCCATTGCTAACTACTATAAACTGTCTGTTCTCCCTTTTTTACCCCTTACAAGGGTGTTAATGACACACGTTATTTCTATATACACTGTAGAGTTATTTACATATATTTCCATGACATACGATTGTCATATGGCACCCCGCTAAGATAAGTGACACAACTCAAAATTGAAGAATTTGAGAAACATCAACTTAAAGGATACTATAAAACTTATATTGAAATAGTATAAGCTTCTTTTAAATTTTAGGTAAGTATTTATGGTGGTAACTTCTAGTATATTCTATAGAATAGTAATATAACACGATGGGGTACCTCATACATGTTTTTCAATGACATAACATCAAAATTTTCATTTTTTGACCTGTGTCAATTTTTTGCCGGGGTGCGGTATGATAGTGGTTGAAAATTAAGTGGTGTTGTCCTCGAATCTTTTCCTTGGAGATTGATCACGGACAGTCAAAAATAGCCTGTTGTGATCCTGTAGTGCGACATTAATTAATTGCCACTATCACCATAAAAAAACATCGTTTCTAATTTCAAAGCTATTATATGTTTCCTTTATGGTGTTGCATTTTCGATGACCAGCAGTGCATTTAAGTTTCTATACCACAAAAAATTCCATTATTTCTTATGCATATAAATTGTTTTTTTTTTCGTAACGTTCAAGAAAGTGACATTCGCTATCACTACACAGTGCAAATTTACCGTGCCACGCCCTTAACTTCATAACTTTATTCACCCCAGACTGTATCGATTTAAAAATTCTGGAAAAATATTACCCAGGGAAAGATGTTTATGGAAATTGAGCGGAATAACAGAAATTGTACGTGATTTGATCGAACTTTTGAATCGAAATCATCTAGATTCAGCTGCAAAGACATTTTACAAGCCTTCCTTATAATTACACATGCTATCATGTATAATTATAAGCAACATTTCAGTATGTTTATAAACTATAGGACTGTTTTCGATAAGAAAATTGTGTGTCCTCTTACACAATATGTAATCTGTGAAAAGAATGAGACATAGAAATGTAAACTCTATTGTAAAATAGATTACAGTGAATTTATGTTACAGTATTTCTGTTCACTGATAACAAATTAAAGACTGCTGTAATGTTAACTCGCAACAAAAAAAAGTATGAAGGTAAAGGTAAAAAGAAATTGGCGTATCCCTTGTTAGAATTAGAAGTTGGACGTACCCAATGTTTTCCAAGCTGTGGGACGCGCAGCTATTTACAAAACATAAATTTTGAAATCGACTTTACCATCTATATGTGCCGACGGCGGGTTGGCTGCACAAGGTTTCCGTTCTGCAATCTAGTCTTCCCTACCTTCACTTATAGCCAGTATAAACCTTCGTGACCAATAGAATATTTCCTAGGATTCTTTCAAACAATAGATGAGGTTATTTCGTCATTATGTGTGTTATGGAATAATATAGTAACATTAAACTACTCGAAAAATTCTTGATGTTCGGAGGCTTAAAGACGAAACGTTAATGAGGAAAATATTCCCTAACGTCTTCTAAGAAGGCATATCCCTCAGAACACGGTGGGTGTGGCAGTACCTCCCATGGTTCCCCGTGTTTGTAATGAGTTGCCACGTTCTCGCCTACAGAATGCTTGAAGAACTAATAGTCCATAAGCTGATATAGGAAGGGATAAAACATTTACCATATATATATTTCTATGACAACAAGTTAAAATAGATGCACATAATATGTTCAAATAAAAAAAATAAGTTTATTATACAAAATAAGAGCGTCGAACTAGTTTTTGCGGTAAAAACAAATGTTATAAAAATATCTCAATAAGAAGGAAGGTTCTTTGCAAAGTTGTGTGATGTGATAGTACTTTTCTAGGTTGATCTTCTAAGGAAGATTTTTGTTTCACTTTAATTCGGCCAAATGAAACACGTTTAGTAAAAATTTTCAGTATATTAACTTCTTAGCTGTTTTAGACTGGTTAGACTGAATATGGACTGGATAATTCTTTCCCCCACAAGTCTCTCTCATTTTTGTTTGCATGAAGGTTAGATTTCTTTTTAAGAAATTCACTTTAGAGTAGAAATTTAACCCTTCGTTTCCTCAGAACTATGTTTTTTTACTTGATCTGTTTCACTTGTATGCCTATATGACCAGATTATGGTAAAAAAAAATATCCAAAGTTAGGCTGTTATGAAAACTGAAAGGAGTGAGACCCTTTTCGTTTGAAAAAAGACGTTGGCACATTGAAGTTTTCGGCTAACTAACCCATTGTTCTTAAGTAATTCGATAAAACATTTTAAAATTTAATTTGTATTGCATACTGTTTATTCTATTCATGTCAATTTAGAGTAGACGCATTATGATGACCATATTTTTTAGAGGATGCTAATGAAAATGCGGTTACAGTCAACTGTCAACGATACTGTGCGATATTGAAAAATATTTTTCTGCATGAAATTAATCGACAAGACTTGTGGCAGATGTGTTTTCAAGAAGATGGAGCGACATGCCATTGCTCGTGTAACAATGCAAATCCCAAGGGATGCATTTCCGGACCGAATAGAATCTGGTGATGTCGTTTGGGCCTCTCGTTCTCCTGATTTGACCACGCCGTTTTATTTATGAGGCAAATTAGAAGAATGAGTTTACGCTAACAAGTAGATAACAATTAGAAAGTTTAAGCAAAACATTCGCGAAGACATTACACAAATCCTCACGGAGATGTTATTAAACGAACTTAATTGAAATGTGGTCGAAAGTGCCCATATTTGTAGCTCGGCCAGTTGATCGAAGTCGAAGTAAGTGCAATTACGTATACAATGTGGGTACAGTGGGTAAAATCACGGATTAGCAAAGTCCGTCGTATACATGTGGGTTGGAACACTTTAAATCTGTCGTGGCCTCAAATGACCCCACGTTGACGTGGTGTGGAAGTTTGGAGAATGGGTTGCTCAGGTGTTGACCTCGTCCTCTGACCGTGATTGAAAATTACGAAGCGTCGTCCTCGGATTTTTCCTTTCGGGGGTTGATTCCGAACGGTTGCAAGCCCGTTGTGGTGCTACAGTGAGATGTAAGTTCAACTACCTACCTACCATAAATAGTCATTAATTGAGTAAATAATATGTAAAAAATGTATTTAAAAATGTTTTATTTGAAAGTTATTCCAAAACAAAATGTCGCTCGTGTGTAAAATACAGTGTATTCTAATACTAACGAGATAGTCATGTGACCGTGGTTCCAAATTACGTGGTGTTGTCCTCGGATTTTTCCTTTAGGGGATTGATCCCAGACCGTCGTCAAAAAACCGTTATGTTTCTCTAGTACGACGTTAACTAAAAATTATCAAATTACCAAATTACTACACGAGAATTTAAATAAAACACTTGTATTTATTGCAATACACTTTTGTCGTCTCTGTCCCTGAATGTGTGGCCCCTATGACATCCGCAGTTCAGTTTTACGATCTTACCAAACGTTAACTAACTCTCTTATTGGTCAGTGAAGGTCTTTGATATATAGTTGCTATGTTTTGTATGCTGAGAAAACTCTTAAGCACCAAACTTACCATTGCGCGCTGTTTCAGCAATAACACACCACCAGTGGTTAAAATAATCACCGTCTAAGAAACGTGCAGTAAATCCGAAAACATGGAAACATATTCTCGTCTTTTGTATGTTCCAAAACGCGCAGGTTGTTTAGTTACCCCCGGTCCGGTCTTGTTTTAAACCGCCCCTGCCTCTGTCCGGAGACAAAATTGATTGCTCCTTGTGGGAAGATCCGAGACAATTTATCAAGAGTCCAACATTCAAATGGCAGTCGAATAAGGATTCGGCTGGAGAAAAATCGTCACCTTCTGTGTGAATTACTTGAAAAGTTTTTTTGGGGTGGAAAAGACACTGAAAGAGATTAATGAGCTTTTATAAACATTCGCTCCAGTTTCGCGGAAAAGGACTAGAATTCGGCATTGAACTTAAAATACTCGGGACATCAGATCAAATCATACTGCACACAAGAGTTTAAAATATAATATTTATCCAATATAATAATCTGCTATCATCAAATTGGAAATATGTTATTACATATTTGATTCGTTCTTATTTCCATAAAAGGGAACATTAGTTGCCATTTTCTTCAGAGATCGAAATTTATTTATTTAGGATAGTATGATGAACAACGTAAAAAAATATATGTTAGATAATTTTGTATAAAGCGATTAGGCACTTGCTTTTTTCGTTAACTAAATATTAAAAAAAAATTACGTTATACTCTTTCCGTAAGCTACAGGTATTTAAATACACTTTTAATCAACATTTCTATATCGAGTTGATACGATATTATTTTACAAATTTAAATTTCCAATAAAGACAGCCGATCAATCGGTATAGTGGTTAAGGTGTTAGCCTCTATATCGGAAGGTCCCTGGTTCGAATCCGGGAGCGGGCATGGATGTTTGTAAGCAAATGGTGCAGAGGCGGCTGGTTCACCTTAAATCTGTCGTGGAACGAAAGTCCTCAAGTTGGGTTGGTGTGGAAGTTTGGAGAATGGGGTGCCAGCTCAGGTGTTGCTTAGTCATCTGACCGCGGTTCAAAACTACGAGGTGGTGTCCTCGGATCTTTCCCTTAAGGGATTGATCCCGGACAGTCGTCAATAGCCCGGTGTGTTGCTCTAGTACGAATTTAATTAAAATTACCAATAAAAGACAGATTTATACAATCATACGCAGCTAATTGTTTGAAGCAACGATTATACGAGCTGAAAATCAATGTGTGACGGGAAATTTAAAGTTTAATATATATTTCGCTGAAAAATCAATACATTCTTGTTTTGTTCTATGATGTAGCTTTTGTAGGCTCTTGTTGCATATATTCTCTTTGGCAATGAAAAAGGAAATCGTGATAAAAACTTAACAATTTGTACTAAAATATTAATATCTCATTAACGAATTCAAGGAATTCGTACTGACATTCTTGTGGAACATCTATTTTTTGTTTGAATCACCTTTTTGTTGCATATAGCCCAAAGAATATCAATAAAAATGAATACATTAATTTAATTCTTAAACTAAAGAAATTATAACAATAATAAAAATAATTTGTGAAACGCGTGTAATTAAAAAAAATTAATTATTATCATCTGATGCTATATAAATCAGAATTATTTTCAGTAAATATCATTCAATAAAATAAATTACTAGTATTTTACACTCTACTTGTAACACGGTGTGGTAATGGGTAGCACAAGATACATGGATAATCCAAATCTACAATTCCATATATATATATATATATATATATATATATATATATATATATATATATATATATATATATATATATATATATATATATATATATATACATATATATATATACATATATATATATATATATTATATATATATATATATATACATATATATACATATACTGAAAAAATTGCTTTCTCTCTGTTCAAATTTTTGAAATAATCAGTCATTTGATTATTTTTGATTATTTTACGGCTAAACATTCGACTGCAATGTCACCTTATCTATTATTATCCACAACACGATCTCTTGGTCAGTTATATGCTGAAATTCCGGTAATAACTATCACAGACCAGCCATTCGGAAATGTTAGTTTCACCAACATTTTCTTCTCTGGGAAGCGATTTGACTAAAGTGGGTAATTCAGTTGATGATACAATATTATACTCATATCTCCAGTACCAATACGTAAGAGTTTTGCCCGATTCTACTAATATGAAGGGGTTAACTGGTTATTGCCAAGCGCTGGTCATATATAGAATTCAGAATTGCTAAAATGTCTTGAGCCGTCTTTAGCTTCAACTGAGGGCAATGCCTAGATCGATAAAATCGATTCAAATTGTAAACATACATTTACAAATAAAATTAATAATTATTTACAATTTGATCTTAAGAAAATTGATCAGTTTAATAAAATTATGCCTATCGTCTGCAAAGGCATCAGTGAGTGAACGATGATAGATGTAATTTTTCCCTTTAAATAGAACGAACGACGTTTTGACGTTGATTATCAGACTGTATATGTGATTTAACGACATGTCCTACGTATTGAGATACAGCTGAACTAATAAGCAATAAGTTTAGGCACGGCAAAGGCTTTCTTACTACATGACCACGTATACTAGGGAGTTTACTGCCATATGAATCTCCAACTAAAAATAAAAATAAAAATCTTAAAAAAAAAAGTGAAAATGTTTTCTAATTTCATCATTAACATTTTTTGACACAAGGTATCTTGTCATTAAAAAATAAACCCTCACCAGATCTTAGTTTCGTCACCGTAAAAATATCGGCAGTGTCTGGAGGAAATATCTCGTTATTAGCAAAATTCGTCGGATCTTGATAGACGATATATCTTATCGAAACCATTTGGAGGGTTAAATGTATGGACATACGAATCATGTATCGAAAATAATTTTAGTTGGAGAATATAATAAAAGAAAGTACACTACTATTTCTTAAAATTATGATGAGAAGAACATATCTGTGGTCAAAGGAAACAAATGGATAATTCGAAATTTGGGAAAAATGAGAAAAGTTAGTCTGTGGAGGATTTGTCTTAGAGCTTTACGCGTTGAGAAGAAACGGATAAGTAATGTGCATGAAAAAAGAGTAATAAAGAATACTATCAAAATAAATTATTACAAAAACTCGATTTACAAGAAAAGGTAAAATCTTAAGAACGCACTCCTGAAAAGTAATTTTTAGATTTATCCAATTATTCCTCTTGACCACAGATATTTTGTCTAAGAGCTTATACCCGAGACCCGACTAAACAAGTATAAAACAAGAAAATACAGATAAGCATATACTAAAGCTAAAATTAGTCAACCTAGAAGATACAAATGTAAACGGCTACCAAAATAATTTTGGTATTTTAAAGTAAAAATATTTAAAAACAGAAATTTTAAACATAAATTCACCATTTTTTACACACCCAATCCAATTACATCTTGAGAAATAAATGGAAAAGAAAGAATGTTTTATCATTAGAAGATAATAATTCAGAGAGATAATTAAAATGCATGAAATAAATAAAATAAGAAAAATTACTCAAAAAAGCGTTTATTTTTCATTTAAACAAAAGTAAAATAGTGCGGTTTCACAATCTAAAAGAAATAATTGGTTTCGTTCGTAATTCCAAATAAAAAAAAAAATATCTGCAGAATCACTGAGGAGACAGTCAAAGGATTTCCCGTCGCAAAGCTTAAAGACGACAACATTGTATTTTCTCACAAGACATCGGTTGACTTCTTTAGAGACTCTTTCCCTTTTCAACACGAAATAAATCCCATAATTCCACTACTTACAGCGAGAGGTTTCTCATTTTGTCGTTTTTCAGCAACGTCGTTACCAGTAGGCATTAAAAAGAAACACGTATTTTATCTGTGAACTGTTGCCAACTTTTTTTTATAGCTATACAACTTTTAATATTTGTTTAGTGGCAAAGAGGCATCCAGATAGTTTCAGAAAAAGATTATGTGCTGTGTATATACTCGATTCTTTTGCTCATCTCTGACTTGAAAATTAGTTTTCAAAAATGGAACGTTTTTTTCATAAGTATAAAAAATATAAGCTTGAGCTTAGACTTAAAACAAATACTTGGTATGCCTATATCTGTATTCTATGCATAAAAGTGAACAAGTTCGTTGAAATTATCATTACCAACGATTCAATCATAATATTTCTTTGTATGTGGGACAATTTCTTTTAAAAACAGCTTAGATAAGGTACAGTCACGGAAAAAAAACCTGAACCACTTCTCTTAAATCGAGCAATTTTAACAGTAGAGAAAATTCAAAGATGGCGTTTGACAAGAAGTAACGTCTTCTATAAATTCAAATTCCTAAAACTTGCATAAGGGGCCATTTTCAAATTAAACTGTGTACCAACTTAATAATTTCTCATAGTAACCCCTATATCGACACACAATTTCAAATCTATATAAAATTTAACATCAGAAACCAAATTTCATGTCATTAGGTCGTACCGTTTCGAAGTTGTGAGGACAGAAAAATTGGCGCTCCTAATGTTAAATCAGTTTCTTAGACTTTTATGGATATCTTCCTAAATAATATTTCTATAGCGCTGATATTTTGAACTATGTTACTGTTACACAATCCAAACAAAATAAACCTAATGTTTTATTAAAAAATAATTTTTATTTTTCAAAAATAATTATTAAAGTAATGCTTGAAAACATCATGAATTGGAGACTCTTTATATTGATGAGATTCGATTCGGAAGGATTTCTAGTATGTGGCCATGCAAAATTTCAACTCATTCCGATAATAAGTTTTTGAGCTACATTAAATATCCCTCACAATTGCGATTTTAGGGGGCAACCAAAAATTTTAAATACATTCGACAAACATCAGACAATGATTCTCGGATCGTTTGCACTTACACAGTAAATACAATACTGTTTTTCTCAAATCGTTTGCACTTGCGTAATAAATATAATAATTCTAGGAACGCTGAAAAATACATTTGAAATAGTGTTCGAATTTAAAATTCGGGTAGCTATAACTATCATACAATTAATATCGATCTACAAATAGCGACTTTTTAAGTCGATATGATCTCTGAAATTGACACGAATTTTAGGATTGAATATCTCTGGATATCAAGGTAGTAAAGTCCAGAAATTTCATATTTAGACTAATTTAACGTTGCAGAATCTGATTATGGCATAAAAATATGGTGTTTTCAGTAAACATTTTCGTTGTTTGTGCAAAATTTGATATGCAGACGTCCTTTTATGCAACATTTTTGGATTTGAATTTGTTGAGAGCGTTATTCTCTATTGATATTCAATTACAATAGATTGAAAACATTTCAATTTGCTGAAGTATGATGAATAGTGCTCGAAATAAAGGAGGTGGTTTGTTTTATTCCGTGACTACCTATTTTAAGGCGAGAAATGAAAACTATCGAATTTTAATTTTCTTTTCATTTTAATTTCATAGTAAAAACTACTAGCATTCCCATATTCTGTATTATATATTTTTAACAACGTTTATGGTATTGAAAATCTCTATGGCATGCAATCTTTTCAAACAATGAAGGCTTAAAGAGATATTCCAATTTGTCGACTATGATGCACGTAATAAAGAAAGATATTTACAGGTAAAAACACTATTAGTTCTCTGGCGTACCTAGAATGACGCACACATTCTCGGTGGGATTAAAATCAAAATGACCACTACTAAACATTAACATGCAGGAGTAAACAAAGTTTTCCAAATGAGAAGATATTTCGGCTTTCATTCAACTATACACTTACAAGCATTGAACGTGCAATTCCAACTGGAATTATATTTGAAACTAAGCCCTTTATATATTGACGGAGTTTTGAAAATTCTACCAATATACCAAAGATTATAAGAGAAATATATTTTAGAGAGAACACTATCCAAAATTGAAGAACTTTGAACTTTAAAATATTGTTAGAAGCACACATCTTCAAAAGCACTTACTCAACGATGAAATTTAAAAAAATTGCAAGTGCAGATGTCCATTGAAGGATAAATGACTACAGACATCAAGTATCTACATTGATACACTTACTATAGTCAGTCCAGTATAAAAGAGGTTTTCAGAGTAAACAAAAATAGATACCAAAAAAGAAAAATAGTTCCTGTTGAGGACTAATTTGATTTATCGCTATTTTAACGTTAATTTTAAACATGAGTGACATGCTGATGATGCATTCTAGTAACATACGAAGTACGCCACATATTATGAAAGAAATTGCCAGAACACTAGGGCCATCTATATTTAGTTTTATAGAAAAATCCTTTCATACAGATACGTTGCCGTATTGTTTTCAATTCCTGCGTGCTGTGCTTCTATAATTTTTAGGATTTGAATAATCAAACTAAGGCAAATGAGGTTTAAATGTTCTTTCTCTAGACTATAGTCATAGGGAAATATGTTAAGCTTAGTTAAAACAAGATTATTACAAACGATTGACCTCTCCAAACGCATTGTAATATAATAAATGCATAGCAGTTTATAGTATAGATTTCTGAGGCATATAAAAACAGATAAAAAAGCTTCCTTGACTGAGTAAAATTACAAATTCCGACTTCTGTGCTTGAGCTGAAGGTTCCGTTCATAAATCGTCGTCAAGTAAAGTAGCACACAAGGAAATATTTGTTGACAGATTGAAAGCCCAGGGAAGTAACAGGATTTGAATCAACAAACATGATGCTGAACTAGTGGATAAATTCACTGAGCCCCTGATCAACTTGAATTTCATAATTTGCATGACATATTTTAATAAAACTTTTATGGGATTATTTTCTTCAGAAATTGATTTTCTGTTTCAAGCATTCCAAGGAGTAAAATATTCATTTCTTACACACTGAGCAAAAATTAAAATATAGAAGGATAGAATAGAATTAAGAAAGCAATGACGTTGAAAATGATCAACGACAAGACATAAGGTTTTGCTTCATTAATGCCATCGGAGGTTGTTCGACGATGTGGTGTTTGACACAGATCCGTCTTCATGGAAAGCATCGTAAACATAAGATTTCTGGCAAAAGTTCTGTTACTTTTCCAGCTATCAAGGAAACAACTTACTGACTTCTTATGAGAGCAATTTTCAGTGTAAGAAAACAAACCGGATGGAATGTGAAGATTTTACTTCCGTTATTCAAATGCTCTTGCGTCATACTTATAGAAGGTTACATTAAAATGTAGTTCGGCGCTGTTTTGGTGACGTTAGTAGTTTATTCTAATTGACATTTGGTCAATAAGCTACCACATATTAACTCGAATTCTACTCTTTCGAATTTTTATCGTAGTGAAATAACAAGCCAAGTGTTGTACATGAATACGTACAGGTTGTACCCTATCTCCCCATTCCTCCTCAAAAACACTACAGCCTCTTACATCTAACTAGACAGAAAATGTCTTTCATCGCAACAAATTTTTTTTAGCAATCAAAATTCGAAAAATCGTGCAAGAAAGGTCCAGAGGCATTAATTTGGTGAAGATGCCTGACTTAAACGCATTAATTTAAACTTCAATAATAATCTCCGAGGGCCAGCTAACACCAGACTCCCCATCCCTAAAGGTCGACCCACCTGCGAAGAAACAATCCATAAATCGAGAAGCGAGAGAAAAATTGCTCGCGGAGGCATCCATCTATGCAAAGAAATCCTTAATTCTTTTAAGCACTAACCCATTACGAGAGGGACGCATTAAAAAATGCCTAACAAACAACAAAAGCACCTTTCAAATCGAATCAGGAGTTTTAAGCGGAGAACAGCAACTTCCCTGTAATGGGATTTTCCACTCTGCGAGATTTTCCCAGAAATTTGCTTTAGTTGGGGAAGCGAGATAAGAAGACGCTCTCTAAAAGAACGGATCTCTCTTCGACACGACAATGATTTTAAATCTCGTTAGCATAGACAGTTTGCCCTTATAGAGAGGTAGATGAGGCCGATACGCATGCGCCGCCCGAAGCCGTCGACAATACGGTTAAAAAATAAATGTCCGCCCTGCTTTATTTGTTCGTCGGGCTTTAGAACGGATGGGGCCAGGAATTTAACAGCTGGATCGTCCGGGAAAATTCAATTAAGGACATTCCCTTTTTTTACCATTCTCCCCTTCTTCAAGAAGTTATGCAACGCCTTACTTGAATATCTCTGCGCTAATGCTGTTCAAACGGACAAATGAAAATGTCCGTGTAGATTTAAAATTCTATATTAGGGTTTTCTGAAGTTGATCTTGCCTTAATCTAATTAAAATATCCCGCCTTCAACAACGAAAAGTAATTAATTCACTAAACGTGCTATTTAGATTCTGTCAAATTGATGCTATTAGAGCTGGTATGGAGAATGTAACTGCAAAACAGTGCTCTGTACAAGCATTCTGCAAGTTAACATTTCTCGTTCTCACAGCTTCAAGGGATTGTTAAATAAATTTTAGTTTTCAAAAATGGCTCTTCGAATTATTCAAATCTAATTGAATTTAAAGGCGTAATCAGATTTTCCAATCTGAGAGGAAAAGGTCATCTACTGAATGTCTTTAACAACCAAAATACCTGTCGGGTTAATTTTGTATTACATTACACGCTTTCATGGATTCTGATAATTTTTTTTATTCTGTTCAGGTGTTTATTTTTATGTTCTTAGCGACTTCCTTTCGACTTATATTTAATATTCGAATATGATTCGTCGTATGTTTAATGAAAGAAACTTGAATTTTGAATACTATAATTCCAGCAGGCACACATACTATATCATAAAAATATTAATGCTTTGACTTGTGCTTCCGAGTTTTCCTTATGTATAACATCATGTACTGCATCTTTATGCTTTATCTAAATGTATTTTTACACAAATTCGATATTTTATACTATGATAAAAGCACGAAGTGATGATTCATATTCTAAAACAATAGGTGAACTCAAAACAATATAATGTTTTCAAAAATGTCAAATTTTAAACGCATTTTTCACAAAACAAGATTTTTGCAAATTCGTAACTTTGTATTAGTTTTGATTGAATTTAAGTGACCATTTTCTTGACAAAGTAGAACGTATAATTGAATACCCATTCATATTTATAATAATTTATTTTCAATAAAATAAAAAAGGAATTGCATATCCCTCAACACATATTTTCTACGATTTAAAAGATCTGTTAAAATCAATCATTAATCCAAAAGAATAACTATCGAAGAAGAAACAGGGAGTTATGATTTCTTTCGATTACAATGTTTAAAGAAATACTAAGACTCTTTATTTTCTATGTAATCATACCTGTAATACAACAAGAAAAAAATTCTAGATTTCTACATTAAAGTAAAAGATGGTCAATATTACCACACGCGAAGCTTTTACGCTCAAACAGTTACTTGTACAAATTGCTATCAATACGAAGACTTGTAAATTTTTAAGTAAACAGAAGACACTGGATATTACAATTCCTTTGAGTGTCTTTTGAAGCAAACTCATATTTCAATAATTATTTTAATTGTTCATCAATCATTTTAGAGCCTGAAAATTTTTCAATCCCGAAATCTTACTGGGATATTGTTCTTTTTTTATACCACAAAAAAATAATGAGAAATATGTGAGTGCTACTTCAAGAGAATATTGGCTCTGGAAAACAAGAAAAATACCGTCCGATATATATATATATATATATATATACCTGTCACAAAAGGAAAAAAATGCCTTAAAAATAATTCTTCAGAAAAAATTAAATGCGTGAAATCGGGCTTTATGAAAGTTTTTTAAATTGGTAAAGGGGGGGTAACAGCACATTTCTACAACTGTTACATACTTGACAACAGTTTGGAGTAATCAATTTGGCAATATTAACACAAAATAGCGAAATATAGATTAATTAATGACTTTCTTCGAACGTTTAATGGTATATTACATAGCTAGGGTGTATCTAGCAACCACTAATTCCTGCGTGTTTAAAAAGGTGCAGCGGTTTGGCACCCAACTTTGAAATTAGCGCCTACTAAAAGTTCTGACATAGAAAAACAAGAAAAATATCTTTTGCCAATAAAGGTTCGGAAAAACTTGTGTGCTTTCCGGAAAATATCTGAAAAAGTTGACAATTATACGAGAAGGTTTTTCTGCTCAGTTAAATACTTGAGACGATTGTGTTTTGGTAGCCTGTTCTCGAATTTGGCATCTTGAATGCAATTTCAGAAAGTCGCTTCTGAGATGGATTTTCAGTGCATGCAAACAAACCAGACGGAAAGCGAAGATTTTACTTCTGCTATTGTAATGCTCACGCCTGATACATGTCGGGGGTTACCTTAAAATCTAGTTTATCGTAGCCTTGACACCTTTTGGCATTATTTGGAATTTTAACTGTCGAAAAGCTGAAAGCAAATAAAAAAAAGTACAAGGGAAACACGTTCGGAACATGTACAAGAAACACATTCCGTCATAGAAACTTATTTAGCTCGACAGATAAAAGCGTCTTATAAAAGTTAAAACCAGACACCGCGTCAAGACAGTGATAATTCAAATGAATTCTTCATTGGAAGTATTTTCTCTTGTCACTTTAGTTTCTTTATATTTACTCTCCCATGATATTTTAGAAAAAACAGGACTCAAATCAGCATATAAAACAAAATTTAGTGCTAGTTTTACACATTTTTTTTTTGGAATCGTTACTAACGCCATACTCTGACATCGAAGAACTCGTACATTCATCAAAGTCAGTGTATGCGTGTAAATCGATTTGTCAATAATGCTTTTTTTTATTTAGCTCGACAGTAAAAGCTTTTTATAAAAGTTAAAACCTTTCACCGTAAAGGCAGTGATAGTTCAAATGAATTCTTCATCGGAAGTAGTTTCTTTAGTTCGTTAGTTTCTTTATATTTACTCTCCCACGATATATTAGAAAAAACAGGACTCAAATCAGCATATAAAACAAAATTTAGTGCTAGTTTTACACATAACTTTTTTTGGAATCGTTATTAACGCCATACTCTGATATCGAAGAACTAGTACATTCATCAAAGTCAGTGTGTGCGTGTAAATCGCTTTCCGACAAGTGTCAGGATAAATTAATTGAGTGCTTATATAATCAGTTAACAAAGAAATCACGACGACGGTCAAATAGATGGAATGGCAAGATTAGTAATTTATCAGTGAGCTTTTCTATATCAAGTTAATAAAAGAATGTGCAGAGACAATGTTATTTTTAACCACTTCCTCAGAAGACATTGGTTCTTGTCTTTTGATTAACAGAGTTTAGGAGATGATTTATTTCTAATAAAATCAATAAAAATCTCTCATTAATGACTCGATATTAGCCAGGAAAAATGGAATCCAACCACGCAATATCTTCATTTATTGAGATGTCCAGTGTTCGTATGAAAAAACATGAGTCCCTAAAAATATTGTAAGAATATCTAAGAGAGATATGGTTTTTAGAGATAGGAATTGATATTTTTGCAACACGAGGGCTAATTAGACCTTTGATTAAAAGAGTATTTCAAAACACTCTACATAAAACATACATTCCAAAATTGAGATTCGAATCCAGAGCCTGTTGAATCACTCGATTACCAGGTAGGTGATTTAAAAAAATGTGAAAAATTTTGGTATGCATTTTTTAAATATTATTTTATGAAGGAAAGGGGTAAACAAAAGTGAACATTCAACCTTCAGCAATATTGAAATATTATGTGATATTGCAAAAAAAAAGTAAAACTTATTCAGAACTCTAAATTGACTGAATTTCTTAAAAGAGACTCATACATGAAAAATAAATTAAAATTTAACTTTAAAATATGGAACACTCTAAAATATTGAAACATTAGAAAATAGTTTCAATTTAAAAAGAAATTTTAAAACATAAAACACATCACAAGTAATTAAATTTAACGATTGTATTGTAAAAGCAATGTAAAATAAAATGAACATTCAAACATTTATATAGCATTGAAAAATTATGTGATATTACAAAACACATAAAACGGGATTCCATTCTAAAATGACTTGATTTTTAAAAATGAGACCAAAATTTAACTGTAAAAAACAGAATGTATGGTTTTAATCCAAACGGCAATTTAAAAATATAAATGCATATCACAAGCTTTCAATTTACTTTCGAATCAAGGAGTCAAAATTCTATTTTGAAAGCAGTCTCACTTGCTATAGTTGGAATTACATTTGTGGATATAAGTACTAGCAGGAAATACCCAGCTCTGCTCGGGTTCAATCAATAATATGTTGATTAAAAAGTCATCATCAATTGTTTTTCATAAAAGAAAGTTAACATCATTTAAGTGTACGGAAAACAATTTTAATACACTCACTGCCAAAAGTTAAGCAAGAAAGGTAAAATGCGAAAAAAAACGATTACAGCTTTGAATGACATGAAATACGGTAGGAGAGTAGCAAATAGGTTTATGCATGAAACAAAACTAAGAATTAATTACAAAATGAAAACAATATTGAAATTTCATAAATTATAAGATGAAGTTATATTGTAGTCATTAACAAAAGGACGTTTAAATCCAAAACAAATAAACATAAACCACATTAATAGGGAATGTGACCACCCCTCACCCTCATACAAAGTCTACAGCGTGTGACCATGCTTTCCATGAGGTGATCAACCACCCCAGAGTCAAGTAATCCCCATTCCTCCTGTGGAGCAGTTTGCAACTCTGTGAGAGAAGCTGGGAATGGGAAACGTGCAGACACAGCACGGCCGAGGGCATCTCAATGATTTTCAATGGGATTAAGGTGGAGCGAGTACGTCGGCCAAATTATACGCACATTTCCCTCACTCTCCAGGTAGTCCTCGATGATGCCATCTCTATGGAGACGCGCATTATCATCCACTAAATCGAAAGAAGGACCAACTGCGTCAGCGTACAATCTCATAGTGAGTTCTAGGGCTTCATCCCGATACCGGACAGCCGTCACCGAACCCTGTCTATAGATGTGCAGGTCGGTGCGATACCCCAACGAAATAAAGGCCCACTCCATGATGCTTCCACCTCGGAATGTGTGATGCTCGATGATGTTCTAGGGCCTATTGCTTGTGTCTTGTAATCTCCAGACCCTTACACGTTTGTCATCTGGCTCCAGGGCAAATATCGACTCATCCGTGAACATAACGTTAGCCTAATCAGACACAGTCCAATTCACATGTTGCCGACACCACTTTAATCGTGAATTTAATAACTAATTTAGAACCCTGGGGGTATAATAGGCTACATATTAACCCGCGTTCTATTTGTCCAAGGGAATTAAAAATTTATGGCATTCGTGACTAATTTAGTTTGAAGCAAACGCAATTTTTCCTGAAAATACCATTCAGCGGCATTATTAGAATTTTCAGGAAAACGGAGTTTATTAGAAACGGGCTTGTGTTGGAAATAGAAGTCTCATCAGTGTAGATAAATTAAACTCAACCAATTACATTCTTTTAATAAACAGGAGGTTGCTTTTACAGCGCTATTAGAAAAAGAAAATCACTGATTTCAACGAATGATTCACATGTATCTGTTGCGTAAGAACAGCTCTTCAATATGTAGAATAAGCAACCTCGACTTTCGGTCATTTGAGACAAAACATTTCAATAGTTCAAAATTACTTATTGTGATAATATTTCAAGATCAACAAAGTCTTGTTTAAAATTCCCTTTTCTCCAACAGACATTCAATTTGCAATCGAACCATTTTGGTACTTTTTTAAATTCAGATATTAGGTTTCTAAATGGAAACCACGAACCTATTTAGAATGATAGATGTAGTTACTTGACTATACAGTACAGCTTTTAATAAGACCCATGAAAAACGAAAAACAAATGAAATCTAATAGATTTTAATCGTCTTTCAGTGAAAAGATATATCAAAATTTAGAAATATATTTTAACTGCAATGTATGACTACCCGTTTTAATTTAATGTAAACCATTTTATTTTAGTTATTTTTTAAAATTTATTTGTCCTTTTAAAATCAGAAATTACACGCTTTAAAAATATTTTAATTTGTATATTTTATTTATTTTTATGATTCAGCAATGTACACACTATTACGTATTAAGCCAGAGATTGAAAGAAAGTTGGTCGAAATATACATATACCACCAATGAATTGTAATTTGTATATTTTATTTATTTTTATGATTCAGCAATGTACACACTATTACGTATTAAGCCAGAGATTGAAAGAAAGTTGGTCGAAATATACATATACCACCAATGAATTACCCATATTTAGTAGTCTTTTATAATCAATGAGTCTTTTGGGCTTTCGTGATCCATTAAAAAATTTAAGTAAACATAAAATTAAATGTTCTAAATATTCTTTTTTCATTAATCAAATATTTATAAATATTATTTTATCATGGGAAGAAGTAAAAATTCAGTTCAAACATGAACATTATAATTTTATTGGTTTTAAGAAATCTGAACAGCGTATAGAAATCGTTTTATACACAATGTTACTTCTACGGCGATTTCGAATTGCTTTGGCCAAATCCTTATGTCCATTTTAGGCGTCTTAATAGTCGAATTTTCCAAAATCCTCTCTTAGTGCACCCCTACAGTATAAGAAGAATCACCATGCAAAATTTCAGCTTCCTAGGACTTGTAGCTCTTGAGATAGTGATGAGGGAGTGAGTGGTATTTGAATTTTATATACACTAAGGAACATTGAAAATAGCGCACCAACAAGGAAGAAAGGTACAATCGTGAAACTTTTTAAATAAGTACAGTGAGATCCGATATGCAAATGATCCAAGTTGGTGCCAATGCGCATGACCAAACACCTTGCTGTGGCGCTGCAATCAGGTAGTGGTACCGGCGCATTGTGGAAGATTCATAAATGTGACGATCACATTCTGACTCTTGGAGGTCTTCAGCAAGCGGAGAATGCTAGTCAGACTAGTGAGAAGACATTTCTCACAGTTATGCGAGTTTGTAAGGGGCCTCATCATCGGCATGATAACCGCAGGCTGGTCGACGTGCCGTGTTGCTGGCCAGGTCGATCGTTCGGAGTGTGCCGTCAGAACATGTTGGGAGCAGTGGACACGAGATGGTACACACGTGCGGCGTACCGGGTCTGGAGCTACCAGGAAGGCGACGATGCAAGACGGTCGAAGGATCGTTCGGCAAGCTCTTGTGGATCTCACAGTGACTCGTTCCACTATACAATCAGATGTAGGGGTGCCAGTTGTTCCACAAACCGTTTCCAGACGCATTGCGGAAGCGAATCTGTAATCCAAGCGCCCTTTTCGTGTACTGCCTTTAACACCGAAACATCTGGCGACTCCGTCTACAGTGGTGCGATGCCAGAGCGACGTGGAATGCCACAGATTTTCAAAACGTGGTGTTTAGTGATGAATCCCGGATTGATGGGACAAATGATAACCGCGTACGGGTGTGGAGGTGCCCTGGTGAACGGTACAGTTCCATCCTCGCTGTCGCGCAACACACTGCCCGCACAGCAGGCATAATAGTCTGGAGGGCTATAGCCTACGATAGCCGGTCCACTCTAATTGTGGTACGTGGAACCTTAACGGGACGGCGTTATGTTGATGACATTATTTGAACCCACGTGGGACCATTCCTAAATGGTCTCGCAGGGGCAGATTTCCAGCAAGATAATGCTCATCTACATACAGCTCTAGTTGCTCAAGACTTCCTACGTCATGTTCAGACTATTCCATGGCCAACCCGCTCCCCGAACTTGTCCCCAATAGAGCACGTGTGGGACCAGCTGAAACGCCAGATACCGTCGTGTCACTCTGTACTTGATTTGAAGGTGGCTGTTCACGATTTGTGGGCACATCTGACTCAGGACAACATCAGACGTTTAATCAACTCAAAGCCGGACCGTGTTTCGGCATGTATTGCTGCAAGAGGCGGTCCGACGAGCTATTGAAGTTGCACTGTATTTGTCTAATTGTACCCACTGTATTTGTTTAATTGTCGTTATTTTGGGATCAAGTGAATCTCTCATTTGTATCATTATGTGTATTAAATTTCATTTCAATCCGATGGTCCCTTCATGGTGCGCAATTTTCAATGTTCCTGAGTGTATACATTCATAGTATGAGTCAAATTCTTTAAAATAAAACTTGAAGTCAATATAAAAACGCCAATGTAAAATGCCAGTTTTCCTAAATTGCTCTACTGTAGAAGCCCTTGAATTTTTTAGTTTTAATGCCTCTTGTAAGATTGACGGGATTTAGGGAACTGACGGGATTACGTTTACTATATTAACTATTCAAATCACTAACTATTTTGCTTACTATATTAACTTATTATAACCAAAGTATTAAAAAAATATGTAGTTTGACCGAAGGAAAACGTAGAATTACAATTAGTTTTCCCAAGTCTATATTAATCAGTGGATTCAACGTTCTTGTTGATTATGCACCTTTAGGCTTTAAGGTGCCTCATTATTTTTGTATTATTTAAAAAAAAATTTTAATTTCAAAGGAGTAAAAGTAGAGAGAATAAAAGGTCTGGCATTCAGACTCTTGAGAAAAGATATCAACATGGGGTATTGTAACTCACAATACAATAAATTTCAATACAATTTACAACTAAGAACATTTTTTTCTTATGTAAATTTTTGTATGTATTTTTTTCTTATGTATTCTTTTCTTATGTATGTTTTTTTCTTATTTTCTTCTTTCATCAAATACGACTTTTTTTCTTATGGTTAACGAGGGTCTTTTTGAAATCATACATTTTAAAATAGATTTAATCGAATACATTTTAAAATAGATTTCATCGAATACATTTTAAAATCGATTTCATCGAATACATTTTAAAATAATTTATACGTTTGCTGTAACTACTAGTAATTAAAATTTTACATGCAGCGTAAACCAGTCAGCTGACCACCTGTGCCTAATCGACTCTTTCCTCAAATTTCTCATTAAAACAAGCTATATAGTTTACTCTATACTAAACTAAATTTTATTCTTATGGAGTGTGCACTACTGGAAAGAATAATAAATGTTCTAAAGTTTTTTAATTTGTTTTTATTGATAAAAAAATAAAAGTCATATCACATACACATTGGGATCAATGAAATCACAGAAAAGTGAAATTGTTCTGAGAACTGATGCCTCAATCTTACTTCATCTCAATTCAATTTTTTATTTTGGACGAAAATTTGGCATCAATATAGATAATTGTCTCCAATCTTGATAGAGTCATATCGCAACGCTTCAGAAAAAGTGCCACAAGCCAAAAAATAAAAATTTTGATGTTATGTCACTGAAAAATATGTATGAGGTGTCCCAGCGTGTTATATTACTGTTCTATAGAATATACTAGAAGTTACCACCATAAATACTTACCTAAAATCTAAAAGAATATTATACTATTTCAGTATAAGTTTTATAGTATACTTTAAGTTGATGTTTCTCAAATTCTGCAACTTTGAGTTGTCATTTTTCTTAGCGGGGTGCCATATGTCTCCAATCTTGATATTCTGGTCAATCCATTGGTTTGAAAATAAATTGTAAATGATCCAGTTCAATACTCGCTAGTTAGTAACTGGATTTTTTTTTTAGAAATTTTGTTTAAGATGTTTCACGAAAACGAAATGTTTCGAAATTATTTGGATATATTAAATATAAAAAATGAGTTTATCCAGTATTTGACCAGTTGGTCAATACTGCAATTTAACACTAAACCTTCTGTTATTCCTGCATTCTATATCATGATCTATACCCTAGTAAGTCCCATCTTAAAAGAAAGGTTCAAATGGAAAAGATGTTATCCCATTCATTGTGATAAAAATGAAACAAGGATTCGCGAGTGATGTCTAATTGCGAATCGAGATATGTGTGTAACGATGGTTACGTGTTCCCTTAATAGCTGGCATATTATTAAACCTTTGTCGAAGATGAGACTCAATTGTAATAACATCAGTTGAATGTACATACAAGAGCTTGGTGATGTTTATCGATTTAGAAATGGAAATCTTATTTTGAGTCAGCTACAGGTGTATTATCAATTTCATTGGTGTTTTACTTGCAAAAACGGAAGTAAATTTACCTTGTCAGTTCATAGAATTTCCAATAATTTTATTTTGCCATGTTTTCTTTGAGTCATAATGAGTTTACGGATCGTTTTAAACGGTGAATTCGCTATCTGCAGATTTATTGAGTTTCTCAAACTACTTCTGATGTTTTCATTTTCCATAGTGAACCAAATGTTTCCAAACTTCCAACCCAATATCAAATATAACAGTTCTCTGGATTTATCTGTGAGCACAAATAGATACTAAACAGGTCGTTTTTAAACTGTGGATCTAGTCACAGTAAAATTTTCCAAACGTCAACGTTTGAAGGTCAGATTTTAAATTCTTTCTCACTCTCAAAATCAAAGTGTTTCAATATCTAATAAAAGTTAATATTTTCAAAATGTATTTACTATTCGCAAGCAATAGTATTTAATATTTACATTCCTAGGAGTTGATTAAAAGAACTTTACAAACAAAATGAGAGAACTTTTCATCGGCTAAATAATTATTTCGCTGATGGAACACTTGGATGAAGCAAAAAAAAGTTTACAAAAGTAATTCAATGCTAAAGTTTGCACGCGTGCACCATAATAAACATTATTTTATTCTCTCCCTCACATATCACATTTTTTACTATCCAAGCTAACTTTCATTATTAGCTGCATATTAAAAGTCAAATTTCCATCTAGTTAATAATGTTCTCCCTTTCTTCGATCTCTCAGATTCAGCAGTGACAGTTATTAAATTCTATTGCGACTTTTCTTAAGAGATCTTTTTCTGTGTAACGACAAACCATTTTTTAATTTTTGTCAATAACTTATTAAAATAGTCACAAAAGTGTGTGTATTATTTTTAGTGTAAAAAATAAGATTACGTGACCATCAGTTTTTAAAATGCCAACAAATAAAATACATTTTGGTATTGCTCATTACTATGTACCTATTTAAGAAATGATTTAATAAAATCGGAGGTACGTCAGTCACAGCTGATTTGCACAGAATGGCCCATGAGGTATTTTCAGTGTAAAAACAAGTCAGGTGGAATTGTGGAGCTATTACTTCCGCTACTCGAAACCTCTCGCATGATACAGATTATTCTTGCTTTAAAAAGTAGTTTTTTAACGTTGAATCTAATTCGTGGTGTTGATTACTACAATTTTTCCAATTCGGAATTGTCATTCGATAAGTGCTGAAATCGTATTAAAAAAACAAGACATGTCGGAATGCTTACAGGTTAGTTGATTTGAAGGTTATATGGCACAGGGGCAATAGTTGGTCAAGAATGCGCACAGAAAACAAGTTCCGAAGTAGAAACACTACTACCACCTACAATCAGCTTCAGAAAATGCGGGATTTTCAATGCAAGCTAGCCACAGGAAGACGATGACTCTAGCGCCATCAACATTTGCTTCACAGAAAAAGCTTATCATAGTCTAAAATGTCTTTCGCCAAATTCAGCAATTACGAATTTGTGACATCGCGAGAAACTCCGTTGTGCTCGACTTTTAGGAAGGGTCACCTGCAGGTCAGGTACACCCCTCCATTGTGTCATTGGAATGTATTCCGATTTTTATTTTGCTACCAGCTGCTGATCTTTCGCAACGCACTTTACAACGACTAGGGAACATCAGGTGGTCTTCCAGATGATCACCGATTGGTTATGGACTTTAACCGTTGGGTAATTTTTAGACAGCGGCAAAGCACGTTGGAGACGACCTTTAGAGAGAAATGAAGCAAGAAACAGCGGGTGAGGATGGTTCCCCGCGCTGGACTGTGAAATGCATAGTTTTATGTATTTGTGTAATGAAACTAATGTGATGATGTAAATACTGTATTTTCTTAATGTTCTTGGATTAATAAGAACGTAAATATCTTAGCTGTTTTTTGTCTTCTTGTGTACGATTTGTACTGTTTCCGTGCTACCGTTTTGGGGCAACGACACCACAAGCTGTTAAACCCTGTAAAAACTTAGCAAGACCTCTTAGGGAAAAACAATGCCAGATTGATTTATATATTGTACTCGGATCATTTTGGTCTTTTCTTCTAAACTTTTAGGTTACTATATTCTTAGTTTATGATAAGTTACTGAAAATTTCCATTTACAGCATGTAGAAGAAGGATGCAGACTCGTTAAGATCAAAGGGCTACCACATGGATTTACTGTGACTTATCCAGGCCATCAATAAATATCAAAGTTATCTATAATATATTATTTATATTTATCACAGATTGTTACAAAAAAAGTTATCGGAAAGTAAACAAGTTAATTCGAAGCGTGATATTGAATTGAGATTTAACAACTGTTTTAAAGCGGTTGAATTTTGGTAAAAGCCAAGCCCAAAACTAATTCTAAATATTTATTAGTCAAGTGTTTCCTATTTTTCGATTTGTTAATATCTGACCAAAAAAGTCAACAGATGCCGTGCCCTGCTCCCAGCTAATTTGTGCAACTTCTAAAAATAACCTTTTTCGACTTGTTAAAACTAAAATTAAGCATGGTGAAGCGGGTTGACAGCCAATCAACGGAGGACCGCATGTGACCCGCGGTTTGTGAATTCCTGATGTAGAGTATATTTTTTAAAGTTTTGTTCCAACTATTTGCATAAATTTCAATACAATTAAATTTTTTAAGAATTAAAGGTTTTTAAATTCTAGATGTAAATCAGAGTTCCACTTCTAGTTACAGGTTAAGATAAGCAATGAATTTTAATATGCATTTATAGCGTTATACCCCCAGATGCAGAATTGTATCCAGTGTTCTGTAACACAACTCCAAGCAAGCAATTGTTCTGCAGGAATTTTGGAATCTTGCTGTCCGGTCCATTTTTGTAAGGTAGTGTATTTATAATAAAAAACATAAAAAAATTAAGTAAGTTATTAAAGTAGTTAATTTATTTAAAGCCAAGGCATACTTTCAGAATTTGCAATTCTGCCGATAACTTTTGAAGTTAAATATTTTGTCATTGACATAGAAGATGTGTTATTTATAAAGTGTTTGTGGTAATTTGGGGCGGTGAAGGGAGGTTGTTTCGTAGCTAGGGAAGCTAAAAAGGTATGGCAAGGAGCGCGCTTTGCACTGCAAAACATCTTAAATTATAATTAAAACAAATCAGCCAAAATTTTGATAAAATTAAGGAAACATTGTTCTGCAAAGGTTTTGTTCTGCGACGTACTTCGCAGTTTTAAGCACTTACTGCTCCCGGGGCAATAGCTATGACGTCAAAAAGTATTCTCACACGATAAAAAAATAAAAACAAATACTTTATTTGGCATTTTTACAGAATATACAAGCAAATGAAAACTAATAATTTTACACAAGAAAATAAACATACAACAATAAAAATAAATGAAACAAATTCGAAAATACAATATACGCATGCAGAAACAAAATAAACTAGAAATTTATAGACTAATACATAAATATTGATAAAACACTTAAAGAAACTATAAAGAACAATATTTCAAAATATATTACTACATCACTAATAGTGTGGAGAAAATTTAAAACAGAACTCGAGAACATTAACATTTTTAAACTAATGACATTGATAAAAATTAGAAATAACCGCTCAGCTTAGATCAAGTTGCTATGAAAGAACAATTGAATTGTTCAGTGTAGAATGTAGATGTGACAAAGTTATTCTTATATGTAAAAACAAAATTGAGATGCAGTTTATGAAAATAGAAACCATTCTAGCCTTTAATAATAAAAAAGGAACACATTTTAATAATTTGAATCAATAAATTTTCCAGGGATTGATAATTATGCAGGAAACCGATTTGTTCCCAAACATGTGTTGATGAAAAACATTCGTGAAAGATGTTTATTAGAGAGAAAATGCCCAAACATTCTTTATACAATTAGTAAGAGCAAAGTCTGAATTCAAAGAAGCATTTCTAATACTCAATGTAGATTCATTTTAAACAATTCAGTTTCAATTTTACCTCACAATCTGAATCAAGATGGGCAGAATGCTCATGTAGATTGGTCAATTGCAAGTATAAAATTATACTTTCAAATGTATTTCATACTTTACGATAGGTTTTGTGTTAGACACGTAAACGTCGTGTTTCTGCAAATGGGAGTACCATATTAACCTTAATCATTTTCTCTCCAACGATTCATGTTATAAATCTCGTTTTTACCGAGGTTGTAGAGCTTAAGAAAGTATAACCATAAAATGTGCCCGAGCCAATTTTATTCCTCCGAGTATCATGCACGCATTATTTCACAACCAGCAGTTTCCCCAGTCTGTCTCCTAATCAGTTTTATTCTTATACATCTGATTTTTTTCTCCTAAAGGAACAATTTGAAAATTCTTCAGTAAGATGTCAGTTAGCTGACAGAGAAAAAGAAAGTTGCGACGAAAAATTGAGTTGCCAGACCTTGTCCTCAATTAATACGCGACTGATGGATTTGGATCAGTATAGTATATTCACTTAAGACAAACTAAATTGGAGTCAAACCAAAATCACTACGTTCAAGGTTCTCACTAATCAAAGCAATCGAACGTGATATTTTGTTTTGTAGGAAGATGAGGTAAAACAGTTAAATCGACTAAGGATAGTTTAAACTTGTCGAATATTTACCCAATACTGTAAATGTTAAGTGGAATTACTAATTACAAACTGTTTGCAAATCTTAATAAACCCTTTCAAGACCAAATTCATTTTTATAAGTTGGGAACAATTTTTTTTTGAGGCATCATGGTGGGGCATGAACCTCTAAAGGTTAAACCCCTTCGAACATCGATATTTCCGAGTAGTATCGATCTTTCATGGCTAAGCCCCCTGCATGATCAAGTAGAACATGTCATTTGTCCTCAGAGGTCAACAAGGTACGAATTAACTCCAAAATGGGGAAAAACAGTATTATTTTCAGACAATCATAAGGGTGTAATAAATTTCAATCACTAAGCGTGCCAATTTAGTCATTAAATGGTAAAAACAGCCATCTTTTCGGACTACCTTAACCCTCGGATAAATATAGCCTCGGCATTTCGAGATGAATCCAGTCATGAAAAACATGTAAGTGCAAATGAAAAGATAATGACAAGAGATAATGCAAATACGACTCCACGCAAGAACCAAATCCAGGACCTCAAACCAGTGCTCCAAGGAGATGCAGAGTAGAGCTTCGGAGACTTTCAGTAGCTGCCAGTCTCTTTGGATGAACTGAATTCAAATGGTGCTAGAATTTCAGTTCCATCTATCCACCACCCGAACTCAGTAGCCCAAAGACTATGAATATGTGGGTTGATTGTCGTTGGAAGCTCCCAGAAGCGCTGATTTCAAATGGTGCTAGACTGTTTCGATTACCATCTACCCACCATCTGAGATCAGGTTTCAGGAAGTGCGCCATTTTACCCAACCGTTGGACACTTGACTGATGAAACTCCCGCCTAGTTGGGTCTTTGCTTGACTGTCATTGCTGAGACCTCGTCTTCAGGATGGTACCAGAAAGCAGAACTGTAACAGACAATGAATCAATTTAATTCAAAGAGAAATTGGTAATTTTCAGTTGAATGAAAGTGTTACTATCCAATTATGTACAGCTGTTGTTACACTTAATATGTATAGTAAAAAATATTCACTTTTTTTTTTAAGATTAAACTTACAAATGTTCTCAAAAAATCTAGGAACTTGTTACAAAGCTAAATGAATGATATTGTGAATAGTTTAAAAACAAATAAGTTAACAAACATTTGCAATGATCAATCATTTAGAATTACTTTTAAGAATGCGTCCCAAGAACGTCATATGTACTTCAGCAAATTATTTTAGGTTATAAATTTAATAGCAGTAATAGTACAATGAGCAATAAAGATGAGTATCAGAAATTTTAATGATATCAGTAAAATTAGAAATAAAAATTACAGCATCAAACATATTTAATATTAAAATTTCTAAACCATAAACAATATTTATGTTACAGCTTGCTAATGAGATGGCTCGTACCGAGTTTTACTAACTAATTTAGGTATTTTAGGTTCAATACTGCTAGTAGAAACTTTTAAGACTGATTCTAAATGTTTGTCAGTCAATTTGCTTCTTAACTTAAATCCCCTTGGAAGTTTAGTCAAAATGAGTTTGCGGGCCGCAAATTGATGATTCGCGGGCCGAAGGTTATGCACCTCTATACTAAAGACAGTGGAGTTAAAGTTAAATTCCAGGTTATAAAAACCAAATCTAACTGCAATAAATAACTCGCTACTCATGCGATCCGAGCGATATTCACTTCTCTAATTACATTACAAGTTATACTCTATAACGAACGCATGAGCATACGTTAATCAGCAAATTGAGAGAAACAAGTCGGCGATTCACAAACGACCAAAATCAGCCATCAAGCGGACCACAAAAGTTACGACTCTTTGGGGGTGACCTCCTTTGGTAGTTGCGGCTCTGGCTTACGGAAGGACCTCAACTCCAATGCTGATTAGCAGCAATCGGTAATTCGCTGTTACATGTTATATATTCCCAACATGTTAAAAAATATACCCCAGGAACAGGAAAACACAATTTATTCAAACCAAACTGATGATAAATAATAAATCCAAGAGGTCTGTTATCTTCAGACTCTTGAGAAAAGACATCTACAACAGAAATTTAATTTTTGAGTGGGTGAAAAAGTGAAAATAGCACGCGCACGTGAGACTTGATAACTTGGTTTCACGCAGAGCTGTTAGATGACAACGACGTGCGAACGTGCTTTAAATTTGCAAAGTGATGGTTGCCACAACTCGATATCACTGCCTTCAATATCAAACAGCATCAAATTGCTATCAGTTAAATAGTCCTGCTCACCTTCCTTTCAAAATTTGAATTTTTGTAACGAGATATAGAAATGCAAGACCTTTTTCAAAGTTTCACAAATCAAATCTTTCTTGGTACTCTTATTCTGGGTACATTTCTCTATAAAATAAATTTGAATAAAAATTTTATAAAAGATCTTTGTCAAAGAACTTTTAGTCCCGGTGCACACATCCGGTTTTTCAACGTGCGGCGCCGCTGCGACACCGAAGTCCAACTATGCACACATAACCGTGAAATGACGCAAGCACTCATTTCGCGCCATTTGCGATAAATATTCTATCGAAGAAAACGTGTTTATTTCGCTTACTTAGTGTAGAAAAAAAGTATATTTTGAAACAAAATAGACGTTACTGGATACAACCATTTATTAATTATTATTTATATTCCATTTGTTTATGAAAACAAGGTACTTCAGAACGGAGACTCAAGTGCGGCGCTGTGGGGAACTGCGGTACAAATTCCACGCAAATTGGACGTGCGTCGCCCCAGCGCCGCTGGAGGCATGTGTACACTGCTCCATTGGATCTAATGTATCTCAGACCGTACTTGCGTTGTGGCAGCGGCGCCGCACGTTGAAAGACCGGATGTGTGCAACGGGTCTTATAGTGTAATACCGGCCTTTGTAATACTTTGCTTGCTAGTGTATGTTCATTTACTTGACGTTGTGTCTAGTTTTAAAGGCAGCTCTTACGCCCTTGTCTCATAAAACCTCATCAACCCAAAGTCAAATTTAACGTATGAAATGTTTAACTAAAACGAAATTGCGCTGTCTTAAATAATAAAGTGCTATCTACAAGAAACATTAATTGTTATTTTACAAATTCAGGCACATAAATCCACAAACATGTTTAAGGATAGCCTATCACAACAACTTTAATTTTTTTTTTCCATTTCAGAAACGAAAAAAATTTTTGCAATGAAAAAGCCAACCTAATTTACAATTAAAGAGCATTTCACATTTCACAGAGTGCAAAAAAATGTGAGCCCTGGAGCATGAAACCCATGTTGAGTCGACCGTCAGAAACGTGGCAATATGCTCTCTTTTCTCAATATTTTCGTGGGTATGCAGCAAAAATTTAAATGCATCTGAAAAGGATTTCGAGGCACGGGGCAAACGAATACATGAATATTAAAGGCGTATTATCATATTTTTAGAGTAAAAATATATGTAAATTGAGGGACAACCCGCTTTAAATATGTTGGTGGATGCGAGGACCTTTCATCACGAACCTAAAATATGAGGGGGTGAAAAAGGTTAGTCATATACCAAACGATCCATCGTTTTAAAAAAGTTTCGTAAAATTTTAAACTAAATCACAGTTTTCCGCGCTTATAGGGTTAGCTAATAACCACTTAGGTGTTAAAATGAAATGAGAAAACAGCTACCTAAGCAAATGTACTTTAAAAAATTTTCAGCGAATGATTGCAACTGGGGCATGTTGATACAAATTGCAAGAACATATAAAAATGTACAAAAAATAACAGACTTTTTCCACAAATACTTTTTATGATTTAAATTTTCGATGGAATTCGGTATTTTGATATTCAATGAGGGACAGTTGGGTTAGCGAAAACGTGAAAGACCATGTCCTTCGCATTTCTCATTTAATCTATAACTGCTGTCATGGGTCTCACAGACACAGAGTCATTTTTGACAGGTCGTTATCACCCCTCAAATTGAAGATTGGTCCCTGCCCTATTCAGTACTTTCCACTACGTCCGACAGAAGCCAAAAATATCAAGACTGGTTTGGCTGCCCCAACTATTTCGTGTTTTATACTATTTCCATTTCTCGCGTGGTCTCTTAGACCCCCTTCACAGCATTTGCGTTACCGTTCTTGTTTAATGAAATAGTCTAAGTTAATGTAGGAAATTTCGGCAAAAAACCTAAAATGGCAACAAAAAAAAGTTATTAAAAAAACCTGTGTATCTTACACAAAAAGAAATTTAGGATATTGTTGATAATTGGTCGGAAATTTAGGCTGATGAAGATGAAGACATTTCAAGTGCGTCTTCACAAGAATATTTCTACGGAAAAAATAACTTCAAATGGGATGCCTGGGGGAGCCTAATCGTGCCGTTAGAACACCAAAAGCACAACATAGTTTTACAGTTTGCAGGGTTGAAACGAACTACAAAATTAGGTCCGAAAACTGAGCCTGAAGAGACATTGAATCTACTTAACTTATATAGAAATATAAAATGTATTTCATGTTAAGAATTGAATTATCCAAATTTAAAATAAATAAATAATATTTATCTAAAGAATCTTTTATTAATATATTATATTAATTAACTTTATACGCACTTTAGTGAGCGAGGTCTGAGAAACCCCTCCACACTAGTTAAGAGACGGTTTGTGACACAGCAGTTAAGGGTTACACAAGCAAACGAGTCTAGTCTATCAGTAATCCATTTAGTATGTTGATTTTTTAGACCACTTGGTCTAGACAAGTTAGGTCAAGTTCGTGAATTCCTGTATCTTCATAATGTCCAAGACAAACATAGATTTAAAGTAGAGATCCACAGACAAACAAGGTGACCAAGAGTCCTGCTCCATTTCCGACTGTTTGCGAAAACCTTAAAACCATAATAAAATGAAATTGAACCCAAAATGTCTAATGGCCAGCCTTGAGATGGCCAGTATGTCGATTTCTACGGCCCTCGAATTTGAGGGCACTTACAGGATGTTTTTTCTCGTACCAGCTATAGGTATCAGGAATCTTCCAAGAGAATATTGCCTGTTTGGGGTGTATTTTTACAGTCAATGAATAACTAGATTAATTGTTAACTAACCTAATGGTGTTGGAATGTGAACAATATGCTCGTCAAATCACTATTCTGAACTTGAAGGATTTTTTTATCTCTGTATCTCGCAACGGTGATTAAAGTTTGTTATAGCATAACCTTTAATACAGGATAGCTTAATATATTTTCACCAAGTGCAGTTACAAATTAACTTCAGTGCATTTTTTTTCAAGTACACTAATTGGTAAATTAACGACACATTCATTCAATTTTGGGGTAAAGATATCAAATTAATCTTTTTCCAAAAATTTGGATAAGTAAATACTTTGGCATTTTTATTACATAACGTTTAATTACTTAAAGGCTACGATAAAAAGTTGTAGTTTTGTACGCTTCGAATGCTAAGGCTCTGGAGCAAGAGAAAATAATCCTAAGGAAAGATTCTACAGATCTAGAAGGATGATCAATTAACGTCACACCGGTGCATCACAATGGGCTATTGGCGACGGTCCGGGAGTGATCTCAAAAAGAAGGCCCAGGATCCGAGAACAAAACCGCATAACTTTGAATCCGATGACTAGGGCAAAATCCGAGCTGGAACCCCACTCTCCAAATATCCACACCTCACCAACGAAGTTGCGAAGGTCCAAACCGGTTAGAAGTCATTCAATCGAAGACGAATGTACACTTCGAATGCCAAGGTTCTGAGCATACTGTATTCCCGAGAAGTGTAGAATTGTTTTTACCTCTCAATTTATATGACAAAATAACCAAACCAATTGGTTAAAATAATTCTAAGGAAAGATTCTATAGATCGCGAAGGTAGGTAGTAAATTAATGTTACACAAGAGCAAGACAATATCCTATTGGCGACGGTCCGGGAATGATCCCAAAAAGGCCTAGGATCCGAGGACAACACCGCATAACTTCGAATCTGATGACTAAGGCAAAATCCGAGCTGGCACCCCACTCTCCAAAAACCCACACCTCGCCAACGAAGTTGCGAAGGTCGAAACCGGTTGGAAGTCATACAATGGAAGACAGGTGTATGCGTGTCAAGTCTTCAGACTTTAACGGCATAATTAAAATTACACATTTCCCTACACTTCTCGCGGAATATTTTTGCTAGCAAATTCCACCCATATCTACGTTCCGGATGAAAAACACGAGAACTTAGAAAAACGAATAAGATAATACAGACTCCGGACCACCCCCCGACGAGGAACATTCAATATTTTCGAACACGTAGAACACAACACAAAAGAGCCGCGTCGAAGGAAACACAAAGCAATTATTCACGGGACTGACATCCCATTAAAAACCTCAAAAAAGATAACAAAAGCGAAAGAAAGACGGGTCGTGGGGATAGGAAGGAAAAAAAAAACCCACCCCTCCTCCCGAATCCCAATTTCGGGAAAATTCCGGGAACAAAAATTAAAAGCTTGATTAAAGAGCGAGGAGGCTCAATGGGCAAGATAGCCGCGGCGTACGTGCCGGCGAGCTGCCGTGCCATCGAGATAAGGCACGGCGTCAGCCTTTTGTGCCACACAAGGGCCCTTCAACTCCGACACACCAATTAGCGGGCCCGCGGCCACCGCAGAGATGAAGAGGGCCGATAGGAGTGTGCCCCCAAAAGTCCAGCCCTCTCCAAGATTGCCCTGGAGCGGGTGCTGAAGACAATGCTCCGGGGCCTGCAGGGTTAAAAGGAGGTCAATCCGGGTTCCGGGAGAGTTGGGAAAATTCCGATGACGTGTTTTCAATCTTTGAGGGCGAGGGGTGGGGGACGGTCCCACCCCTTTTCAACTTTCACGAGGGGATTGTAAATTTAGATAAAAGTTGAAACTGAAGGGTTCTGTGGCGAAGCGAGAGTTTCGAGAACCGATGGGGATTTTCTGGATTACGAGGCGATAGCGATCGGTTATTGTAATCTAAATATAAGGTTTATTTTCTGAAAGGGTGGAAGAAGGTCAAATAAGGTAGAAAACCACGACGTGTTTATATTCTAGAGCGATTGCATTAAATAGGTTTTCAAACACTTTTATATACACATCTTTCCACTTACGAGTACGAGAAAGTGCTCTAACTATGCATATATTCGGTAAAATGTGCAATAACCAAATAAAATGAACAGGAAAATAGTAATAAAAAATAACAAGCTTTTATAGAGGTTAAGAGAGGACTGGAATATTTCGATTTGAAAGGCCTAGTTGTGGGGTAATTGGGTAATTGTTAGTTAACATCGTACTAGAGCAACACAACGGACTATTGACGACAGTCCGGGTAATGGTAATTTTAGTTAACGTCGTACTAAAGCAACACAACGGGCTATTGACGACGGTCCGGGATCAATCCCTTAAGGGAAAGATCATATGACAATACCTCGTAATTTTGAACCACGGTAAGATGACGCCTAGTTGTGGGAGGTTGTTTATGTGTTTTTTGGAGCAAGGGTCATACTTGGCCAGCTACGACAAACACATCAGACTACGTCACATAATGGATATACAGACCAGGAAAATGTTAGCGATGCAGAAAAAGAAATACGCCCAAGAAAGAATAAAGGTGAAAAATGAAACAATCCAAATTGAGATTTAGCGATAAAAATGTAAATTTGTGGCTTCCTTAGAATACAAGGCCCGGCCTAAAATGCACAGAAGAATAATCGTACTTATAATCCTTGGAATTTCAAATGAATGTGGGTTTACTGGCAGCCTGTCATTTGCAAGCGGTGCAGGTTCTATTTCTGTAATTTATCCAAGCTGTATTTCTCTGTTCTGTGTCAGTAACATTCCTTGCGCGTGTAAATCCATTACCTAACGTTGTCTATCTTGCGTTTGGCCAAATACGGTCTTCGCGCTTAAAAAGCTCAATCCAACCAAACAAATTAAAAAGGATGCTCTAAATACCTTTTATTTATGTTTTAATTAAGTTAAATTCGAGCATCTGAACCCCCGAGCTTAAAAGTTAAGTCACAATAAATTTTTGTCACAGCGGATTCTTCGATCAAGAGTTGCAGTTGACGAAACATAAATTCAACTCTTGAAAAATAAGATATGAAATCCAACACTTAAAAAATACAAGTCTTATTCTGAACATAGTTAATAATTGATAAACCGTTCAAACAAGGAAATATTCAATTTCAGTAAATCGGGAGATAATAATCTAGCAAACACTAACTAAATAGGCAAAGCCAAAGTTGTAATACTAAATTCCCTATCTTTCCATTTCGCTTTATTTTATCTGTACCTCTCCCCTTAAGTTGTAGAATTTCTCTCAAATAAGATAAAATTTTGCATAATTCAATTATTTTTTTTTGCAAAGCAGACGCCACGAAAGAAGGAAAAAAAACGTGTATTTACTTTTAGTCCGATTACTTTAATTTTTGTGCTCAATCCTAAGACATTCTGAAAACGTAGTGACATTGATCAAGGAATTGGTTCAGCACAATATTTATCTGATAATTCCAATTTGAATCAGATATAAATGAAATAAACAGTCCTTTGCTTGCAGTAACAAACGTTTAGTTAACAAACGTTTATCGATTGTTATCTATTGAACGATTTTGAATAAATGATTGAATGGCTTTTTTAAGGTATTAAATTGATCTGATATTCATAAATATTGCGTCACAAAAAGGTCAACAAATTGAAACTGACAAAAGAAAAATTAAAAAAATCTAGTATTTTTTAATGGACACACTTAAATAATAAAACGATTCATATTTCAAACGAGAACATAGCGCGCACACACACACACACACAACTTCAAACAGAACAAAAGTAAAATAACTAATAAAATATCCATATAACAAGCAGAAAACCATGAATAAGTTATAAAATCAATCAATCTGTGTGTACATTAATTCAATTAAAATGAAACGAAACAATCTATTTGAAACGTGATCAACCATTTCACCAATTCGATAAATAATATTATTATAAACTAAAAATACATCTATACTTGGTTTGATGCGAAATAAAATGTTTACTTCCAATCTTTTTATACTGGCAGGAAACAATTAAGAACGAAAGAGAAAAATATATTGCTATTGCAATGTAAATTTAGCTCAATTTAATGTCTTCGATCTCTCAATTATGGTACTTAAAAAGCCAAATGGGTAGAAGTACAAAGACTAATCTTGTTTCTCTGCTTTACAATCACACCAGTTTGCAACTTTTACGTATACGTTTGCACCGTGAAATGAAATTTACAAAATGTTTGTGTCTCCCGCCGATTGTTTAAAAAAAAAAAATTTCATTGTAAAAAGTCAGTAAGAAAAATGCACTTACCAACAGGTGTTAAATAGAACATAAAAATTATTACATATTTTGGTTTAGTAAATTGCACACATATTACTAAAATTTCTTTTATATGAACAATAAATAATGGACATCGAAAAATCAATTCGAAGAAGTTATATGAATTAAAAAAAATTACAGCATTGAAACAGTTAAAAACAAACCTTTGTGAATAATATATAACACGTGAGCCACGATAATCAAATTTGAACTACCTAATTTATCAAAAAAAAAATTCAGAAACGTTCGCGTAAACGGATAAAAATCATACAATAGGTAGCTATCAGGAATCGAATAAGGTCCGAATGGTAAAAAGCATTTATAAAAAAAAAGAAATGTTTGAATCCCTGTAACGTTTGTTTCACAATCCTAACTCTCTTACTGTAAGAAAGATAGTTTTACAGAACTTTCCTGCATCATGGCCGATGACGATTTTAGTGACATTAAACAAGAATTTACGTGCCGTTGAGATACAATGCATTTATTTAGTATACATGAATGCATATAATTTTGAGCTACACTAAGCCCAAATAAGATTCGATTTTAAGATCTGGGCCAAAAGGTGTTATAATCGGTGCATTTTACGCATGAAACTTCACATTACTGTAAACATAATTTCAATATAATAACAAAACGATCTTTCGTAATACCTAATACAAATAGTATTAAGCATTGCAAAAAGTACTAGGCTTTAAGTCAAGAAATTGAAATTTATTGTACATGATTTTAAAGAGATCAAGGTTGAAAATACATTTTTCATTCAGAAATAATGGTCAACATGAAAATGGCCTATCTAATGCTCCTATATAAATAAATGTTTCGCACAAGCAATACGAGTACCACAAATAAATTATTTTGTGTGTTTGAAAATAAATCGACGAGTATATTTGAGAAGAGTTTTGTTACTTGATTCATTGTAACAACCTTTTCGAGCCTTTAAATTAGTGACAAGTGACACCCAAACAGGTGATTGCCCACAAAATTAAAAATTCCCAACACAAACACTTTTAATTCAAAGTGCAATGAACCATAACAAAACATTTTTCAAAACAAAACTGTCAAACATTTCTTACCTAATAGTTTTGCTGCCATCATTTTACAAATTTCCAGTGCTTAGAGCTGAACTTTCAAAACAGTTACTCCTGGAATTTTCTCAATATATTCCTGAATAACTATTTTCTGATGCAGCATTTATTTACATTGCTGATCCTGAAAACCAATAAGATTTGTCTGAGCCTAGATTTTCCCCACTTGAATAAATAACAATAAATCACAATGAGAAACATAATCCGAATGGAAGTGTTTTATCCTTTATATTTTCTAACATTCTATTTGATACCTTTATATTTTCGAACATTCTATTTGATACCTTTATATATTCGAACATTCTATTTGATACCTTTATATTTTCTAAGGCCTCAAAGTCTAATTAGTACTATCGATCTGTACAACAATTACATGACAATGAAGAAGCACCGTATAACTTTCTAAATCAATAACTTACCATTTCGAAAAATTTCCTTAAAAAATAATTTTACGCTGTACCGAATCATTAGATTAGTTCGCAAAAAGCAATTCAAGTATTCACAAATATAAATAAGCTACTTAAGATTTTAATATATTACTACGCACCATGAAAATAAAAATATTTATATCCTTTTAGAACAAGTGAATGTTCAGAATTTTGATTAAAAAACTGGAGTATTTTAATAATTGCGAATTACTTCAGAATTTTGTTTTAAACTTACAAATAGTAAAACAAATTTTTCTCTCTCGAATCTTTCATATTAATTGTATGCAACGCAGAAAAACCTTTTACGTTCAGGTAAAAGTACACAATTACAATTGAAATCGAAAACATACGTTGAAGTAGTTACAGTTAATTCCCAAATGCAAAGCATTATTTTCGTGAATTGTGAAGGAAAACCATTTCAATAAATTTATTTCAAGCTGTCATAACGCCACTGTATAGTATAAAGAAGAAAACTTAAAGTAGGCTTAACTTTTTATAGCTATGGTGCAGATATAAAATATTTTAGACCAACAAAATTAAATTTGGAAAATGTATCTTGAAATTATCAAAATACTTACTCCATAGGTTAATCGCTCTTGATTTCACGATACACTCTGCAATGCAAAAGAAAAAAAAATGTAACTAAAATAATATAATTAGAGAAACAGAAATACGATACAATAGTTTGCGTTTACAAATTTTGTGATACATATTACACAAAATGTCAATAATAATTTATTGTTACACATAAAAATTAACCTTTAAATTATTTTAAGCACGATAACATTACAGCACACTTGAACATATATAAAGTAATAAATACAGTTATTTATCACGATACCTCCCCCCCCCATTAGAATTTCTGATACTTACTCAGCTTTAATTCTTCCTTTCAAAGGTACAGTATTTAAAAACGTCGTAGAATGCAAATAAAAGCATCACACGACATTCAATAATTGGATAGACACACGCATTTTTATTGATGCATTTACTCCACTCACAGCCAGACAGATCGAGATCGCTAATTAAGAAATACCATATTTCTGTGAAGCTATGAAAATCAGGTTGCTCCTGATTTTCTCCTGCACAATCCTTCCTTCGTATAATTGTCTGTAAATGTGAAACAATGCTTAAATTTTTACGAGATTGCATATCGTATCTTTGAGTGGAGTTAACAATTGAATTAATGCTAAACGAACCATTAACACGTGTAACGTATTTTGAAAAGTATGATTGAGAGAAATCTCATCCGCTTCATCTTTACATACGTGTAGATAATGGATTGATAGAACTAAACTGATTGAAAGATTGAAAAATCTAGAATGAAACCTAATAAATTCATGGAATGCATAGTTGATCGATTGTGCAAGTTCACTTGCAGTTTTTTCAACAGATATTTTAACTTTTCCTTTTGAATATATTTTCCCAAACTCTAGATTCGATTTCCAATTCAGATTTATAGCCAGTGTCGTTTACAAAGGGCAATGGTCAGAACCCAACTTATTTCAAAACATAACATTTATTGGTAGAATTTATAATTTTTCTTTTTAGAACTAGATATTTTTTAACTTTACCTCATATACATTTACAAAACTGTCGTTTCTTTCTTTATTGATTAACACAAAACTTCAAACATAGAACAGGACGAGTATCGTGGAAGAGGTAAAGGATTTTTAGACAATAACTCCTCTCACATATGAAATTTCTGGCGCCTGTGTAAAACGCTTTAGTTTATAAGTCCTAATTAATGAAGTTGGAAATCAACTAATATTACCTCATTTCCCAGACCCATTAGCCGACCAATCGGTCTAGTGGTCAAGGTGTTGGCCTCTGGATCGGAAGGTCCCCGGTTCGAATCCGGGGTCAGGGCATGGATGTAAAATTGTGCTGTCCTTTGTTAGGGGTAATGATGGTCCTCCCACTGGGTGCCTCTTGCATTGGACAAGCCAAGTCCTTAGTGCCAGCCATTGGAAGTAGTGACCATTTTTTCCGGCCTTGTAGTGGCCAAGTAAAAGGCCAGTGTCCGCCATTGAAAAAAAAACACTCGTTTCCCTTTAGGGTTGAATATAGCATTAAGCGGAATCGACAGTTTGAATTTTCAATCAATGAATTGACGAAGTTGACCACCGCGTACAAATGTAAAATCAAAATTCAGTTCTTCAGTATTTTCAATCGACAACTTTTTTCCCATACATGGATTTGAATATAATTTTCAATTAGATTTGAATTCAGTTCAAAGTTATCAGTTTGATTTTCTTTATCAACACAGCGGGGAAGACGATCGTCATGTACAAATGATATTTGGTTTTTCAATTAGTTTCTTCAACTAAGTTCTGATTTTCAACTGATATCAACTCGTTTCCCCACACGTAGCTTTGACTGCAACTATCAGTCAGAGATTTAAAGCAAGATTCCAAGTAATCAGTTCGATTTTTTTTTTCATCAACGCATTGACGAAGTTGAGCGTCAAGTGCTCTCCAACCGAAACTCGAACGAACTGTCCAGACACAAATCCCCCATTTTTAAAACCGAACCCAACTCGAGGAAGGTAAACAAATCTATCTTAAAGATGACGGAAAGAAGAGCGGAGAAAAAAAAAGGGGAGAATAAAAAGAAAGGGGAGCGTGGAATGCTATGTTCCTGCTCCTCCCCCTTGCTTTCTACGGCTTTCCCTTCCTTTCGACGCCCTTTCAAGGCGTAAGTAGGCTTAAGCACTCCGCAAATTCTCCGAGTAATAAAACGCTCTTCCAGCAGAGGGCGCTGACGTAAGCGTCAAGTGCCTTCTTGAATAGTTTGGGCAAGAGTATTTGCCTCCGCGCTTTTCAAAGGGAGAGGGAAGTTAAGCTCACCGCGATATTAACCAATGAGTGAATGGGGGGATTTGGGAGAAGCGAACTTTCCGGAACTTTAGAAGTGTTGGTTTAGCGAAAAATTTCACCTCGAAGAGAGAGATTGCCCGATTGAAGTTTTCCAGTTCTGCCACTTTGGCAAAACGGTGGGAGATTATTATTTTTTTTGTAATTGATTTTAACTACTTGGAGAGCTTATTCATTTGGGAAAACCGTGCTTGAATGTAACCAAATAACTATACGAACTAAATTGTTTCTGCACGAAACAGAACATTTAAACAATTCATAGTGTACAATTGTCTAAACAATTGTACACTCTAATAATTCATAGTGTACCAACTGTACAGTCTAAACAATTCATGGTGTACCAACTGTACAGTCTAAACAATCCATGGTATACCAACTGTACAGTCTAAACAATCCATGGTGTACCAATTGTACAGTCTAAACAATCCATGGTGTACCAACTGTACAGTCTAAACAATCCATGGTGTACCAACTGTATAGTCTAAACAATCCATGGTGTACCAACTGTATAATCTAAACAATCCATGGTGTACCAACTGTACAGTCTAAACAATCCATGGTGTACCAACTGTACAGTCTAAACAATCCATGGTGTACCAACTGTACAGTCTAAACAATCCATGGTGTACAATTGAGAAATAAAAATAAATAATAAAGTATATTGAAATCAAAGTTAAGTTGAGTTAGTTTTGCCGTGTGGTCATTTCATGCTACACGAGGTCGAATCAGTTGGTCCATTGGATAGGGTTTTATGGAGAATAGACCATATTTGCCAAGCTGCGCCAAATGTCCAGTAAATCAGTCATACACACAAAGGAATGCATTTCTTTACTGTTATAGAAGAGAGAAATGCATCCAGAGAGAGGAATCGAAACTGAGCCACCTACAACTGGCGTGTCCTAATAACATCAGGACCAATCGCTCAAAGTGGATTAAAATCCACTAAAATTTCCAATATGAGTATTGTTGATCGATCTAGATCCGGATGAACCAAAGGCTATCAACTCTGATATCATTAGAAGGAGTAAAAAGACTAAAAGTAAAAACATCATCGATTCAAATTTATCAAGAAGTGTAAAGATGTTAGGTAAACAATATAATGCAGAAAACTACCATTTGATTACAAGCGGATTACAATTTTAACAGTACGTTCATAAACTTAATTTTCATACTTCATTACACATGTATTTTTCTTTCAAAAATTTTGCCTTCTCTTAAACTTTATTAAAACATGGGAACTGATCACAGCACATACCGTATTGCAAGACATTTATCTGGTCTCATGTTATGTTGTAGTAAAGTTGATACACAAGAAACACTAACCGATCTCCTTTAAAAGTACGTGGAAATGTGTTATAATACTATTTTCAAAATGAAGAAATAGGAGAAAATAAAAATCCATCAAAAAAAAGAATCGGAAATAACGTGAAAAAAAATCGATGCCTTTGGGAAAGTTTAACGATCTAGCAGATCAAGTCACGTCAAAGAACAATCACTCATAATGTCATATTTATTTCACTGAGTTTCCGAGGACATTTTGTACAACTAGGTAGAAATTCCAAGATTACTGCACAAAGTGCAAGTTTGTTGACCGTTTAATTTAATCTAAAAACTTCTACATCAATAAAGACAAAATTCTTTGCTTTCTCCATGAACGTACATACGTGAGTGATTTAATATAATATTACCTAGTTTTTAAATACATAAAAAACGACCTATAAAATAATAAAAATAGAAAACAATTTGCTTTACGAAAACGATCAGTGTAGTGTAGTTTACGATGCTTGTAAAGCAAGTTGGTTTGAAAATACACACTATAGAAACAAAGTTAAAGTTGTTTCGCGGAAGTTAGATCGAACAAAGATGGTATTCGTTTTACGAAGAATTACGTTTGAAGTTAAAAAGCTAAGTTTGATGGAATTTTTTTTTTAACTTTTCACACACACACACACACACACACACACACACACAAAACTTCTAAGAGAACAAAACAGAAGAAATTTAAGGTTCCACCCTCCCACCTCCAAAACCCTCTGTGGTACAGTCGAATAGGTATTGTCAGAAAGTTAGGAACGTAATAAAAAAAACTTAACTCCAGACTCAAAAAACTGAGTTAAAAATGGATTAAAGAATTTTATTGAACCAATTATCACGGAAAGCGACATTTGTAAAACAGAACAAAAGAACAAAAACAAAGCAGTCTCTAGAATAGACTTTTTTTATGCACCACTCTCTCAAAGCAATGCATTTTATTGTTGCTACTCCGGAGTATTAAATGTTGGACAGTCTAATCACATTTCATTCACGAACGATTACGGAAACTTTGCAAGAATTTTTACAATGTTATTTCCTTAGAAGCTTGCAAAAGAGATTATGGAGTAAGCTTCTCTTAAAAGGTTTAACTGTTTCCTAACGGTCCGATAACTTCAAACTGCAAATTTCCACTGACACGCTTTGACGCTGCCACAGTAGGAAGAGACTGCCAGAATTTAATAACTAAATAATAGAGTTAGCCGGTACTGCGGCGCAAAATAATCGTCTCGAGCAATGTTTCGGAAAGAGCGTTTGGCAACGTTTAAGAGAGAGAGAGTGCAAAGCTGTCGAACGCTTCCATAAACGAAGAATCAAGCCCTTTGTAAGATGAATATTAAATATGGATCTAATAGATCTATAGAAAATTACAAACGATCCTTCTGAAAACGGCTCGGCTCCTATTTATGTTGAATAAACTGCAAATTATTCTGATTGGGGAAAAGATCAGGGTACAGTCATGGTTAATTTTTGAACTGGTTACTTATTTTATGAGCTTACATTGAAAAATTTTGACGTTTACGATACATTAATTTAAGATGAGTCTGAATTTCATAACCTACTCTTTCCTTTAGTGATTTATCTCAGTTGGTCGCAAACAGCCCATTGCATTGCTCCAGAGGGACGTTAATTAACTAGCCACCATAATTTTAAGTACTCTTAACATTTCACAACATTGACGTATTTAGCATTTATGTGATTGCAACATTGACAGAACATCATGTGGTGCAACTACGTGGTGCAAGCGCTCTCAGTGAATTTAAATTAATCACGCGTGCAATTACTTCTTGAGCACTTGTAAACAATGTTGTCCTTGAGATTTCTACTAAGCATGCGTATACTAGGATTACTAGGATATAATCTGTGAATATAGTTTTAACTATGCACGTGCAAACTGTAACCATAATATGGAATGCAATAAACAATTAATATTGAAGAATGGGAGGAGTGTAAAAAAATATTGTTTCACATTCTTTGTAATTTTGTATTGTCCTTAGTTCATGGCAAAATGTCGAAAATTTTCTAACAAGTTTTCGTCTTCGTGTATGCAATTGAAAAGCCACACAATTATTTAATGTTATCTTACTGACATTCTGATTATGATGATCGAAAATAAAACTTGCTACTAGAAGTGCGAAAGCGCCAAGGCCGTTGCCACCGCTACGAACGTAGATTGAAGCTGTACTTAAATTTCCACACCATGGCAATGTGAGTACATTCACATACAGTAATCTATCATTATTTAATGCAATTTAACTGACACTCTGACCATTCGAAAAGCGACAAGTAGTCTTCATCCCCAAGTGTATTGAGAAGCGATTGGGGATCTCCATACTTTCTCACGACATTAAATGGTGGCAGAGGTTGGTGTACAACTGGAAACGTAACCTACAATTATTTAATGCAATCTTACTTATGATCATCCGAAAAGTGACTATATAAATAATATTATCAAGAAATAATACTATAAATTGCTCGTATTTAAAAAAATATGAATAATTTGGCTGAAGGCTTGCAATTTTTATACACCGTGCGGAAGTCATTTAAGTGGATGACAATTTTGTCGTTGTAGCACACACACATTTACTGCTTCTTTGTTTTACATCAGTTTAAAATTAATTTCAGACAGTTTTTTCCAGACTTATGATACAGAAACTCAATAATACGTTTCGAAAATCACAGAATTCTCAATATTGGGCTGGTGAAACTGAGTATATTTATCATGCGTTAATTTATGGATCAGTACTTACAAATCTTAGTTTTCAACCAAAAAGCACAACTGATATTCTGCATATCAGGAGGCACACCGTTTTAAAAATGAATAGTTGCGATAACGTCGTAACGCTCTGAAAATACATAACTATGACAATAATGTCCGGATATTTCATAGGAATTGTTGATGCTTTTCGATAGCCCCTTTATCTTTTTCCAATTTAGCATTAAGATATTCGGTCTGGAGATATATCCACGAAAATATAAAAGCAATAAATGCACAAGTTATACTCGGCGAAGACTGGTACAGTTAAACATAGAAAGATTGTCAAGTTACTGTAAACACGTCCACTTTGTGGAAAAACATCAATTTTCATCTGAGGCGTTCAAAGGTTAAATGGTAAAAGGTCGCGTGTAATAAAACATGCGAAGATTGTTTAATGTCCAACAACTCCTATAATATAAAATACACGAGATCCAATAGAAGGTAATGTGATGACGTCCACACCAAGAACCCTTAGCCAATAGCTAAAAGACCCAACAAATCTGTCGTTACAAAATGATTCCATTCAACATGCTTCGAACTTTTGAAGAGTTAATCAATACGTCAGGACTTAGGCTGTTATTAATGAAATCGAAAAGAATCCAATATACCGCAAAATCATGTAGATGAAAATGACAGTAAGTGTTTGCAACATTATACGAAATGAGGATGAAACCGCAACCGCAATTTGATTCAAAGCCTGACAGCCAAGGCAATTAATTATCACGACTACACTAATCTCGAAGCCAATGACTTTATTCCTATCATTAAATATACGTGATTGACATTCCAACAGAAAGTTTACAAAGCAGTTGATTTGGCTGGTGTTTTATAGCAAAAGAGACATATTTTATCATGGGGCTCCAAACAAGAGACAACGTTATGTTGTCTGTCCTGGACACGCTGGTAACGGATGTTGAAAATCCGAAGCAGTTGGATATACAACATACCAGAAATGCGAACGTGTGTCCAGATCCTAATGGTAAGTGAATATTTTCGTAGATGTAAGCGAAGCGTAATTTTCCGGTAGCAATCCTTAGGTACTGACGTCAAAGCAGAGTAAAATAAAGATAATCCAGTTTATTTGAACATGCGGTACAATAATACGAGGCATAAAAGCGCTACTGATCAGGGTTAGGAAAATAAATCTGTGCCTTTGGGTATATAAAGGGCCAATGTCCAAATTTGCTGATTTTGAGACAAATCCCCAAATCACTTGGAAATGATGAAGGCTATTATGGAAAAAGCCACTATGTTCCTCCTTTTCCCATGCATTATGAAATAATCAAAACAGTGGAAAGTATTTTTTACAGTGGAAAGCTATATATAAAAAATTAAACAAAAGCTGTTGATACTTAAATGGGAACGGACATTGGCCCCTTTTCTACCAAGGTACAGAAATGTCGATAAAGGGGTAACGCACAGTTCACACTCAATCTTCCGATCCAAAACACAAACATACAACAATTCGATTAACACGCGTGCCCAGTACCAACAAATCGAATCCCCCGAGTAACAGAAGACATACAGACCGTTGGGAACATCCAAAACACCACCAGGAGGAGGCTCCGAGGCCGGACGTTCACCAATCCTTTCCCCACGTGACGGTCGCTGAAGCGATGCCCACAACAAGGGCCCCGTTGGAGAGATGCGTCAGGAGACCAACAAATCACTACTAAAAAGGTGCTTAAAGAGACCGGGGAGGCAGCAGGCCAACGGTGCCGTTTATTGGAAGGGAAGTTCATTTAATCCGACGAGAGGGATTGGCTAGGGCGAGCGGTCGGGGGCATGATGACAAATATGACATGACTTCTACCCCCTTTCGATATATATGAGGAGTCACAACAAAGCAGTGTTCTGCAGAAGGGGGAGCATCCCCATTTACTTGTGGGGAAATTGAGTGCACACGATAAACGCCCGCTGCAGCGGTAATGAGTGGCAACTTGAATGGGCACAGTGGTTGAAATATTGCGAGTGCCGCAAGGAGATCGAGGGCGTTCATTTTAAAGTGCGGTGGTTTGAAGAATGCTTAACACCCCTGCGCCCACTGCAGCGTGTGATGGACGGACTTTCGAGTCTTCGCCTCCAAGAACGAGCTTAATTATGTCCCTGGACGACGGTGCGCTGTTCCAAAGGTTATTAGAAATCAAATCGAACTAGTTGGGTTGGAAAATTCCGACTCGTTCCTCAATAAACATGGGAATTATAAAGAGTTCACACTGTATTACCACTTCCTCTTTGGTCCTCATAGGGGTCCACTGCCAAGAAAGAAGCATCTCCAAGTTAGATCACATGGGGCTGTGGGGATTGTTAAATACAGCGTATATAGAAGAATATACTTAATAAACTATAAATATAACATTATGACTATTCAATAACCACTTGATCGAAGGTTTGGTTCGAAGGATGTTGAACATCCCGCGCAGGAGACAAATTAAGAGCATTGTTTCAAGGGTGTTGGCCTAGTTGAGGTCTATTTGCAGAGTAATCAAAGAAATAATACGTATTTAAAATTATATAATTTATTTAATGATTTAAAACCTTTAGCTACTTGCTAAGAGAACATACTATAAATTATACACAGTGAGCATCCTATGTTAATAACATAGCTCACTCACAACCTAAGCACTCAGGAGACTAAATAAAAACATGATCTTACATAGTGTATGCTATTTCCATACTATGACGTCACACACTTAGCCAATCCTCTTATTCCCGAAGTCCAACAAAGGGTTACTAGAAATCAGATAGTACTATAATTGGAAAATTCTGACTCGTCCCTCGATGAATACGGGAATTATAAAGAGTTCACATTATTACCGTACTTCGTCTTGGGTCCTCATTGGGGTCCACTGCCAAGAAAGAAGTATCTCCAAGTTAGATCACTTGGGGCTGTGACGATTGTTAAATACAGCGTATATAGAAGAATATGATACTTCATAAACTATAAATATAACATTATGACCATTTAATAACCACTTGATCGAAGATTTGGTTTGAAGGATGATGAACATCCCGCGCAGGAAACAAATTAAGAGCAATCTTCTAAGGGTTACTAGAAATCAGATAGAACTATAGTTGGAAAATTCCGACTTATTTCAAAAGATGATTTTTAAAACTAAGAAATCAAATATAGAAATCACAGTTAATAGTTATAACACTTTATCTTGGATCATTATCATCATTGGATTATATCATTGTCGTGATTGGGCGGTATCTCCTAGTTTGATTATTTGGCGTGAATGGTTAAGTACAGCGTATTTAGGTATTTGAAAATTTTAACAGCTATTTATAACATTATGCTTACTCAATTAACTGTTGATGGAGTGGTCTTACTATTTCCTAACGCTATCAGATACTTATGCAACACTTCACAAACCCCTGAAGAAAATAAACCAATCTTATTTTCAACTTCTTATTTATGTAGGACTACGTCAGCTCTGACAGCCTCGACTCTTGAGATCATATACAGAATAGTCTTTCCCCAAGTACTTTTAAGTTAAACATACAATTATTTTAAAAATATTGGCAAACAAGTGCTTAACAACTCCAGTGCGTTCAAAGAGGGGCGAAGCCTTCAGTCATGTGTAATCCGATATTCGATAATAGAATACAACAATGGAAGGATAGACGAAAAACTTGACACATGGTCGAATTACTTTCAACTCTCGCTTTGGAGTTTGAAAATAGTTCGACGATGTTGAAAAGTTGGATTTCTTAAAATACAACTTTTATCATAAAATGGATGTCGGAGGAGAACAAATAAGAGCTTCCGAACTAACGTCAGGATGTTACATATTTCGTACACTGAGATGGAAGAACAAATCGACATCATCCAACTAGGAAATTCATACAACACAATAATGAAAGAAAGCCCGAATCTCACAGCGCTCTCAAATTAAAACACGACCATCTAATCGCAGCAATGCATCAAATCAAAAAATACCCCACCGTCTATCTTGGAGAACTAATATTTGCATTTGAGACTCTTTCCCGGACAAAGGAGATAATTCAAGACAAGTCAGAATGGTCCCGAAAGGATTTATTGACATGGACGAAGAATGTTGGGGGAAGGGAAAAGTTAAAGGGCAAGACGAGTGACAGAAAGCAAGAAAATCTAACCCCTACATTCTCGTAGTCAACCCCCCCCCCATCTATCAGGGCACGTCGCGATCACGCGATTATCCGGCCGCGTGATCACGCTCCCGGACTCCCCCGCGCGTCTGTGCGTAGACGCGCGGGAGATGCAATGTATGTAAATTTTCCTGGAGCGAAAAAGAGCGGAGAAACAGGATAAAATTCGGAAGGGAGCGGAGAGGTAAAAAAAAATAATAACAAATAAAAAAGACGCCGCACAGAGACGCGGTGTGAAGGTGGAAAAAAAAGCACCAGGAAGTTCAGCATGCGTAACGCTGTTGCCACCTGCGAGGAAGTAAAAGTGGGGGAAAACAAGAAAGAAGAAGCGATGCCAGGCTCCGTAAAACCGTGACATCGTCTGCGCTAAAAGCTCAAACAGAGACGGTTTTGGAAGTTCCGGATTTACGGAGGTGATGTGTATATAGGCCGAAAGATAGAGAGCGAATGGAAGATTCTCCTTTCATCTTCACTTTTTTTTAAACTTCAGTTCTAGTTTACGCAAATGCTGGAAAAGCTTTGTTATGTTTATGGTGTTGCTGGCGTCTTAGTTATGCTTCGGTAGGCTGAAGAGGAGAATTTGGGATTGGCGAGAAAAAATGACCACCATGCAAGGGCCGAGTACATTTAGCATTTATTAGATACAGAGAGTTGAATATAGAGAGGCAAATTATAAAGTGTTGTTCAGGGTCCCTTCACATCAACAGAATCCCGGTCAATCCAAATCCAGTGAAAGCTCACTAACGAAGATATGGGTGCATTGAAGCGGTACGCTTCGGATTCAGGCAGTAGGTTTCGACTCGATTGAGATTGACGAGGATTCAGTTGACGCGAAGGAACCCAAGAAATGTGAAATATTTCAATTCTTTCTAAATTACAAGTCCTTGTACTTTGTGGAATAGAGGCGCACAGAAAAAGTCAAAATTGTTCATAAAATGGTAAATAGTTAAAACAATGAGCACTTTTCCTAGAGCGAAAAAGAGCGGAGAAACAGGATAAAATTCAGAAAGGAGCGGAGAGGTAAAAAAAAATAATAACAAATAAAAAAGCGGTGTGAAGGTGGAAAAAAGCACCAGGAAGTTCAGCATGCGCGTAACGCTGTTGCTGTCAACTCATTATTGGTATTTTCATATGGTGAGATTGTTTTACCTGCTACCGGACCACAAAATGCAGATGAAATGGGCCTAGTAACCTTACTGAAGTATATTATCTGAAGATTTATCACGATAAAAGAGAGAGAGAGAGAGAGAAAATGGACAGTAAAATCTGGACCATTTCCAGTTTTATGACAGCTGTCATTTGTATAATTTGCTTATAATACTATCTGAACATTAATAACAGAACGAAATCTTGTCTAAAATACAGGAAGAAAAATGAATAAGATATTTATATTTCGCCATTTCTTTTGTTTCAGAGTATGATTTGATTATTCCATAAAATTGATAAATCGATTGATGCACAACTTCTCCGGTCTGGTTTCTATGGCAATCATTCGGTGTTGATTCCAAAAATGAACTCACCAGAGTTCCGTTTCAGATTGAGCTTTATCATATATCACTCAATATACGAAAAAAAAATGTCTAAAATGATATTTTTCACCAACCGTACTTACAAGCGAACCTATGTGATATAAAAGATAGAGCCTGTAGTAGATAACTGATATATTGTTTTCAAAACAGTCAAAAGTTCTTTGTAAACTCGGAAACATATACATGTAACTTAATTCAACTCATTGTGCATTAATGAATGCATATCAGACATCAAATATTTAAACGAAAGTGTTTTAAAGACGGTAGAGATATCTTCTCTTAAATAAAGACCAGACTGATGAAGCATAAAACACGAAGAATTTTTTTCGCGCACACAAATACTTCATACACATTTTCCCGAAGTACAAAAATAAATTCCTTTCATAGATAGAATTGTAGAAAGTACAAATAAATACAAACAATAATGTTTAACATTTCAGATCGAATTCACATTCTAAAGTTTGGAATGAAATTTGAATTCGTTGTTGATTTCATCCAGTACAATGCAATTGCGCAACATTTATCTAATATACAGTGTAGAACTTACCCTTTTAAGCGATTTTATGCTAACCTGAAATTTCGTGTTTATATGCTAACCTAAAATTTAACGACTATTTCTGATATGATCGCAAATGAGACGTGCATCATGTTTTGTTTGCTAGGCCGTGTCCACTAGCAATTACTTATGCTTAATTTTCTTTTTCTATACGTCATTACAACTACTCTGTAATTCCATTACACTTAAAAAGTAGTTTCAATTAATTAAAAGTATTAATTAAAACTTTACACTGCCTCAAAATTCGTTGATTTAGGTGGGGCAATCTTTCCATCACATACAATAATCACGGCACTTCGCAACAATTTATAATGCAATTGAATAAAAGTCAAAAACAACTCTTCTATAAATCTCAATTCAAAACAAACTACGTGCTGCATTCCTGTTTTCCTTTTATATACTGGCAGACTGCACAATTGCAAGGCGCCGATAAAAAACAAATCCACGATATGTTATTCATTTCAACTTTTTCAGCAGGATCACCTGAGGAAACTTTTTCTTCATCGATGGCGAGTAAAATGAGATGAAAGATCAGAAATATACACAACACAAATGTTTTCTTCCCAATAAAGAAGTTGAAGCAGGTATTGAAAAATAGAACATACACTACACACTGGACGAAAGACAACAAAAAGAATCCCCTGAAAACGCAAGAAATACATTTTCCAAGAGGGAATTCTCATGAGCGGAATTATTACTTTTTCGGGAGAACACAAAGAACGTAAGTAAATATAAAGTTTTAAAAAAGCAAAAATAAGATTACGGGAAATAAACGTTTCTCTTTCTCCTTTTGATTGATGACCGATCATCGGGAACAGTTTCCTTCCGTATAAATGAGTGCAGTTTAAGAGAGAGGAGTTTTTAGCGGAGTGTTCGTGGTTTTTGTGATGACATTTGAGAAGGCGTTTGAAAAGAGGAATGAATCGCTTTCTTCTCATATGGGTCACTGGACGAAGCTGGTTCGCTGGCTGCTAACTGAGAAATATCATCGCGGCTCAACTTAGACTCTCGTGGTGAATTGCGTCGAAGACTACGAAATGATTATTCATCGGTTTCGCGACCATCTTGACCCAATACAAAAACGAATTTTAATGCTAGAAATTTAACATCTGAGAAATTGAGCGATTTTAAGCCACCTTTAAGAGAGAGAGAGAGAGGAGTTTGTAAATTTTTTAAAGCTTTTTTTTTAAAATAATATTTCGTAGCATAAACTTTTTGTAATATAAACTTTTTTAAGACGCATTTAGTAACATAAACTCGTTTTAAATAGTATTTAGTAGCATAAACCTTTTTTAAACAGTATTTAGTAGCATAAACTTTCTTTAAATAGTATTTAGTAGCATAAACTTTCTTTAAATAGTATTTAGTAGCATAAACTTTCTTTAAATAGTATTTAGTAGCATAAACTTTTTTTTTTAAATAATAACAAAAAGCCTATTCGTAACCCCTATTGTAGTAGCAACTTTAGTAGCTCAGATACAAAACAAATCGTCCACAACACAAAATGTGCCAATTAAGTATGAAACAGGCGATGAATATCTCGCCAATATAATTTTAATTAAAAAATTAAACCACTAAATATTTTCTTAATAAGCTTTTTATGACAATACAGAAACTAGAATCTGATGTTTTCTCTCGTGTTTGTTGTCAGGATTTTGAGCCAAAACGTCGAAATTGATGTCCTTTAGAAAACTTTCCCTAAAGAAAAATCTGAAAAATACCTTTCTTCTACTTCTTACATACTATTAGAATTAAAAAAAAAAAGGCAGGGACTAAATGTCTATTGATCTTTGGTGAATTACTCACTAAATTATCGAAAAGTCTCAACATTTTGAAATTAGGCTTTGAGACAATTTTGCTTAAAAATATACCATTAGTCGCCAAGGTTTGGAAATAGTAGCAAAAAGTCGCTTTTACGTCACCTTGTATTTCAAGATTATTAATTTACTGAAAAAGAAACAATTGAAGCGGTGAGTGGAAGAGGTTATGTGACATTTGTTTATATTTTGGGATTATTGCACTTTTGAAATTGCCTCGGGGTGAAATATGACTTGTACTGATAACTAGAGCAATAACCCCTATGCGGATGCTTACAACACCCCATTAGTCCCAAACTCCTTCTAACTCATTTAGTATAAGTACTAATGACTTTCAGGCCAAATATCTCGAAACTACAAAAATGTCACATAACACTTACTTCCACTCAACTCTTCAACTATAACCATCAAAGAGACAGGAAAGTCTCCCAAAGCTAACACAATCATAATTCTATGGCAATTAAAAAAATAGTATCTACCTGTCATTTGCAAGGGGGAAGTTTTCATTTAAGGCGTCCATTACCTCATTTCTGTGGAATAAAAAAGCAACAATTAATATAGGAATACGCTATGCATGTAACAACGAATTATACTATTGATTTTGAATAAAAATGAGTAAAAGATTTATTAAGATATTTTTCGAAACATACATTTTTTTATAGTTGAATATTCATTCTTAAGTGAATCCACACCGAATCATTTCGGTATTCACATAATAAACACATACGTAAGCGTGTTTATTCCAAACAATGCTTCAACATGTTACAATTCACACAGAAGCATTTCGGTATTCTCATAACTAACACATACGTAAGCGCGTTTATTCCAAACAATGCTTCAACATGGTACGATTCACACCGAAGCATTTCGGTATTCACATAACAAACACATACGTAAGCGCGTTTATTCCAAACAATGCTTCAACATGTTACGATTCACACCGAAGCATTTCGGTATTCACATAACAAACACATACGTAAGCGCGTTTATTCCAAACAATGCTTCAACATGTTAAGGAGAAACAATTCACAATGACCCCAGGGCTATTTCTTCTCAGTCCATTGCGCAAAGTGCTCGAAAAAGCAGTATGGATCTCCCAATTAATTCCTGCAAGTCATCTCAATTACGAAACGAATCAGAATAATTAGACTCACTCAGCGAGAAAGTTATTCGTCGGAGCCTACAAAGTTCAAAGTTCATTAAACTTACGACGCAGGAATGAAAAATCCCGGGGCCACGAACAGTTGTTTTGTGAGGAGGGTTATAAGCGTTTATGCAAAAGATTAACGTTTTATTTAAAACGGTTTCTCCTTATCGGAAAACGCTTAACTTTCTTAACGTCTTGCGTGACAGCTAGGTGCATTTACATAAAAGATGATTTTCAGGGAAGCCGGGATGTCTCAACTGCAAGGGGAGCACTAAATATGTATGCACAGAATGGAATTTTTATGCTCTTCGACCACTCTGAAGAATGCGTGAAATTAAAGATTCCATGAAGGATCCTCCCCAATAGAAAATCAACTTGAAGCCCTGCAAAAATAACAGCGGTGTAATAGCTCTTATCATTAACACAAGACTATTAAAAATGCCCAGATGCTTAGCTATGTGAGATTTAAGATGAAATTTTGTAGCCTGTATTCTTATGTCGGTAGAGCATAGGGTCAGTGGTAAAATGCATTAGGATAACAACTTGCTCAAATTCATTCATTTTGGTTCGAAGATATTCAAATAAAGGATCTGTAAAAATTGGAGGCAAGACTGATTCGAATTTGAGCAACCCCGACAAAGCTAGCGATCAAAATTCAGAATAATATGTTCACAATAGGTACATTTTGAATCAGAGCTTTATTGAGATGAATGATATCCCAGATAAAAAAAAACCCAGATTAAGTATTAAATATAAAAAAGGAATTACTTCTATTTGTCAACTCATAACTTTTAATAGGCGGTACAGGCATGTGTAAGTGGAAAACTTTAGGAAAGTCAACTTTTTCAAATTAAGTCACTTTTGTTCGAATATATTCAATTGCATTAACGCGATTTGTTAAATTTCCTTAGCATAAGTAAATTTACACATCTCTTGATCTTAAAATGCCTTAATTTTAATCTTAATATCCTATAGTATTAATCTTAGACCAACTACTAATACAAAATGAATAATAATAATAAATTTAATTTCTATCAAAGAAATATTTCAGTATTTTTCATCACATTTATTTCATTATAAGAATCACTCATAATATTGTTACGATGCCGGCACGAACAAACTCCCATTATTTCATCTTGCTGTTAAGTCGCTGTTACCTCTTGAATTCAATTCAATACTTGCTTTAAAATATTAATCCCTTGAATTACTTTATTTTAAAGCAGTTGTTCCATAAAATTAAAAACTAAATACTTTTCTTCTGAAAGAGAAGAATTACTCTTTTGTCACAATTACACTTTAGATCGATGAAAAAGCAACACCAACAAACCCGAGTGACAGCAATGAAATTAATTCGAGCATGTTACAAGTGGTATAGAAGATACATGATTGTAGATACATGATAAAAGAACTGTAAATTAAAAGGATCATGCTAAAAAATCAGGCATTTGTCTTTCCATTTTAACTAGTATACAGCATAACAATGACCGATAAAGATTCTGGATGGATGGAAAAATATCGTTCCATTCAGATTCAACACCTAAACATAATTGTCAGTTGGGGCTGTGCAGGTGATGATATACGGATTCATTTTCAAGTAATCATACATCAAAGGTGAGCAATAAGGGAGAAAACTGTCCACCGAGCAGCCCAAGGAAGAAATGGTACTTGTTGGTCTCAGAAGAAACATTGTCAATTCAGGCGATGTGAAAACAAGCATTGCATGTTCAAAAAGGGAGGGTCTGTATGAGAGGTAGGACTTACACGACTCCAGGATATGTGACCAAACCGCCTGCTCTTTAACCCAATAAATTTTCCTCGCTTCTAATCATCAGTCAACTGTTGACAATGTTGTCTAGTTTTGCGACGAGCATGTTTACGTACCAGCAAAGCAATACCAATCGAATTCAACGACACAATCTTTGTCATTTGCTTTCTGAAGCCTTTTCTACTTTACTAGTCAAATTTCAGCCTATATTGCACGCGCACAATATTTGCATACTCAGCTGATATTTTCATCATTCGCATTTGTCATAATAAACTATCCATCTTCCAATCAATCCAACTAATGACTCTTTCTTGCCATTTTCAACGAACAGCAGTGTCTACGTTACATATTGAATTGCATGAATGATTCTATTCGTAAATCAAGGGTACAGGATATAGATCGTATGATTACTTTCGAATAACTACTGAATTCGTAGACGAAGGACCAACCCCATCAAGTCACAAATCTGAAAATGCTGTGCAGGATTTTATGTTACTGATGTTGCCTTGACGAACTACATTGACAAACCTTAAGACTTACAAAATAACTTTAATTAAAATATTATATGCATTTGGGAACGGACTAATATTTAAAAACAGCTTCTACGGTCTTCATAAAAAATATTTTAAGATACAAAAATAAATTTTTAAAATACCTCGTCTACCGGTCAATTTCACGCCTCAAAATACTTCGGTTACGAAATCCCCCATAATAATGGATGTCGATTACCAGTATATATTGAATTCATCAGTAAAGCCTACTAACTTAAATAGAGAACTAGACCTTGGATAATTATCATAGCAAAATCCAATTCAACTAGCATCATATGATAACACCACTAACAGTATTTCATAAATCAATGCTCTTATTTGACCGAATGGATATCTTGCTAACGATCGGATGGTATTCAATGAACACCAATAGAGGAAATCCCAAAGGCAATAACTTGATTACATAAAATACGAGTAAGTAGAATATCAAGATGAGATGTTATTCCAATATAGCAATTGTTTTGGCAAAAAAAAAATAATAATAAATAAATAAAAAAAATAAAAATTGATTTAGGCAATCGATTTTAGGACAAATCGATTCAAGTAGCGCCACGAATAAAATAAGAGGTAGGTGCAGGTGAATTAACGTTGTGCTGGAGCTAACACACAGGGTTAATACGAATAAATTACGAAATAATCTTATTAATGCCTTTTTTATGAATAATGTTGTTAAGCATTTGCTTTACTTATGGAAAATCGTGCTATGCTATAAAGTAAACAAAAATCGACGAAGTCATGCAAGAAGTTAAGCTTTTAGCATAACCTAAATTTATCAACTAAGGAGTGTTCCGAATAACAACAGGTTTTACAAGATGCAAAGACAAATAACCCTAAGCCATCGCTTTGAATTATTTAGATAATTTCGAATAAGACAGGAAACTGGTGTGAGTGTCTCGAACTTATTATCTTACGCTTATTTAATTTGACAGGGTTCCCACTCTTTCCAAGTAAAAGGAAAGTCAGGGGCCTTTTAAGGCTATTTTTCATTTTTGAAGGCTACATTTCATTACAGGTCGCAGCAGATTAACCTTGTGAATGATACATAAAATGAGCTTCAGGTTCATTTCTGCAATCCATAAATTGATATTTCTTGAAAAATGAGGTTTTAAATAGAAAATTATCGAATGTTCTCCAAATTGCAATGTTTGGAGAATATTCTACTCTCAGCTCAAATCTAACAGCATTTGTTTTGCCAAAAAATCGATTTAGGTTGTGCTGGGAATAGAATAAAGAGAAATAATATTGTGAAGCTTATTTCAGGGAAAAAACTCGGAGTCAAGCGTTTGCTTCACTGATGGAAAATCGGACTACGTGGTATGCCCAAAAGTAAATAAAAGTCGATAGTCATGCATGAATTTAAACTTTTAGTTTTCGATCAAGCACATTAACCAGGCGGTGTTCAGAATATAACTACAGGTTTTACAAGATGCATGATCTAAATTACCGCTTTGAATTATTTAGATACGTTCGCGAATAAGACGGGAAACTGGCGTGCGTGTCTCGAACATATTATCTCACGCTTATTTAATTAAAGTGTGGTTCACAAAGTCTTGACGCGTTGCGGGCTGTTTTACTTCCACTTTCTTTCGTCAGAGCGTGAATAAATCACTCAGGATACGTCGTACATAAAAATTAGCAGACAGTTTAGTCAAAATTCCGTTTAAATAAATGTTTCACGGTATACAATGTATTTATTTCTATCCTTTGAACTGAAGAAACACGCTGGAATTAAAATAATACACGGAGTGATGAATAAATGTAGCTTTGAAATTTATGCGACGTAAATGGTTCAGAGAGGAACAATTGAGCTTTTTGGGCTTATGAATGAAATCGAAACATATTTATGTTTATATAAACATATTTATGTTAGTTTAAATGTTAATATACATTTTAAACTATTAATTTCAAATATAAGATTATACATTTTAAATTATTACTTTCAAATATAAGATTAGACATTTTAAATTATTAATTTCAAATATAAGATTATACAATTAAAATTATTAATTTCAAATATAAGATTAGACATTTTAAATTAGTAATTTCAAATATAAAATTAGAAGTTGTCTATTTAAATTTTTTTTTTTTTTACATTTGGAATTTTAGATCAACGAGTTTGAAACAAGTTTATCAATGTAACAATTCAAAATCATAAACTAAATGTATAACTACATTCGTAAACAAAAGAACGACTGCCCTTCAGAATACTGGTTATGGCAATCATTAAACTGAGTGTTTCAAACTATTACCACTTCTGTAGTTACAGCAAAATATAACGTCGGTATTGAACAACAAATACTAAGTAGACACAGATCAATCGAGTAGTGAAATTTAAATCTTCTAAAGAAAAGAAAAATCTAAAAAAGTAGGTGCTAATGCGAATAACTATTTCGGTGGTGCAAAACGTTCATAATCATCAGGACAGAAATATTTTGTCTTTTTCTGACAGATTTTTCTGTTCTAAAGATGGTGGGAAATTTGCTGCACCAAAAAGCTATTGATCATTTTCACTTGTTTTAATCTTTATTAGTAATATTTTGAAGGTTTTGAATTTAACAGGTGTAGTGTTAGGCGCCACCTGGGTTGACGATAATGCACACTTCGAGGTGACGCAATCGAGAGAAAGAGTTCAGAATATACTTTGAGTGCGGAAGCTGGAGGTCTCTCCGAGACCTGGCGTTAAACATAACCTGTGAAAATAGATCTTCTAATGAAATGGACAAAGCGTGGGGGTGGAGTCGCTGTTCAAAAATATCAGGAGGGTAAGTTACGGGCGTTTATGAATCAACTTTGGTCGATTGACTATCGAAGTGCGGACTAGTGTTTTTAATCACGCTGAATAACCAATCAATAATGCACGTTTTTTGTTTATATTTTAATAACATAGAAAATGAAAAAAATATGATGGAAAGTATCTTTCTTTTTTACGTTTATAGCCCGAAAAGGTAAAAAAAAATTTTAAGTTCGCACTATTTACTTCATTGCAAAAACGCTAGTTTTCCTACGTCGCTTCTTGTGACGTCACTGTGCCCCCATGATGGTCTGTTTACTTTGATAACGACTTTAAAATAGCAAGAAATTTTTTTTTAATTGATTGTTTAAAAATTAAAAGAGCAATCAATATGAAATTTCAACGCGCTAGACACAATGACGTCACGTAGCGTTTTGAGGTCATGTGCTTTTGCCGTACTTTTCGGTAATTTAAAACTTGAAATTTTAATTAATTGAGTCCATTATGGATTTTTATTGTCGTTTTAGAACATTTTGACGATCAATCTATTAATAAAACACATTAATGAGAATTTTCCTCACTGGTGCAAGTTCTTCATTTGTACCACTTAAGGATTCGTGGTGAAGTTTCTGTGGGAAGTCTCTGCTGTGAAGTGATGCCTAAGATGTGAAAGAGCAACTGTGAAATGAACTGAAGTAGTGGTTCAAGAAATGAATATAAGACCAACGGAGACAAGAACAGATATATTCGGACCCGGCATTAAGGAATGTAAGGTGTCAGAACGGATTACCAATAAATACTTGAATGTTTTAGTCCTTGTATTAATTAATTTGTGATTGAGATTAAAATATTCTATAGATTCATGTTTTTTCCACAACCACGTGACACATTCAAACGAAGCGATCGCCAGAAATAACATAAATCTGCAGGCACATACTCCGTCTATTTCATCAAAACGTCGATGACTGCGAACTGATATAATCTGTAACTATGAAGATATGTCTGTATACAACGAGTTCAGCAGTGTCTTATAAATAAAACGCGTTTTCATTTTCCTCTGAATTTCTTCGATAGTTGGAAAATCACAACACCAGTCACGGCATCCAAAATATAATAATACTGTTTTAACTATATTTAATTTCGTCGTTATTTTATTTATATATTTTAATGAGTTCTTCAAAATAGGATGCCAAATACCAACTGCAATGGAAGTTTAACAACAATCCTTTATCTGTTATGTTTGCAACACGAATTGATCACATCTGCAAACATTCAAAATCTACGGTACTATTCCATTTCCCAAAACACACGCAAGCATTTCTATAACGAACCAATGAGTAAGACCCCGAAATCCGCAAGCCTATACGTTTTCCCAAATAAACCAGCATGGAAAAGGATGGAAAAATCCATACTTCACATGAAATCGAAGTTTGCAAGTCTCAAGCCGTAAAAGAAAGCCCCGAGAAACTCCATTTTATTCCAACTACCGAGAAAGTAATAAATAAATCCTACAGGGCTTATCGATCAGGGATAGTCTTGCTTCACAAAATTTCTGCTATTAAACGGGCGAAGGAGATATATAAATTCTGTCGGAGGCATAAACACCTATTCGAGACGCCGATGCAATGAGAAGACGATAAATTACACAGAACTTCGGCTCGTGTCCTCCGCGTTCGCCGGCGTTAATGACGAGGCGTTTTTAAGTAGAGCCACTCTCTCAGGGGTGGGATACCGTTCGGAGAGGACGTCTCAAACCGTTAACCGCTGCTTGGTGCGATTGCTTTTTGAGGGAAATATCACGTGTGACAAGTTCCGCATTTTATCTACAGAATAGAGTAGCTTTAGCTATGATGTACGTTGACTTCGAACTCTGACACGATATTTTATCTACTTTGAGAAATACCCGTCAGCTTCGAAGAAAGAAAATCAGCAATGCGCAATTCCGAGAAAAGGAAAAACTTTAGTAATGCTCAAAATATAAAAGGAATTAAAAGCGCCGAATTAGCGACAGTTGGGCTTTATGCCAGCAATTCCAAACAGGGGAAGTAACCTTGTTCACTTTTGTGTGCCTAGCGTAGCTCGCGAAACTCATTGCCAATATTTTACACAAAATGACACAAAATACATCGCACCCCGGGAAGAAAAGTGACGCAACTTAAAATTGCAGAATTTGAGAAACATCAACTTAAAGGATACTATAAAACTTATATTGAAATAGTATAAGCTTCTTTTAAATTTTAGGTAAGTATTTATGGTGGTAACTTCTATTGTATTCTAAAGAATAGTAATATAACACGCTGGGGCGCCTCATACGTATTTTTCAATGCCATAACATCAACATTTTTATTTTTTGACTTGTGTCACTTTTCTTGCCGGGGTTCGATGTGCAAAATCGAGCCAATAAAAATAATTAGCGAGTCGTATTCACGCATTCTACACACAAGTTAAAGAGTAGACTGTATTCAGGGGGTTATTAACAGAAAATATTTGACGTTATCTGAAGGTAAAGGAAGTGTATAGACACATGCAGATAATGGTCGAAGATGATGATACATTGGTTTTAACCCTAACATTTGAGTTTTTATCAATAATGATTCCCTTTTGAACATTGGCCCCCAGTATTTAGTATAGTTATTAAATTGCTGTACACAACTATGTAACAATGTATCAAACAATTAAATGACAAACAATTTAGATAGAATTAACAAACACAAATCTAATAATGTTCTACAGCTTGCGTTTAAAATTTACGAAATTTCAAAATTAACTTTTTTTGGTTCGAAATTTTAATTTGCCAACTTGTGCAGTGTTCAAAAATTGAACAGTTAGGCATAATAATTTGAATAATTTTGATATAAAGCTTTAATTTAAATAATTTTTTATATAAAGCTTAAGTTCACAAATTTTTGAATAACTGTATGCGGTTTACATATATAGGCAATAACTGCTTCACACTGACACATTAAACTCCATAAAGATTCATCTAAGAAATTTAAAACTTCAGACACTGTGCAAGCAGTAAAAAAATAATAGCTCCATAAATTCTGATTTTCGTGTTTCGATTTAATCTTTAACCCCTGTGCAATATAAAAATTATCAATAACTTTTCATTGCAATCCTCACCACTTGACGCTGTCTGTCTTGTGCCAAATATGGTCCTAGAGCCGCAGTACCCAATGAAATATCCTTCCAAACCCTACAGTCCAAAAATCATAGTGATACAAGCTTGTTTGGGAGTACAAAACGAATACAGGCCCACCAGTCAACTCCAACTAAAAGTCTACCCACAACGAATGCATTGTCTGATATTTTAGCATCTGCCAAGGAAAAATAGTCAGATCAATAGGACGAAAAAAAGGAATACCACAGGAATAAATCTTTCCACAAACTAATGCTCGGATGAAATGTCTGAATAAAAGCAAAAAACCAAAAACAGGAGACAAAAATATTAAGAACAAACTCTCTAAGAGAAAAGGGACATGCACTAAAAACGTCCACTGTGACATTTCCAACAAGAAAAAGAAACAAAAAGAAACGTTCTCTCTTATGGTGGCCGACTGAACTGTCAAACTTCGATGCTACGGTGGCAAGGTTCCAAGGAGAGAGGGTTTTCTTCGTATAATGACACTTTTTCAGAAAGGCTCGCAGGGAAAAAAACAACACGGAGGAAATGGTTTATCATTGGAAAGGAAGAGAAGACTACCACTCCTGAGAGAATTGAGGTAATCATAAGGGGAGCTGAGCAGCCGATTGCGGAAATAGAACTGCAGTTGTCTGTTGAGCTTAGGGAGGGGGAGCGACGGAAGCAAATGATAACAGCTGACCATAACGATTCCGTATTTTATGAACCACAATTATCAATGATTGAATGTCGGAGGAATGGTGTGTTAAAACTGAACCACTTACACGAGAATTGAGCTTTGAACTTGATGATTACTATTATATAATATGACACTAGTAGAATGAACTGCTAGTGTTATTCTCCATTGAAAAATGTTTTGTGATTATTATTCGTAAGAGAGAACAATTAATAAAATTATGCTATTCTTCTTTGGCTTGACATCCCAGCGTTGAATTTGACCTTCTTGATTATGTTCCATCTAGACATGTTATTGACAATAGTTCTCCCGTTGATAAGCTTTAAAAATGCCAGTCCTTGTCTACAGTAAATCCATCTAAGTTTTGGCTTTCCTTGAGGCCTAACTCTACTTGACTTGGCCAGAAATATATTTTTTTACTCATTTCCTCGGGCACTTGAATGATATGCCTAGTCCGTCTCAATCTCTATTTTTATTATATGAACAATATCTGGTTTATTGAAAGGACAAAATTTGCATAATTCTTAGTGATTTGAATGCCTTTTTGCACTCATTTCATCAGGTCTTCCAATGTATTTCCCGTACGCAGTATTACAAGCATATATTTCGAGGTAAAGCCATTACTTGGAACGGAAACAAAATTTCAGCCGACAATAACGTCAACGGAGGATTCAGGATTTTGGACTTGGTACTGTTTTAAGGATAAAAAATTACACGTATACATGAAAGGTTTTATACTGTAATTATAGAAACAAAATTATAATACACAATTTCTCCGAAAATGGAAAAAAATCTCCCTTTTCATTGGGGAAATTTCCCTTTACCCTGCATTGACGCGATTTCCGGAGTGAACCAAAGATTACGCAGAGTTGCGGATTTTCGATGTTTTAGCGGAGAAACTCCGGAAGTTCCGGAGCACTTGGCAACTCTGCTATTCTATTTAACTTTTTAAATCATAACAAAATCGAAATTTCCTTCTACAATTTTTGCTTAAATCGAATTTTATTCTTCACTGGTACGTATGAAAACGTGAGAAATTAATTGGAAAAACGCATACTAATTACAATAATAAACTTTTAGCAGCTTCCAAGTTCTAAAATTCATTGATTGAATACACGATATATTTATTTTGATATATTTGACTATCACAAATTTTAAATATTCAATTTGTTATAAATTGAGACACTAATTTTGACACAAATTATTGAGATGGATGAGTTTGAAAATTAAGCGCTGAGAATATCAATAAGGTTTACGCCTTCATCTGTATTTAACAGCAAAACCACAAATATAAAAGTTTCGCTAGAATTAGAAAGCTAATAATCTTTTTGGGTTGTTCCATATATTCTAAACATTAATTATTCAGTTCTTGCGAACAAGTTTAATAGAATTACTTCGAAATAGTTAAAATTCTTTGACTCATTTATATTTATAAACACAACGTTGAATATTCTAAATTAATAAACGAAGACAGAATTTTTGAAATAGAAATTGAAGCCTTGTTTTAATTATTTAAAATAATACTTGCTTTTCAAACTTCGAATGTTTCAAATAATCTACTCTCATTTCTGGAAATCCGTATAAATAGGAAACTGAATTATTCCGAAATGACGTTAGAAATTCCAACAGCCTCCAACCATCGCCATTTCGCTGGAATCGTTCTTCTTGAAATCACGTTTCCCATTCCCTATTGGAAAAATAAAGTAGAGAACCCAGTTTCAACTTCGATACATATTTTTTTCCACCCTTTTACAATTGGAAAACTGTAACTATCTTTAAATAAGAAAACCAAAAGGGGAAAAAAGCCGGTAAAGTACCTAAAACGGAAATAAACACAGGAGCGATGGGAGAAAAAAGGTTCCTTTCGCCAAAACGAAAAATAAAAGTAGACAAAGAAAACTAAATATCTTGTTAATAAAACACAGTATCTTCTTTGATCTCTCAAGCATCGGATACCTATTTGTTGTTTATCGGGAAACAGTCGCAAACAACTCTGATTCTTTTGTTAGCCCCGTGAGCAAGCGGTGGGTTTGTATTCTGAAAGTAGCACCAGCCAGAATGCTGTGATAGCAGCAAAGAAGATAGCAGCCGAGGAGAAAAGTTCACGATTGATAATTTAGGTGAGGTGTCTGAAAAGGGACAAAGTTTTTATGCTCTCGAGAACGATATTAAGAATGCCGTGTTTAAGATATTGTTCGTGTTTAGAACATGTCTGCTGTTGTTTTGTCACAGAAGCGGGGAAGCTTTTATTAATTATTATAGATATATCTAATGAAATAAACATTGCTAGCAGATCCTCGAATATCATCAGAACTAAAGTTTCTTAATTGCTTACATAAATTGATGGCAGTGTCGCTCTACGTTTTTTAAACTTTCAAATGAAATAAAATTATGTAAAAAATCTAACAGCATTTCGTGTACTCGTACTTGTATTCATTCTGGTTCCAAATACAGAGCATGGCAAAAAGTGCACACCTCAATGGCGATACCACAATCAGCTACTGGACGTCTACTTCAGACGCATCCCTTTCACTTGTTCACGGCGATTTGGTGACTTGGTTTAAAAATAAACACAAAATAAAACTCATTACGACTACAGAAAAATCAAGATCCTTGATTCAAACAACTTGTAAGCGAATACCAGGAATGTAACTTGCCCGAGTAGATTTTTTGAACATAATGCAAGATATAACTTGAATACACGTGTACAAACAACTTCATACATTTTCCTTTACTTGTGATGTCTATATTAAAATTCATAATCAATATAACGTACACATTGATATATACGCGTCACAATTATTATAATTAATGAGTAAAATGATTGAATTAACATTGTTAAAACAAATAATCCCCACCAGAAGGCATTTCATTCTAAATTTTAACCGCATTAATATCAGAAATTATCGGGACATTCACAGAAATGTGACATGAATTAAGGTTTTTTAGAAATTATTCTAGAGATTTATTTAGTTATTTTCCAAGAAAAAAAGCTATTAGAAACAGTTTAATGTCATAGTTTTTGATTAATTAAATATAACGTTCGTTATTGCTAATCGATTTAATGTTACACAGCGATTCCATTGAACGACTATCAAACTCAAGATAGAACGCTTCCTCCACCTTCCACGCTCTTCCTTTTGAACACTGCACGGAATTAATCTCTCTCTCTCTCTCTCATTACAGCAATAAGAGATTCTATAAAAACCCTTTTCCCGATTTCATTCCCAACCAAATAAATCCAGTTACGGAATTCACAAACGTGCACGGCACCCACCCACCCCGGAAACACCAGAAATGGATACGCAAGCCCCTCAAAGCGAAGGAATAAAGAACCATCCATAAAAACAATACCATCAAGAGCCAAAGACCTCGTGTCAGTCAGTTGGGAGACGTGTTACCATGGCAACAACCCTAAACTGCAAGACATCGGGAACGCGAGGAAAGGCCAGGAAAATGGCGACCACGAGGGAATAGGGCTCCCCTTCTCTCCTCGCAGTAGAACGTGACTCCCGGTAATACGTCTCCTCGCCATGTGCCTCGATGTCACGTTCCTCGAGTTGACTAAAAAGGGGTTTTGTCAGCGCCGTAAAAACTTCAGGTGTGTGGTATTTTTTTTTGTTTTGATTTTATCCCCCGCCTTTGTCTCGCGACGAATGATTCGGGAAGATATCCATGTCGGGTTGGCAAAATATGGAGGGTTTTCTTTTCTGTGAAAGGCGGGTATTTTCGAGATGAAGTCGCGCAAATGCGAGCAATTCCGGCTGAAATGAATCCATAAGTGTTCCTTTAGGAATCAGTCTCCCCCTTGCTTTTTTTTATTGGTCAGAAGGAGGGGGGTGGCGACTTGCAGTGAAAGTAAGACACTTCAGAGCGATCGAGTGTATGCGATCTCTATGGCTATTTATCTAAAAAATTCTCGCACTCTGTCGCCTGCACACTTCGAAGAACTATTTCCTTTTCGCATACATTTTGATATTATTTTTTGGTTAGAGCACCAAAATGACGAGTGGTTCTAGTACTCGTTCCAAGAGGGATTGGCTGGGAATTTGATCTTTGGATCCGTAGGGCAGACGGGAAGCTTCCTGTGATTTCTTCAATTCTATACGCCACTCTGTCTCAAAATAAGTCACATTTTATATAAAAGATAGAAAGGAAGCATTTAATCGTTAATAAAACGGTTTGTCTTTCTAATATTGTTAATTATTATAAAGACAGTGTGTACCGACGATGTATTTTGTCATTAGCAAAACTGGTCAGGCTTTGAAGGTCGAGAGACCCAGTCAAAATCCCTTGGAAGGGACACTTGTAATGTTAAGAAAATGTTTTTTTTTTTTTTTTTTTTTTTTCAACTTTTTCTCAAATACAAAAAAGCAAGTTTTTTGCTCGTCTTTGCTTACAACAAAAAAAAAAGTCAATCCAGTGTATTCTTATGTTATTTTGTACCTTGATCAAATGTAAATGAGTACTCGTTGGCACAGTTCACAGCAAAATTGAAGAAAAACTAATATAATATTCAAAATCCAATTAATATTCGGGGGAAATAGGTAATTCTCCCCATTCTGGTATCCAGGACAAGTAAATTGTTTGACTTCTTGGCAAAAAAAGAACCTTTGTCCTTCAAAAGTCATTTAGACTAGCTTCATACATTAAATATGGCTAAAATATTTACCAGCAGGAATTTTAACCTAAGGACGAAATCTAGACTTACGTCGCAGGTGTCAAAAGACGGACGGATGCCACTTGTTGGCACGAAGAATCTTGTCCTTAATCTCTCCAACTTCTTGAGCAATTCACTATTTCAGATTTTGACTCGTCATGACAGCCTGACCTCACTTTTGAACTGATGATATGGACTTGTTGACTCTTTTCTAGCAACTCCAGACACGTTGTTTCCAGCGCATATCACTTTAGACTTGTGTACAGTAAAGAATCTGGGTCCAAAATCACTGTGTGAATTGGGATATTGATCTAAAATTCAGAAAAAGTTGAGGAGCTTTCTTATACAAAGCCAAATCAAACGGATAAAACCCATCAGGTACATTGCGTTGATATCCATAAAATACTCTTGTGAAGTTCTCTAAAAGAATGTTTTATCATTCAAATTTTTTAGAAAAAACATTGATAGATAAATGATTTTTTCTCGGAAAAACTATTTCGATACGTAGCTTTTCAGTGTTATTTATATTCTGTCTCTAGTAAAAGTATACCAATAATACGTAATTACGAATTGGCGAATTGTTATGTACCCCAAGCAATACTTGATGATAAAGTTCAATAATTTTAATGAAAGTATCTGATGGAATTGTACATATTTCAAATGGAGGGAAGGAATCTATATTATTCAACTTTCCTGGTATAATATACCTCTTCAGTTGTAGGCATAACCTGTAACTTCCCCTGAGTGTATTCTCACTTCTGTATCAAAACTTACCCAGTGTGTGTCCATTACTTTAAGGTGTCTGTTTCGTATTTTGGCCAAATATAACTCTTTGCACCATAAAACCCAACACAACCAACCAGCAAAACTCACTTTTTGATTTATGTCCCTTTTCATGAAAATGTGCTATCTTGAATGCTTACTTAAATTCCAATCATGAAGAACATTCAAGGTACACTATTAGATAAGGTACACAATTAAATTCTCATTTTCAAAAACGATTCGATGAAACTGTTTAGATTGAGATTTATGCGTCGATTCTTGCATCAGACCATCTATTTCAATTTCCCTTTTCCATTTAGTACCTTACACAACCGCACCAAAACAATATGCCTGCGATACGGAGTAACAAGAATGCCCGAAATTAATGACATGCTCACTGCAGAATTCTTTGAAACAAATCAAGCCCGACTATCCCCCAGGAGAATAGGACACACAACAACAGAAATCGACTAACAAGTCGAGCTGCAGAGGGAATTCAATAGTTTCGACTCCGATCATTTGTGCAGAAAATGTATCGGATTTTGTTATCTCTCTCGACGACCTGGATAACTGGAAGTCAGATATTTACCCACAAACAGGCGCTTTATTGAGATTTGAATCAATCGGCTGATGTACTTTTCGATGCTTCATTAGATCAGATTCGCGAGATTTTCCGCAATCGACGAAACGCTTAGTTTGTCAGCTATCAAAATGGTGATTTGGTTTTATTCCAATGTGGAGATCTAGAGACATTCAAGTCGTTTATATCTACATCTTTCGTTGGCAAAAACTTGAATAGTAAAATGTCAAGACATACAAGCAATGCTAATGTTTATTTGTCACGTAATACAACCATTTGACGTCGTTCATGATCCTAAATTTGATTTTTTTAAATGTGGATGTTTGAACAAATTTTATCTTTAAAATTAAATTTTTAAAAATTTTATGATCGAATTCAAAAAGTGTGACAAATCACTCATCTAACGCTACGAATTGGGTGTTGATGAATATGTGATCCTAGAATAGAGTGCTTTTAAAACGGCCTTTAACCTATTTTACTATATTTAGAACTTTAATGAAGATTCGTAGGAATGTATAGATACTGTGAAAGCAAATCCAAATATTGTTTATTTTCCCAGCATTTCTATATTGAATAAAAAAGTGTTTTATGATAAATAAAAATGACAAGTTTCTTTATGCCAGAAATAAAATTTAAGAACGATAACTATTGCATGAAACTCACAATAGGTTTTCGCCAGTCGACTAAAATACTACCATATAAAATTATTCACAAACCTACAAAGCATAAAAATGCATAATATTTGCAAACATTACATATTAACAAACTCTTTATACTATACCCAGTTTCACTACGTTCAAGAACTTATTACAAATTTATCAACGGGTTCGAATTAAACAAAAATATGTTGCGAGTACAATACTAGAAATATATTTTAGCATACGATATATGTTGAAAAGTAAACTCTGATTTATATTTTATCTGACAATAATTATTTATTTAAAATTAGAAATTTTGTATTTTGAAAACGATTCTCGTTCATGTTTTATTAAATTTATGTATTTATCTTTTCTATATTCGTTTGCTATGTGGAAATAGAAAAGAGATAAAAAGATTAGTTGCTCCAATTGTGTACCACGAGTATATTATTTGAATTTAGTAATGGAATGTTAATGTCAAAATAAGAATTAACTTTTACCACAGATTTCTTGTTTTACTGACAAAGAAACATGCAGGCAAATACCTACATATATCTTAGTTCAATTTGTTTTCAAATTCAATACTGACTCAATTTTAAATAACTACTTCTTTTCCTGCTTCTGAAACAATAAAATAATAAAAAAAATCTATGTATTTATTCAATAATTTCAATGCTATTAGAGGCTTAAAATTTTTTAGTATGAGAAGGGATTTTCAGACCAAATAAACAAACCAGACAATCTGCAAAGATTTAACGTCAGCTGCCCATATGCTCTCGCATGTTCGATATCGGGGTTACCTCAAAATGTAAGTTATCGTCGTTTCGACAACGCTTGGCGTTTAACTCAATTGGTGTTGACGAATCAACTAGCACATCTATTCGGAATTTATTCTTTGGAATTTTTACTGGCAAAGTGCTGAAAATCGTATTCCAAAACCAAATCCATCTGAGTATTTCGAAGTGATGTCACATTCAGAATACGCACAGAAAGCACGTATAGCCGAAGAAACACCGCCGCCACCTATATTTAGTTTGACAGAAAATGCCTCTCATATGGACGAGAGTAATGACTTTTCCAAAATGCTAACTGGGAAATTTCAACCATGATCGACGACTCTACACAAGAGAACATTAGAAGCTTGTCAAATAGGTTCCAATCATTCCAACAGACCCTCCACCTAGCAACTACTTTAGCGACAAGGGAGAAGCTGGGAAAAATGAAAAAAGAAAACTCGACTAGAAGAATAGAATTTTCTCCGCGTGCGCTCTTCTAATTGACTTAGAAGTAATGGCAACAGCTCGATAATTGGATAAGAATTTCACTTAATTGAGGCTAAAGGATTTGAACTAACGGTAACTAACGATATTAGCGGAGACGGACCAAAGCGGTTCCAACTCCAATGTTGGACCCTTTCACTCCCTACGTTTCAGAAATTGGAATGGTGGATCTGAGTTGGAATGATAGTCGTGGCATTAGCAGTTTTGAATTGTACCCTGAAACTTAATTTAAAGCATTGTGGGGATGGAAAACCTCAATAAAGAGGAGTAATGCTTCCTGCAGGGAATAATGCCGCCGTGTTATGGATCTGGTTCGAAGCAGTTGTCCACAGGAAAAACAAACGTTGGATGCTTTATCACAGCGAAATGAAGTTAACCCCCCCGAGAGTCGCGAGATTTGCGAGTAGTGTAGTGTTGATTTTACCCCACAACATACTTAATCACCAAACCACATCTTTCTAAAGAATCCACGAATTCTTTCAAGCCCTAGAAGATTTTGTTGGTCTTTTCCTTGGAATAGAATCCTTTGGAACGATTCTCGATTGGCTCTCATACTGCAGAATATTTTGTTTTATTTGGTTCATTCTGTAGTCATTTGGAAAATTCTATTGGATTTTTATTTATTACTAGCTGAATAACCCGGTGTTGCTCGGGTTTCAAACGCGACAGTTGAAATATGACCGCGACATTTTTCTGTGTTAACTCAAATACACAAACTCTGTAGAACGCCTTTCCTACCGACACAGCTCAAATATGACCGCGATATTTCCCTGTGTTAACTCATACACAAACCCTGTAGAACGTTTTTCCTAACCCTTGTCCATTTATTGAAGAAAAACAAACTTTGCATTTTAAAATTGGGGCTTCGTGGGGCACTTTTAAGGACTACCTGTATATATATATATATTCTTTGGAAAGAGTCTATTGCTTTTTTCCGTAGACAATAGTCATTTGTAAAGATTCTATTGGTCTAGAAGATCAAAGCTAGTTACACGTCATGTAGGGAAGACTTCAGGTTCCATGCTGGCATTATGCGTTTGAACTACTCAGAGTGTTAAGATGAGGTTAGAAACAAAACGACATAGGGCATTAGGATCTACAATTTCATAGCTTTCTTCCGCTTGCAATTCTTAACAGCTCAAGGGATAAGCTTCTAACCCGGGCACACAGTGAAGCTGTATCTGTATGCGATAAAACATACGCCATGCACATGAATACTCCGCTTCTGTACAGAAAATATGTCGGTACACATGCGACTTTCAGCCAATTTAGCATCGCATGACTGATGTTAGACCAATGTGTTTCCTGTCTTAATGGCCGATGGAGAGGCTTGGATTTCACCTTAATCAGAGTATATGGTGGTGGTGGACCAGTACTCTATAACCATGTTACATAACGACACATCAATAGTATTTAACAAATATGAGTTAATAAAATATGTAGTTATTACTTAACTCAGCTCGAGCTTGTGTCATGGACCAGCAACATGTTTGACTCAAACTTGAGAAAAGTAATTGAAACGACTTCACGAATTTGAATACTCTATCGTATCTTTCGAACAAGAAATGTAAACATAAAAGCAGTTGAAAATTGTATTCCGAAATTTGAAACTTATTAGCTGATATCCGATTATAAAGTAAGATTGATTTCCGAGAAGGGTGATATTTTAAACACGCTCGTAAAAGTGGGAGTTACCTATCCAAAATTTAATAAAATAATAGAAAACAGTTCTAGAGAAACAAGAATTCTGACAGTGGGTTTGCTATCAAGTCTCAATGCAATGAAGTTTGGTATTCTTTCTAAACTTATTGAATCTTTTCAGGTTTTTCAGGTCAACTTTGCACAATTATAGTAAAATTTATAAAGGTTTTAATTTTCCATATAAAACTACTAATCAACCACAACAAAACATTCAAATGAACTGAAAATAATCACTTTGGAAAATTTTCTTTTCATACTAACCACTCTAGAAAAACATGTTTTAGACACGGAGACAATAATGGAAGCAATTTTAACAAATCGGAAATTTGAGTAATCGAGTTCATCAAAAATCAGCCGGAGTCGTGAAGTTTTAAGTACAATTCATGTAATTCACAACAATTCTAGACAGAATAACAAATTACCCAAGAGTCAGTCCCGCATACTTTGGGCATTATCACTCACACAGTCAAGAATTTCCAAAAGGCTTTATTCCTAGCTTCATTGCTGTCGCGTAAAGTCGCACTTCTGTTGCAAAGTTAAAAACAAATCCACCTGAAAATAATAAAGCTATTTTACTCGAATGCAATATGGTAGCACAAAGAACTTGTTAGCAGACTGGAAATGCATTTTAAATCACATCAAAATAAAACAAACCTTCGAAGTATTTAGTTTAGTTTAAAATCTTCATTTATAAAATAACAGATGAATTGCAAAAAAGCGCAGGTTTACTTACAGCTATTTAAATTAATTTGTTTATTATGAAATTCAGTTAGAATATTACTTATCAGTGAATAACGAAGCTAATGCAAGCAGATAAAACTACTGATAAACCACATATGAATAGCGTCACTGTTCTTTAAAAGCATGTTACTTAAAAAATTGAACCAAGGAAAAAGCTATCAAATAACGGAATAAAGATAAGAGTACTCTGATATGCAAACACACTTTGAGCAAAGATTCTTAAATTTGTTCATTAAATAATATATTTTTCATTAGAAATATCCATGTTTGATAATTAAACACAAAAAGAAAAGATTTTCTTTAAAAAGATTTCGAATAAATCATTAAGTTAATGAAACGTATTTTGAGATAGGTATAAGTAGGGTAAAAAAAAATAGTTTACACACTTTAAAATAAAGACATTTATTATAAAATCCGTGTTAGCATGCATTATGTATACACGACAATTGAATTGATTTCGAAATAAAAACACCTTAAAGAAGTTAATGGTTTTGCATTTTTAATGAATAATTAATTTTGTTCACATTTGTAAGTATACGTCTAATTCAATGGACATTAATGGATTATGAGGGAGGAACGACAGAAAGAGTGATAGAGAATTTGTGCGAGCGAGAAAAATATTTCTAAATCAGCAGCACGAAAAGAAGATTCTTCATTTTAACTGTTAAATATGATATATTTTATTAAAGATAGATTGCTTCGATTAGAGCTCACTGAAATATTTACTTTTCGGAGTGTTTCACTGGGTTTAGTGCAATTTGTAACACAACTCTTCCTAATGAAGTGACATAATTAAAACAATTTTCTTGATAAACATACATTAATAGATAGTTGGGTTGATATTTGGACAAACTGCGCCAACACAAGACAGACAGGTAAAGTGCTGGACATACACATACAACATCCGTAAAAGAAATACACATTTTATTAACAACTTTATTCCTTTTCCAACAAGCCATATTTGGTTGGTCTGTTTTTATGGTAGAAGGGCCATTTGGGGCTAAGCTACGACAAATACATGACAGACAATGTCAAGTACTGAACATACACACAGAAGGGAAGTTTTGCTGACACAAAAAGGTAAATATACCCAAGGTAAGTTACAGCAATCACACTGGCGCAAATACAACTCGCAAGTTGCCAGCGCAATGGGCAAACCAACTGAGTTACGACCTTCTGTACAAACCATCGAACACAAATAAGGTAATATTCAACACATTTATAATAAAGATATGAACGAATTCCAAAGATTTTAAATGGAGAAATAAGATAAGCTAGGCTTTTAATTCTTTCTTGGTTTTCCTACAAAGTTTACTTCGAGTAATTTCTAGATTATAAGACCTCTTCGTACATTACACTCCTTCCTACTTTTGTCAAAAAAGGGACATAGTTAAATAGTTGTCACTTTTCTCGAGTTAGTGCAAAACAAGAAATTGTTTATTATAAAGAGCGTGAAATATCAACGGTATTCCCCCAAATCAAATCATTCTTAGTGTAGGGATACCTGTTAAGCATGACTGATTTCGTTGACGAAAATCTATATTGAATCATATTAATGTAAAAAATTTGACACCATTTGTTTCATTTAGGAACATTTCAGAATTAATAAGCAATAGTGCGCACATTTTACTCATGTAAAAAATTCTATTTGAAATTTTAATGAGCGAAACATTTTGTCGGGCAAAACTTTCTGTTTACACATACAATTCATAGCTTTAATTTAACAGCAAGACAACATTTTCAGTCGCTTGACGTAGTTCTCACAAATTACCAGCTCTGAACACAAACTTTTTTTTGTTGCAAAGAATGCTGCAACGAGAGTAGTGTCAAACAACTCAATCGACAATCTCAAACACACACACTTAAGTCAAGCTTCAAAACTTTCCACCCCCTCCAGAATAGCCATTCATGAGTTCATATTTACAAACTACTTTGCAAGTGAATGACTTTACGAGTGGATGTGTCAGACGAAAAAGAAAAGATCCGAATGCACTCAAGTTTTCACGCGGAATTGGTTAAGAAGGAAATCCAAAACATCCTATTCCCTTCTCACTCGATTTGAGACAGAACAAATTACACCTCGGTCCTGGTCCCCTCCCTTGTCGACAATAAACGATCCCCTTTGCTGCAGCCGGTCGCATCTGGCAACTGACCGGATTGCAGACGAAATCCATTTCGGCAGGATCGAGCAGTTTGTATAATTTTTAGAACTTGCCCGGGCAAGTTTTCTAAGACGGTGGTTTCCAGGTTGGTTGCATTGAAGATGATCCCACGAGAGAATAGAATATAGACTCGGAGAAATTTTAACAAGTTCAAATCATTTGAGAAACAAGTTATTTTAATTTAAACTTTTGGAGTTAATTTAGATTCAATGGCATTGCCTTTTTTTAGCAAGGCATTCTGTAATATTCCGAAAACAAAATCTTGTAGAATTAATTGGAGTGAAAAAACTGATTCTGTCGAGTCAAATGCGATAAAAAAAATCACAATTTCTATAAGAGGGATTTTCAGTGTTCAGATGGGAGGTTTTACTTCCTGTTTTACAAGTGCTCTTGCATAATATATATCGGGGTTAGCTTAAAACGTAGTTTATCACCGTTTTGGCGACGCTTGGCGTTTAGTCTAATTGGCGTTGACCAATAAACTATCAGAAATCAATTATATTCACTGTCTGAAATTTCTGTTCTTTTGCTGTAATGGTATTACAAAAAAGCAGTGACGTCACATCCGAAATACAGACAGGAAGCACGTTCATCTACAAAAACAACTGTACTGATATCCGCATGTAGCTTGACAGAGAAATCTCATTTCATAAAGATGCCACTTATAGGATTATTTCTTTAGTTATAATCAAGACAGCTTCAGTGTAGTTCAGGGAAAAAAAGTGCAGTTAAAACAAACCAATCAGCGTTGCTTAGTATAAATGCTTTAATTTTACATTCGTATTCCATAACCAACACAAGACATTTAAAATTGATTGAAAATTTTTGAAATTCTGGACCAAAATCCTTCATACGGAGATTTTTACTTACCCTTCGACCCTTAATATTCGAGGGACTTACAGGCATATATGCGTTCTGCAATCCATAGGTTTGCATGCATGATTTCCAACCAGCTCCGGCCTTCTTGAAAAGTATAATTTTTCTTTGGATTCTTTCAATTAATAGAAGTGGTAATTTATAGTCACTAAGCGAGCTATGGGGAAAAGCAATGTTACACTACTCGCAAATCCCGTGACTCATAGAGTTAACATACTGAGCGTCGCGAGATTTGCAAGCAGTTAAGTGCCGCTTTTACCCTGCAGTACGCATGGTGACTAAACCACATCTTTCTAAAGAATGTACGGATTCTTTTAACTTTTAGAAATATTTTATCGATCATTTACTTAGTGTAGAATCGTTCTTTAGAACGATTCTATATTGCTTTTTTGTTCAAAATAGAATCCTTTAGAACGTTTCCATTGGGCCATTTAGAAGATGTAAATGGTAATTTTAGTTAACGTCGTACTAGAGCTCCAAACTTGTTTGGGAATGTAGGAACCTTCTACAAGACTTGGGGACCCATAATAGGATCTTTCTTACTTGGGTACCAGGACATACTGGTGTAGAAGGAAACGAAAATGCAGATAATTTAGCCAAACTGGGGACTGCAGACCTACCTTTAAGCCTTGAGCCTTTTGGCGAGATCTCTAAGACTACCGCAAAAAAAGGGTGATAGGAGAAAAAATGCTTAAAGAAACTACAAAAAAGTGGAAGCAAACCACCGATCAAACACATGCAAGGCTTATGATTCAAGAACTTTCCATGAAAATATCATCTCAGATCCTTCGTCTTAGCAGGGGTAAGATGAGGGTGATAGTTGGATTTCTCACAGGCCACTATCACCTAAGAAAACACCTTCATAGGATGGGAATCTTTAAAGAAGAACCTCTATGCAGGAAATACAATATGGTGGAGGAAACTGCCCACCACATACTTTTTGAATGCTAAGCTCTGCTTCACATAAGGCACTCAAGTCTAGGTCTTGGAACATAACTTGATACAATTCACGAAGAACCTGTCAAAAGCCTTTTTGGCCTTTCTTAAAGAATCTGGCTTTCTCTGACAGGAGTATCGAAAAATAATGGGGTTTGAGGCAATATTTCCTAGTGGAATCAGCACCTAGGGCTTTCCTGACCTCCCCACTCTATATGAATATGAATATATGAACTAGAGCAACACAACGGGCTATTGACGACGGTCCGGGATCAGTCCCTTCAGGAAAAGATCCGAGGACAACACCTCGTAATTTAGAACCACGGTCAGATGACGAAGCTACACCTGAGCTGGAAACCCACTCTCCAAACTTCCACACCAACCCAACGTGAGGACTTTCGGCCACGACAGATTTAAGGTGCACCAGCCGCCTCTACATCAAACGCTTACAAACATCCATGCCCGGACCCGAACCAGGAACCTTCCGATCTAGAGGCTAACACATTAACCACTATACCGGTTGGTCGGCCCATTGAGAAAAAAAATTACGTTTGGAAAAATAGTCTATTGCTGATTTCCCAATGATAGAAATATTTTATTGTCCTTTCCTGAGAAAACGAATCCCCTGAGAAGAGATTCTAATGCGCTTTTCCGAAGAATAAAATCGCCTGGAAAAATTTTATTGTTTCGTTCCTTGCACTAGAATAGTCTGGGTAGATTCTATTGGCATTGCCTCACCATCCTGGTGGTGGTCGTAACAAGGTACATCATCAGCAAAACCGACCAGATCTTGATGGACGAGATAACTCGTCGAAACCACTTGAAGCGTTAAAGTCAAAATCGGTTGGGTGTCTTACAGGGAAGACAGAGGTCGCATAAGCGTGTGAGCTCCACAGGGGGTTAAAAATCAGATTATACACAACAACCATTGACACCGAGAAGACACGGGTTGCTCAAGCCCGAAAGCCGAGTCCCCCAAGAGAGGGGTCGAGGAAGACGTCGAAAAGAAAATCCCCCGCCTCGACCAATATCCTTCCCTCGCATACTAAACTCATTACCGAAAACGCATAGCGTCATAATGCGTGGAGTAATACCGACAGCAAACGACGCGCAAAAGCACCACGTATAGACCCAGGGATCCATGAAGCTTCCTTGCTATTAATAAGAACCCCAGATAAGCATGAAATCGTTTTCTCTGCCGCCCGCCCTCTTGCCAAGCGCGCAGTCTTCGGCAATGATTTAACGCCACGTAGCATAAATCAGCTCGGTACCGGTACATGACGGTATATAACGCCGCGGCTCTCGGTGCGTGGGAGAGGGGGATGCGAAATGGTGTTTTGAAGGGGGTGCGAATAAAATATGTTTGGGCTGAGAAGAAGATATTTACAGACTTTATTAACGCTGGGAAAAGGAGTTATTCCTTGTCTGAGGACCTGCTCGGCATCGGGTTATGCGACGGGGTTTTTATTTAAAGGGAATCGTTGTTTGATAAATGGGACAATAAGAAGACCAGAGCGTCTATTCGAGTGGCTTTTAGTGTTTAAAATAGCGAATTAATTCAAAATTGCGCGATTGTTTTCTCTAAGTCGTATATTCCTTCAAAATACACATTTTGTGGGGGTGAAAAATCAGTGTTGATTATAAAAGTTACCTATCAACAAGTTATTTTATAAGAAAAAATATTTACGATTCGACATATTTTTGAAAAATCAATTTCATCATGGTTTTGTAAGCAATCAACGAAAGTTCAAAATAAACAGAAATACCTCCGTTTTGTTTATAAGCATCACACAAAGAGGTTGGTTGATTTTTTATGGTATAAGAGCCAGATTTGGCCACCGAGCGCCGCAACACCACAGAAAAATGGAGCCTTTAAATTTTATTCCTGGCAATATAAAGATAAGGCATGGCAAGATAAGGATGTTCCGTATAAAAATTATTAACACAATATTCAAGAAGATCAAAATAATTAGATTGTTTGAATGAGAGCGTAACACTTGAAAGTATACGGCCCGGTGCACGCATCCGGTTTTTCAACGTGCAGCGCCACTGCGCACCGAAGCCCAACTATGCACACAAAACCGTAAAATGACGCACGAACTTATTTCGCGCCATTTGCGATAAATATTCTATAGAAGAAAACGTGTTTATTTCGCTTGCTTGGTGTAAAAAAAGTATATTTTGAAACAAAATAGACGTTATTAGATACAATAATTTATTAATTATTATTGATATTCCATTTGTTTATGAAAACGAGGTACTTCAGAACGAAGACTCATATGCGGCGACCGTTCGGTGCCGTGGGGAACTGCGGTACAAATTGCACTCAAGTTGGACGTGCGTCGGCCCAGCGGCGCTGGAGGCATGTGTGCACTGCTCAATTGGATCTAATGTATAGCAGACCGCACTTGCGTTGCGGCAGCGGAGCCGCAGATAATTAACCTCTTGTAAACCATTAAAATTTTGGAATTTTTTAAATGAAAGTTACCAGCTTGAAAATTTTGAAAAGCGCCTCGTTATTATGTTACTCAAAGCCCTACGATTCAAATCACAAAGAAACCAGTTTGGAACAACAATTCGTATATTCTCAATGTTTCGAAGCATGTGAACATTGAAAAAAAAATCGTACAGACATTTACGGAATCCTCAAGACCATGGATTTCATCATTTCTAGCACAACCGTGTCGTTTAATAACAAGTATCTATTACTCAAATACATCTGAAACTTTCAGTGTATAAAAATATCAATTAATAATTCATTTCCCCACTCGGTTTGTCTCTAATCTCCTTGGTCTAGGTAAAGTCCAGAAGACCATGTTTTACAATTCGTACAGCAACAAACTTTTGTTATTCAGGAACTGTGACTCAGATATAATTTAAAATAAATGAAAGAGCTGCTGGTATTGCAAAAAGGCATAGACAAGTTATTTTTCTATAATCTTTCTCGTTAACTTTAACAATACAAGCATATTCATGGACAATTTTTTTCGTTACAATTCGTATCGTTCATGTTTTAGTATATGTATGGGATGCTAGAAAACGTCACAATACCTTTGGGCCATTTTATGGCAATCATCTGCTATTTTGCACTTTACGATACACTTTTCATGAGATTTTATTTCTCATGCGTCGTGTATTTTTTTTCTCTCATCTGAGTATAGCGTTCTTTGAGCTTGCATTTCAAGCATTATTCCTGATAAATAAGATATTTTCAGCACCTCGGGAAGAACAGTTAACTTTTCCATTATTTTGGCTTTTGTCATGCGATGAGTAACCTTTCCAGTACCAAATATTTTTATGTTCTTTTCTATTTTGGCATCCTGCCCAGCTTGCGATCTCTTTAACTTACGAAATTCTCACTTTGACTCGTCTCATTTTTGGTCTTTATGCGCTTTGCGGTACAGTCTGCCCCGAATAACTAAAAAATACATTGTTATAAAAAAGACGTCCAAATCCAATCCAAACATTGAAATGTCAATTAACCTATAGAGGGGTATCATATTAGAGCCACTTTTATAAATTTATATTTCAACTAGTTATAAAAAGTAAACCTGGTGATATTGAACTATTTTTATGACAATATTTATGGTTAAATTTTTAATAGTTGGCAGCACTGTTGGTTTCACAACCTGATTCATAGTCGCCATCCATTTTCCCCAAAATTCAGAAAACCTTTTTCTCTTTTGCACTGTAGCTCCAATAATTTGATAACTCACTGAAATTTGAGTTTGAAATTTGAAGACGACTTTAAGCAATTTGAAATTTTTTGACAGAAAATAACTTTCTTTGAAAAGTTTTAATAATTATATATTTCCATCTCGCATAGTATCTTGTGCTTGGCGTAGCTTAGCCAAATATGTCCCTTGCGTCATAAAACCCAACCAACCATCACGAAAGACATCTATGTAATTATCACTCTCTGTTGCCAGGAGCAATTCATTCGTAGAGTTTTAGATTTGGGTGGGTTGGTTTTGCTTTTATATTGCCCTAGTACGACGATCCGGGATTAATCCCCCTAAGAGATAGATCCGAGATCAACACCACGTAATTTTGAACCAAGGTCACAGCAATTTGAGGACTTTCGGCCACGACAGATTTTAAGGTGCACCATCCGCCTCTACACTATACTCTTACAAACAACCATGTACTGACCCGGATTCGAACCAGGAACCTTCCGATCTATAGGCTAACACCTTAACCACCAGACCGTTTTGTCGACGTTCCCTTGTGAAAAGAATAGATCAATCGGTTTCCTCGGTTTCATGAAGTCGTTTGTTAACGTCGTACTAGAGCAACACTACGGGCTATTGACGACGGTCCGGGATTAATCCCCCTAAAGGAAAGATCCGAGTTCAACACCACGTAGTATTGAACCACGGTCAGATGACGAGATAATGCATGAGCTGGCACCCCACTTTCCAAAATTCCACATCAACCCAACGTAAGGACTTTCGGCCACGACAGATTTTAAGGTGCCCCATTCGTATTTACGCCATACGTTTACAAACATCCATGCACTGACCCTGATTCGAACCTAACTAACACACACTCCCGTGCCTAGTGTCGTGAGACACTGTACCAGAATAAATAAGTGTGGTTGGATGATTAGAGCATGCCACCGAGGTGACATGTCTACCCAGAATGTGAGAGCACATTACATTATATTTATACGTCCTTACATCTATACAGTATACACATTAAATCATTATACTAGGTTACATTATAAATATATATATACATCATGCAAGGTGAGAAAAAAAAATTCGTTTATCTTAGTCTCTTAGGATAATCAAGTCCTGATGATTTTCAATGAATCTCAACATGTTAATAATTTTAACCTTCGAGCCCTTGTTGCATGCAATGTTCCTGAGCCATGCAATTTTAAGGTGGTTGGCAGGTGTTCTCATATACCATGAGGCTGTAAGGGGGCAAACTGTGATGCAATGTAGTGTGCCAATTTCACCACAGGAGCAGTTTTCGGACTTGATTTTCTTAAACCTCGTTAGGTAGGACGGGAATGGGCCGTGCCCTGCGAAGAAAAGTGTCTCTTCCCTGGTCGAACTTGGTGATTTTAGTGACACTTTTGGTAACACATCGTGCACCGTCCTGCCTGTTTCCCCTTCGTACCATTCATTCGCATTCGACATTCCCCAGTGAAAAAAATAGATCACTCGGGTTCTTGAAGCCGGTACAAACCTAAAGATATGGGGAGCTTCAGTTATGAAATTATTAGATCATGATGGTTGTGATCCCTATAACACCCTCTTAGCTAAGCCACTGCTTCACAGCATACTTCATTAGGAGAAAAACAATTCATTATTTCACTCATTCGCATAAAAAGATCCCACCGGAAGGCAGCGACGCTCAGATCCTACAAAAACGATCCCACCACTCGCACTCGCAACGATTAACGAATCGAATCCCGGCCTTTCCTATTGCAGAAGCGCGCCCAATCCCCCGACTAAATGTCGTCGGCAGCGAATTACCGCCTCCGCCTGCAAATTCGCAATCTGCGACCGGGCACAATCTGCTCGAAAAGTCCAATCATTAGAGCGGAAATTGCCGCGGCTAAAACCGCCCGCGAAAACGAAATGCGACAGCGACGTTAATTGAAAACGGTTTTCGAAAATTGAAGTGCCGCAGACGCCGAGAGAGAGGGGAAACGCATATCCATACACGCGCGCTCATCTTTATATACACATTAAGGACGGGGAAATTCAATGATAATAAAATTTTCGACGACGTCCCCATTGGGACGGTGTGTGTGCTCTTCAAAAAGATGAGCAAACACGTGCTCTTATTTTGCGTCAGCCTCACCTCACCCCCTCGTGATTTGCTCTCCATCCTCAGTGTTTGCCCACCGCATCCCGAGTCGCAGTTTCGGATGTTCCCGGAGGAAACCCTGCTCTCTGATTGGTGAACCGGTCTGAGTGACGTGACGGGCGTAAGTGGCGAAGCTGCAGCGTGGCACCTGTCACCTCTTATGCATCTTCCTCTGCTCCCCGGCCCACTCTTGTCTGCTTTTTGGGAACGCCACTGCATTCACTGGGAGGAACTTTTGGTATAAGACGTCCCGACTCAGAATTGACACGCAATTTTTCTTCACACAAAACAAAACATACATGTGTTCCGAGTAAATGCTGGAAGTAGAGGGGAGTGATAAAATGCTAAGGTTCTCGAGAAAACCCCGAGATCGAAACTTGTGAAGTAGAGTGCATTTAAAGAGACCAGATACAGAGTAGATAGGAAGAGGACCACCTGCTTCAGGTTACATTAAGAACTCTGCTAGGATTTCAAAGTGGCTCCGAACGAAGTGAAACGAATCCATCTCTCAAAGAAACATGCACTTTCGAGGTCAATGACATACGATCCTAGTCCAAAGGGGTTCATCGGTCCATATTTCACGAGATTAAGTCAGCTCGCATATTGAATCAGCAAGTAACAAACACATTGGTAATCCAATCGGTGAATAGAACCCTCTGTTCACCTAACTGGAGCTATCCCAGCATGATTTCTAATCAGTTTTCAATTTCTTGACCAATGTGATGTTTCCTGCGATTTCTATAACCAATATACACTACCTTACAATAATGGACGGAACAGCATGATGTGATGGTATAAGGGAAAGAATACATGCTTTAATAGCGATGATCCCCACGTGCTGCAATAACACTAGCAATTCCACTGGAAATACTTTCAACAAGGCTTTGATACACAGCTATGGGTATTTGTGTCCATTCCTGCTGCAAGAATGTCGCTGTAGATTTCGGACGCGGTTCCCTGGTCCATAAGCGTCGCTCTAACTTGACCACAAATGTTATATGGGGTTTAGGTCGGGACTCTGAGCAGGCCAAGGAAGACCTTTTACATCCATATTTTGAAACCACTGCTTGACAGAGGCCGCAACATGATATAGAGCGTTGTCGGAGCTGGAAGTAACATTCGTCCAGTCCATAAAATTACCGGAGCGTAGAAAGAACCTGATTGTCCAAACTGTTCATGTAGGCGTTGTCGTTCAATCGACCAGGAACAACCTGCAAAGATCCCAGGCCATACCACGAAAAACACCCCCAAACAAGTAGTCGGATTTTATGCAAAACCGCAGACGTCCGGTCCATCATTGTTGGGTAATGTATATACACACTAACGTGAGCGAAAGTTTGGCAAGCATTATCTTTCAGTTTGTTACAAATTTTGTTATAATACACATAATAAATGGCATATGGTAACTTTTTAGAGTTTTTTCAGTTGAATCCGATGTGCAATAATTTATCAGTTTTCGTCAGTATGACCTTGATAATCCCGCAATTGGTACGGGCAATTATATGACTATGCGCAATGTTATGAAACGTTGCACGGGAGACCAATGCATTGTAGTTCATTGTGAGTGATTATTGAAGTTTGTAATAATTTCTGTTTCAAGCATTAGAATCAGTACCTCGAAAATGGAAATGAATTGAAGGTTTGTGCTTTACAAGAGATGACTAATAGAATAGCTGGATAATTAAATTGCTTTGAATAAATTGTTTCTTGACTATTGAAACCTTACAAGGAAACCGAAAATATGGATGTAAAGCAACGTACTGGTCGCATCTGCGACTTTCTTCCTCTAGGGAAATAATATTGGTACTTGAGTACCTTTATTGTTAATCTTTGCGGTTCCTACTGAGGCATTCGGAAGGACACCAACTCTAGTGCTGGCTAGCAGCAATCGATTATTCACTGCTATTCCACCATGTCATCAACTGTGCAAATAATACAACCCCCCTTAACAGGAAAACACAATTCATTCAAACCTAAACTTAACAATGATAAATAATAAAATCCAAACAAGGTCTGGCATTCAGGCTTTTGAGAAAAGATACCTAGAACAGAAATTACAATTGCGAGTGTGTAAGAGAAAATAGCACGCGCATGTACGATTTTATACTTGGTTTCGCGCAGAGCTTTTAGATGACAGCAGCGTGCGAACGTGCTTGAAATTTGCCTAGTGACTGTTGCCACAACAATCATCTAGATATGGGAAACAGAAATCGAAAACTTGCAAAATAAAGTTCATAAACCTTTGCAGTGTCTGGGTAGCATTACATAGACCAAAGGGCATATTGACAAACTCAAACTAAAGAGGGTTATGATAGAGGTTTTATCGTCGTGGTCTGGCTTCGCCGGTATTTGATAGTAAGCTTTAGTTAAATCTATAGCAGAGAAAATACCTTATTACTTCACTAAAATGTGAAAAAATCATGAATATTTTCTTTTATAATTACGTTGAGGAATGGGTTGTATCGACTATTTCTCTTCGTGCAGCCCAATATAAACTAACCTTTAAAATATAGTTGTCAAGGGGCAGAACATTAAAATTTGAGTTGGACAAAGCACAAACTGTCAAGTGGCTAAAATGCAGTCTCTCCAGTGAAACACAGAGTGCAGTCAGGAATGTCTTTCACACGAATGCAGTGGAGATGCCCTTGGAGATAGTCATGTCCTTTTAAAATTCTGAAGTTGGCCGCAAAGATTCATCTGGGGATATCAATTGGGACCGGATTACATAGTAGACTTTAGCAGATTGTACCCTTAGCATCAGTCTTGAGTTTTGCCTATGTATCTCCCTGCTGATCTTACAATGGTGGAAAGTGCCTGGTTGTATGGTAAGGTGATAAGAGGCTGTGGAAGGTTGTAACTCTATTTAGCGAACGAGTCTGCCTTCTCATTACCGGGATAAAGTTAAGAATATAAGGGACAATGTAGTGATCAGGATTGGTTTCTGTATTAAACATCTCATAATCATCACAGCAACACCAACTGCCTTTTTAACCATATGAAGCAGACTTACCATCTACTCTTCGAAAGTCGACATCAACCTAGTTTCACCATGTAAGAGAATTCTCGTGTTGCAATAGCGAGTTTAATAGGGGACAAACGGTGTGCTTTGGCGTGTATTGAGGGACCTGTAATTTCAATAAAATGGGTAACATAGTGTGCTTTACACAACTCCCTATTCAAAAATTGAGTTTTCATTAGTTCAGGAAAATACCGAAGCAGCTGTCCAAACTGATCTTGAGCTACTAAAGTTAACTCTACTGTAGAACCACCCGATCTAAAACCAGAAATAACTGTTTTCCCATCTTGCGAAACCATTCTACTTTTGCCAATATCTACTAGTAATTCAATGTGATTAAGGAAGATTGCACCAAAAATTGGCCTATGATTATCGGCGATTGTAAACTCCCAACGGAAGGTTTGGTTTTATCCGAAATTTAAAGTGAGTACTTTTGAATCATACGTGTTAATATCAGAACCGTTTGCTGTAGATAATTTGGAAAATTTTGAGGTATTGGTTTTGTCAGCATTTTGTGTATTTAAGACAAGCAGACGCATCGGTAATAACAAAAAACTGAAAACCTTGCTCATGATCGTAAACAAACAGGCGGCTTACAGAATTTGCATCGTCGTTTTCCGCCACAAACGCTTGCCTCCCTCGTCTTCTAGTCCTCACGTTGGGTTGGTGTGGAAGTTTGGCTAGTGGGGTGCGAGCTCAGATGTCATCTCGTCATCTGAACGTGGTTCAAAATTACGTGGTGTTGTACTCGGGTCTTTCCCATAGGGAATTGATCCCGGACCGTCGTCAATAGCCCGTTGTGTTGCTCTAGAAAGACGTTAGTTAAAAATTACCAATTAGCCTCGTTTTTTAACGTGCATGTGCAAGGTTGAACGGATTTACGGGCATTGCCTGAAAAATTCCTATGGTACCAACAATACGTTGATTTACGTGTTTGACTAGGGTCTCTTTTACAGGATCTGGTTCCCGAGCTAAACGTTGATATCCTCAACTTGTTTTAAGTCTGCCTAAGCGTGTAGAGATCTCAGCGAATTTACCCTCGATATCCTTCTTTCCGGCTGAACACGCTTCACAAGTACCATAAGGTGACACCATGAATCCGTAGGCCATTTCAGCAAGCTTAGATAAACTGTAAATACAAAGGCACGAGAATTTGTTGTATAGAAACCAAGAGTTGTGCTGCAACCAGAGGGATTTTAAAATATCATCACTTACATTACTAGATAAATCTCGCATTTCCAACAACAATCTCGAAGGGCATTTATCACTTAACTGCAAACCTTTAAAATAATTTTTCAGCGCACTTCGCCTGAATCACCGTATTGAGCTAACCTAGTTTTCATAGCAGAGTATGATATCTCAGCTGGCCGATTTTCAAAAATGTTAGATACTACGCACAATTCTGTTTGATCAAGAGCAGTTACAACACAGGACCGTTGAATATCAACACTTATATCAGCAATTTTAAATTGACAATCCAGTTGTTTGAACCATAAATCCGGAATTATTCAAACTTAACAATGATAAACAATAAAATCCAAAAGGTCTGGCATTCAGACACTTTTTAGCAAATATATCTAGACAGAAATTACAATTTCGAGTGGGTGAGTATGAGAAAATAGCATGCGCACATGCGATTTTATATTTGGTTTCACGCAGAGCTGTCAGATGAGAGTAGCGTGTGAATATGCTTGAAATTTGCCTAGTGACCGTTGCCACAGTACTACTGGGAAATCCCGCGAAGCTCAAATTAACCCTCCAAGTGGTTTCGACGAAATATCTCGTCCAAGATCTGGTCGGCTTTGCTAATGGCAAGATATCTCGTCTAAGACCTGGTCGGATTTTCGAATTACGAGATACCTAATCGAAACAAAACTGCCCTATTTGCTCCAAGGGGAATGAAGATTCAAATAGGAAAAACAAATCGTTGCTTGGACAGAACTAGTGAGTTTTGAACACGCTTTTTCATTAGAATCTGGCCACTTTAGCTGAGTTCTGGACATGAAGATAAACCACCAGGAGAGTTGAGCACACAACCAATCAGCTCACCTCTTCTTTCGGCTAACACTAAGAGGACAATATTATGAACGTAAATAAATGCAAGACTTTTAGTTTTAGGAAGTAAAAAGCATGTACTGAAAGTATTGCTGAGGAAACTAAGAACTTCTCAACCGTTAAACAGATGTGGTCTAGATTTTTTTCGAATCAGCTAAAGGACGGTCAAAGCCCAAATTCCAAAATGTCAACACTGAGCGGATTCAGAGCAATAATAGGCCTAATGCAACGACAGTCAGATTATTTTTGTAGAATTTAAATTTTAGTAAACGTGAGGCAAATCTTGCTCAGCAGATGAGGAATTAAAATAACAAGATTTGAGGTGATATTATTTTAGGAATGCGCAGAGAACGTAATATTTTTTAGTTCCATTACGGGTATTTATTAGATAATGGTAACAGGGAAAACAAAGTACTACATTCTTTGGATATTTCTTTGGATATTTGAAGACAATACATCCTATAACCTGTAAGTATCACAATTGCTAATAACATGTTTTGAATCTGCAAGTTCCTGTTCAACAGCTTCAGATTAAGATAGATCAGCAAAGCAATAGCTATAATTCACTGAAAATCCGAATATTTCTTTCGCTCTCGCTCTATGCTAATTTGATCCTATTCATGCACAAGGTCATCGGCGGGCCTACATTAAATAAAATCAAACGGAAATTTCTATTACACACAAGAATAACTTTCCGAAGGTGACCCTTTTCATTGGAACAAGGATGACCACGTGAATGGATATTTACAGTAGCATTAAAATAACTAGATATCCAAACTTACTAGAAAATCGTAAGTCGGTCGATCCATCAGTTAATCAGCTATCGTAGGATAGGAAATAAAAATATTCGTTTTCTCCTAAAGAGCATTATTTCTTCAAAGAATTTTTAAATGAATAAAAAACTGCATTTTCTTTTCACAAACACTTAAGTTAAATACAGACAAAATATATTTTTCCAACCTATTTCAATATCGCTTATACGCTGAGTGTTCTCACTTGAATAAGAAAATACAAAAGCGGATGAGAGAATAAATGAATCTTAAAGTGGTTTTGAGCGGGCAAAGAGAGCTGCTGATCTGAGTCTAAATATAAGTTCTACTCGCATCTCCCCAAAAAAACTTGAAACATGATTTTTTCTGCTTATAAAATGGAAGACGTTCGCCTCTTTAACACCGGACATGCCAACATTGGAACGGCGGTTATTTGATGACATGTTCAACTTCACCCCCATCCGCTGACACATTCTTCCTCCCCAGTAATTATCGTTTAATTAAATTGTCCGGGGGTACTTTTTTTGCCCTTTAGGGCCCACTTGTTTTCCACCTTGTGATGTTAATTCAGCCTCGCTGCATCGATAGTGGTCGAGCGGTGAAGCAAAAATTAAAGGGGGAATTTAAACCTTTACCTTCTGCTCTAAAATGATAAGAAGGAAGGAAGATTTTTTCCCTTCGCAAATCTTCTATCCTCTTCCAGAGATAGGCAGAAATTGCGGCGTAAGCAAACATTTTTTCCCATCGCAATCGATTTTGCTTTCCAGATACCTATTTTTTCTCTCAGAGATTTTCAACACATAATGTTTGGATATTAATGAAGAAAGAGCAACGTGTGTTCACACCTAATTGTGTGATCTTTAGTGATCTCCATCAATATTTTCTGATTTTAATTTACTCTCCAGTCATTGCATTCGTTGATCACGGAAAACTAAATTTTCTTAAAGCAAAAATAATTTAATAAAAATAAACTTAATAAAAATAAGAGATTAATTGTATTTATCAAATCCAAGTACAGTAAAACTCTAAATATCCGAACTTCAGTTAACCAGATTGATTCGAAAAAAAAAAATCCGCGTTTTAAGTTTCTGATCGGTGAATGATAAAAACGAAGAGGACGAAGTGTCAGTTGAGGATATAAGAAACCTAGTGAAAATCCCTGGATGTTCAGAGTGAAGTGCAGAGGACGTAGGTGAGTGGCAAGTGTGTGATTCTTCGGAACCTGGATTCCAAATTCTCAGGGCGATAAACTCATTCAAAGTGTGAGAGAAGAACTCATTGATGACCAGGAAGACGACGATGGCATTGCTACACAACCGGACGCAGGACCGTCAGCAAGTAAGGCTTTCGAGTGCCTTGACATAGCCTAAAATGGATTGAGTACCGCATGCGAGACTTGACTACACGGAAACGAGTGAAGACAGCGAAACAAATGGCTGACCGATATGTTCATTTTCATGCAATATGTAAGAACAAAATGTAAACAAAATTGTTTTCAGTCATTATATTACATTATATATAAAAACAAAATTCGTTTTCTACTAAGAAATAACCTTTTTATCGTAAATTATCCAATTATCCAGATATTCGATTATCCAGATGTGATCCCAATTGATCCGGACAGTTGGAGTTCAACTTATACATGCAAGTTTACAATAAAAAATCATCGAAAGTTAACAACGAACATTCATTTTTTGCAGGTTGGATCAATGAACCTTTGAAAACCTCATGTGCACTGTGCTTGGGTGAGATATATAAAGAGCTCAAATTTGCAGGTGATAAATCTTCACACATTTTTTTCAAGACCATTTTAAGGAAAAACACTATTTGGATTTGTTCAAAGGAATGCCACTGTAAAATGCTCAAAATTGAACTTTTACCAACTTACATCAACCTTGTAAAAATGGCAGTTAAGAGAGATGAGAATGTAGGTCCATGTTTCATATATGTAATTACTTATTACAATTGGAATATTTAAGTAAATTCAGGAAAATGCTTGGCTGTGGAAAGATTTTTACTCTACCACAACAAGATTGAAAACTTTACGTGGATCCATTTTGTAATTTTAACTTAAAAGCACAAAAGTGTTAACGTTCGGGGAAATTTTCGTTGAATTAAAAGGAAAACGTCTTTTTCTTTAAAAATCAAGACTCCTTAATTTGATCGGATTTTCAAAATTTATTAAGGAAAGAGGATTTACGCGCAATAAGTTATTTGAAACCAATATTTCCTGGTGTTAAGTATTCCAAGCGAAGCAATCCTTTTCACATGCCATATTTGCATGACACAACAAATCCCGGGCGCCATGTCGCCTAAAACATTTGGTCTGACGCCTAGATTTTTTGTCTGTGTAAGAAACGTCTTTATGAAATTTTTTTATTTTTATTTTTTATTTTTTAGGTCATAAAAGGTTAAAAATGAAGTAAAATGTCTAATGCAGATAATAAAAATTTTATTTTTTATTGCCTCAGTTACACTATAAATAGCATATTATTTACTGTGTAATGAGTTCTGCGATATACTCAGCGTTAGAAAAAATATCAATATGATATGTATTGCGCAAGGGTCCTAGCTCCAAAATTATTTTATTTTTGTCCTCCCTGCACTTTTGGCATTCATAGATATCTATGGTTAAACACATTTGAACTGCCACCAAATGCACACATGTTAACAACACTAAGCAAAATTTGACAAATATACTACATAAGTACAAAACGTGTCGAGAAACTAGAATTAAACTGTAACATATTCAGAAAAAAAAATCCGCATAATTTAGGTGATAAATCTGCAGAAAGGAGGGGATAAGGGTGGTGTTCTTCAACCTGTTGAATACGGTATTTAAAAATCTCAACCCCATAACGGATTAAGCGTCTTCAAAAAGCCAACATTTTAAGTCAAAAAATAAACAAGCCATTACGAGGCTCTGACACAAGAACGCTCCAGTGATTAAATCGAAAGTGGGAGTTCATCAGAGAAGAAAAAACTACAGGCGCATCCATAGAGACGTTAAACACATCAGTGAATAGTGACGTTTCTGACAACGCGTGATCATATAATAATACTAGTACGTCATTCTTCCCGAGAAGAAAAGCAGTGGCGCAACAAGGTATTTCACACCTTTTATTCAAATATAAATGGAGTTTTATGCCTTGGTTAATCCCGGGAAAATCGGGAGGGGGGAGTATGTTGCGGAGATTGACTCCCCCCCCACGGCCAGACTGTATTTACACAGCGTGTCATTCGCTCCAATTCATAGATTAATGAATGTGGGGGAGGCGAAATATAAAAGTTATCGGGTTATATAATGTGGGGGAAAATTACATTTTTGCTAGTGGGTAATTGCATTTCTGAAGGGGAAGGGGCGGAAGAGGGACATTTTCGGAAAGAGAGCTTCACCTTTCGCCACGGCGACGTGTATGTGGGAAAATTAAATTTCTTTTCCCATTTAATTTCTGTTTAAATTGCTCTTAACTCCATTTCTACAGTCGCCGGTCCGTGTGGATCTTATTATGCTTTTTTCCCCCTTTCCATCTCTTCCGTTGCGGACCGCACAAGACAGTTAAGAGCGGAAATTGTTGTTTGGTCTCCTTCGTTCATTTTGCGTTCTTCTCTGTTCTTTCTTTCATTCGGTTCCTCTCTTGAGCTGCTGTTTTTTTTTATAAATAATATTTTAGTGATATTTTTTTTTCGTTAGCTCATCCGCTCTATTTGTTTTCGGTCTTTTTCTGTTTCTCTCTTGGCCCTCGTACAATACCAACTTAAGGTTGAGATCAAACAATCCGTTTTGTTCGTTTGCCCAAATGCGAGGGCGCTTACCCGCATCGAATAAAGGGTATTCTCTTTCGGATAAAGAACAGAAGTACGGTCTGTCCTTCTCTCACAAAGCATAAGAGAGAAAATTATCGAAAGGGCCTGTTCATAATTACAGACGTTGGTACTTATCCTCATACTGCAAGATAGTTATGCACGAAGATAGTGAGGTTGTGCAAAATTAATCTTGTACGGACTGTAGTAAGGTTGGCTATGACCATTGATACAATGTAGGTTGTCTCTTTTTTGCATGTGTTGCACTGTGGGAAAGGCTTGGTACATCTACTAGAGCCATACGCTTTAGACGTCCAGTACAATGTGTTTCAACGTGGGAAAACACTTCTGGACATGTTGAGATCTAAAAGCCCACCCTAAAATCTACCAAAGATAGGAAGGTATAATTCTTCCAAAAAGTTGAAGTTTAAGCTGCAAAAATGGATGGATTTCCTCTGAGAGAGAGAGAGAGAAAGAGCAGTGTCACTTTTTTTGGTTCTCCATTGCCCCAGATTTCGTCAAGTTGTCAGATGTTTCGATCTCTGGGATTTCAAGATGAGATAGTATTCTTTGAGAAAAGTAATATTAGATTCTCTATATAAGCTTATTAAGAGGTAGGCACACAATTCTATGTAACAGTAGATCGTAACTGGTGGAGTATCCCTTCATCACGTATAGTTGCTTGAGAATTGACATACAAACGTATTTTAGGTATAAATGTACACCAGATCTTCGATCAACAGTCAAACATCAAAATCAGCAATACAAAGAATAAATGTATCCTATATCTTCGATCAAAAGTCGTCCATCAAAATCAGTTGTTAAACTAAACGTTCAAAGGTAAATATTATATTGTTGAAGACTGTTGTTTTTCAAATGGTGAATATTTCTTAAACGACCAATTACATGAACATATAATTCAATTGGGTTCGTATAGCTTATTTCAAAGGCCGTTTTCTTTTCTTAAAAGTTGTCTTTTTAAGGATTTAACATTTGAAAAAATTGTTTCGTCCACTAAAGGGGTTTGCTCTACAATCAGAGATTCGATCTGGTTTAATGCACTACAAGTGCCACTATGTGCATGAGAATCGAAATTTCACGGTAGCAGTCTAACGTTTCTATGCAACTAACATAAGATCTAAGTGGAAAACCCACGTCTCAGACAGCCTCGTAAATGAAGAGTTAAAATATCATACCTCACATAAGTGTTGTAAGTTTTCAAATGAATTTACGTCACAAAGTTTCTAAATAAACTTCAATAGAAATAAAATGGAAATTTCTTGATACAATATCAAATATGCTTCCACATAATCGATGCATTCGAAATTCTAATTCAAAAGAAAACAAATGTATTGTCGTCTTCAACAAATGTGGGAAAAGGTAATGCTTCAGCGGCAAATTAAAACGAAAAACAAGCATGAAATTTCACCAAGAGTATCAAAATACGTAAGCACACACATAAACTTCTCCGTGAAAACTGCGCGTTTACTTTCAAATTCCAATACTCTCAGTCTCTACCGGCTGTCACTTTCCAAAAGAATCAAATTCAATCCGACGCGAGTGCCATCTGGTGGAGACCGGCCGCAACTCAACTTTTTACGTCCGGGTCGATGAATATTTACTTCCTTCAAAACTGCTTCATTTCCCAAAAAGAGTGCTGAAATTTAAAAATCACTCCGGATTGGGATTTCTCAGAAAAAGTTAATCGCGGAATGATGAATTCGAGATGTTTCAACTCGACACTGCTTACTTACTCTCTACTCCATAAAACGAGCGCTTTTCATTCCCCGAGTATCGTCGGGTCTAATGAATAGGAATGCGGTCGGGAAAAGAGGAGAGCCAGAAATTACATTCAATACTTTGGGTGGAGCACTAGTATCGATTTGACCTTCCCATACAAGCGACGTCAGGAGAGATAAAGACTGATTTTGGGAAGAGTTCTAACTCAGCGACCGGAAAATAGACGAATCTGAAAGCAGCTTGTGAATTTAGTAGCATATATTCTTAAAATAATAGAAAAATTAGCCTTTTCTTAAAAGCATATTTTATTTGTTTCCAGGAGCTACATCCGAATACTATTGGGGGTTCTGATTTGAGGGGAACACACGTGTATATTCGTTCAGCAGCCTCCATCTCTTTCGCATGACTTCTAACTAGTGTTAACCTTGATCAATAGAATCTTTTCTAGCATTTATGTTCAGAAAATAGACGTGGATATTTATTCATTCGGTGTGTGCTGTGAGGAAAAAGTAATACTCGAGTACTCGGAAATTTCGTGCTTCAGAGCTTAGAAAAACATGGGAAAAATTTGAAAATAGCTTTTAGATTTTTTTTACTTTACAATGAAGCAATATAATGAATTGAGATTTTAATATAGCCAATTGAATCAGGCGGCTTTTGTCATTATACCAAGGGTCCGTGACGAATGCTATGAAAAATTGTCATTTCTTTTCAATATCCATTGTACAAAATTTAAAAAAAAATCTATACATCTATACTATTTTCCTGAAAAATTCCTCCAACAACATAATTTTAAGTTATATTCAAACCAGTGTTACATTTGTACAGTGAAAATCAAGACAAATTAGAAGTATCAAGCAAATATAGTAAAATTAAATCTAAAATTTTCAACATACCTATTTTATTGTCTAGTGAGGAACTTGTATTTTTTCGAATATCCTCAATCAACTGAAAAAGAATTATCACATAAGAAATGGGATTGAAACTAAACAGCATCACATTTATGTATCTAAAAGGCTAATTCATACAAAAAAAACCACATTTGAATAATCTAACGTAGAAAGAAAATGTTAACAAGTTCCGAGAAATCAAGTTGAACTTAAATTTGCCTTTATTTAACCAAAAAACAAAACAGCGAAAAAAACAATTGTTTGCCTTGTGTTTGGTACAACTTGGCCATATGACTTTTGCGCTATTTTACGCAACCAACCTTAAACACTGACATAAATTATAAGACTGGGTAGCTACGAGAATAGTAAAATTATCTTCTCACACAATTAAAAAATAAAACAAAACATAGGAATATTGTGTAAAAATTGATCATAGAATAGTTTACTCCTCATATTGTGGTAGTTATATTTACTAAACGGTCTAACAATTTTTAACAATATTTAAAAAACATAAAGAGAAACTCTTATTGTGCAAGGGGGCGTCATGGATCAGTGAATTAGCTCGTTGCTCCAGCAATCGACGAGTAGTAGACGGCGTAGGTTCGAAACCTCCCAGGGTGTATTACTCTGTTCTGTGGCCGAAAAACTTTTATGTTTATGTGTATTTACCTGACTTCGTTTGGCGCAACTTGGTCAAATATGGCCCATATCAAAACTAAACTCGACCACCCATCAAACACCAAAGCCAATCGTCAGTCGTTCTTATTTGAATTGTATTTAATAAAGATCCAACAAAAAACGAGTTGCATAAACTTAATAAGAGTCCTTACTTGAAGTGTTATAGGCTATGGAATACTGAGCCACGACTAAATACTCAAATTCTAATTAAATACACTTCAATAGCAGTTAAATATTCCAAATTCCTCCCTTAAACTTAATGAAGAAATAAAAAGTTATCTTATTAATCAAATGGGAAACATTCTAATTTTTTCGTGCGCGTATTTACTGAGACTTATCTAATCTTCTCAAATCATCTTTCTTTCACAAGTGGCCTTAAAACTATCATTTTTACGCCTACTAATAAAAAAGAGAATTCCTCAAACCAATGCATTGGCGAGAACTTTTTCTATCATATAGAACGTTTCCTGTCCGTTCGAAGTGGACTGTAAGAATATTTTAATCACGAGACTACGGTCGTCCCCTGAAAGACAGATGGGGAATTAAAAAAAGGAAGAAAAATCCTTTTTAATTAAAAACCCTCAAAGGCCACAACGCAAAGTGAACCGCTAGAATGCCAAAAATGTGCCAATCTCTCTTTCTTCCTCCATAGGTAGGAATTCATACACCCAAAGACCCCGCAGTGGCAGAAAATATTCTTTTTAATAACAAAAGGGGGAGATGGTGTGACGTCACATCAAAGGGCTGGCGTAAAAAAACCCTCCCCTTCGATTTTGGCTTCTTTTGTGCGTTCCGAAAATAAAGATTCAAAGCGAAGATGTAGAAGGTCAAAATAATTATTGCGCAAGATAGGGAAGATTTGTCGATGGCAGCCATCTTGGAGACGGGCATATGCCGTGGAAGAATGAATGGGCTGTAATTACCCGACCAAATATTGTGCCCTAAAGACGGTTTAACACAAAATAGTGCAGTTTCACCGGTCGTAATTAAAAGTTACAAAACGCGGTGCACAAATGACTTCAACTGAAGCTGAATGACGAAGTCCCCGAAACAAGAAAGGCGGCTGAGTGAGAGGGTAGAGAATTTATTCGGTAACATTATTTCAAAAATTCAATTAAGTTTAGAAACATTTATGACGTCTCATGCGTACTGTACAGAGAAATAATTAAAGTAAATATTTTGCTAAGATGGGAGATTTATTTGAGTTTACAAGTCTTCAAAAGGGACTGTTGAGTTCTCGTATGCTTAATTGGATTAATAACAGGCTTTCAAACTTAACATATCTAGATCTTTCAGTTGTGTTCTTGAATGTTAAAAGTAAGAAAACTGACAAATCTGCTGTTCACAAACTGTGGGAAATATTTTAGCCTTTTTGATTTTAAATACACGAAAATGGTCCAATCTTCGAGATCTATAAATGAGAACATTGCAGAATCTATATTAGAACCTTGACTATCTGTGGTAATGTGGAGTGAGACCAACTCGGATAACACGGACGTGCTACCACAAAACAGTCTATAGAGTATTCGTTTACTTTATTTCAAAAATTCAATTAAGTTTATAAACTACTACTACAGCATACAAGAAAACATAAAGGCATAAAAACGAACTGAGAATAATCTATACTCGGATTTGTGTGCGTCACTTTGTTGATTGCGATAGTTTTTCAATAAATCCAGACGTACCTTTTAAACTCTCTTTAGAATGTTTGTTAAAGGTAAACCGTGTTGGCAGAAATTTGTCAACTCTTTGGACAGTTTGCGCATTTAATTAAGACTAGGTATCAAATATCTTAGGTCTCTTATAGTCAAAGTTCTACTGTATATCAAATTTTACTTTATCAGACGAATAAGGAACGTCTTTGAAGGGCACGAACTTAATAAAAAAATATTTTGCTTAAAAACTTTGTGTAAAGACATATTTCCGTATATGAATTTATTTTGTACACAAATTCTGTTTCATTTTGCAAGGGTGTGGTGGATACCTTATGTCGCATCGCACATTACATATAGAAAAAATCCATTTCAAGGTGGGGATGAGACACCAGATGTCTACCTCCTCTAAAAGGGGTATTGATTAAAGTACTTTAACGAGTCCTGGATGAGCATAATAGAACAATTGTGGCAAAATTCTTGAAGGCTTAACATACTATCTGTCTACTATGAGAATTGTTTCCGACACCAAGTCTGGGTGATGGTGGTCGCTATGAAAACAGGACTCGTTCATTATGAGTTGGTGTGAGTTTCGGAGATGACATAAATTTATTTTGCATCATTCGAATGTTGGTTCCAGAAAGATGCAGTTTAAGTATAGATCTCGGCGACCAATAAAAAAATCTTTAGGAAATACATTTCCAATTTGTCATCAAGTGTACCAATGCGACAAATTTCAAAACATTTTTTCAAGTATCCCCTATGGAAAGCAGAACAAGGTATGTTTCTATGGTAACAGACATGGGCAGATTTTGTGTCTGGAATCTTTTTCGTATTAGACAGCCAGCCGTGTTTTATTTTGTGACGATGGTGGATTTGCTGATCCACCAAAAGATCAATTGACATTTTTTTTAAATATCTTCATTAGTCACTAGAATGAAGCTTTTAGAACTATTCTATTTATTTATCTAACAAGTACCGAATCTTCGAATACATATAACAAAAATATTATAGCACAATTGGGAAAATTTCATAAAAGTCCCATCACCTGACAGTTATAAAACGCTGAGACAGAATGAATAAATTTAAAGAATCTCGATGGGGGACGTGATATAAAAATTCAAATCCAACCCATTTCGAATTTTATCTAATGGTAGTCGTTACGTAACAATTTAAACTGTCAAGTTTAATCGAAAATCTTGAGCGAAACTTCCAAAGATGATTTATGGCTGATGAGACAAACAAAACTATCGCCAGGATTTTCATATTCGCTGTATTCAGAATTTTTTGGGGAAGTGATGGTTTTGAGAAGAGTTTTAGAGATGATATAAAAATTCAAGAAAGGGAAATTAAATTTGCATAGTAAATCGTAGATACTTTGAATGGGCTTATAAACATGAGCTAGATGTATTGACTTTGCAGTTTCTTTGCTTGGACTCTGATTTTTCTTAATATCTTATTTAAAAAACAACTCTTAAAATGTATTATTATGAATAGATGAAGTAATTTCTTCCGAGTTTTACAGTCCGAAATTCCGTTAATATTTTGTATATGCTTTGTGTAAATTTATTTCCCGTGCAAATAAAAGTGAGAGTGAGAGTTCAATTTATTTTGAAAATACGAATCACTTAAAATTTATACGCATAAAATGTAATGACCATAATATTACTTTTGTAGTAAGCAAACGTTCTCTAAATGGTATTACGCATAAATAGATGCTCATAGTGCGAAGAAAATTACACAACGTTAGTTTAAATATTACAGTACTGAAAATCATTAAAAATTGATTTTTTTTCGGGATAATTTTTATTACTATTTGGAGTGTTGGAATAGAATTACTAATCGACTCACGATTTGAGGTAAAATTTATAGCGAAAATTACAAATTTAACCTTAACAGTTATCTATTAGATAGAGAAGCTAGGCACTAAATGTTAAATTCTGTTCCAACACTCCAAATAGTAATAAAAATTATCCCGAAAAAATCAATTTTTAATAATTTTTAGTACTGTAATATTTAAATTGACGCTGTGTAATTTTCTTCGCACTATGAGCATCTATTTATACATAATACCATTTAGAGAACGTTTGCTTACTACAAAAGTAATATTATGGTCATTACATTTTATGCGTATAAATTTTAAGTGATTCGTATTTTCAAAATAAATTGAACTCTCACTCACACCTTTATTTGCACGGGAAATAAATTTACACAAAGCATATACAAAATATTAACGGAATTGCGGACTGTAAAACTCGGAAGAAATTACTTCATCCTATTCATAATAATACATTTTAAAAGTTGTTTTTTAAATAAGATATTAATAAAAATCATAATGTCCAAGCAAAGAAACTACAAAGTCAATACATCTAGCTCATGTTTATAAGCCCATTCAAAGTATCTACGATTTACTATGCAAATTTAATTTCCCTTTCTTGAATTTTTTATCATCTCTAAAACTCTTCTCAAAAAAAACCATCACTTCCCCAAAAAATTCTGAATACAACTAATCTGAAAATCCTGGCGATAGTTTTGTTTGGCTCTTATAGCGAAAATTACAAATTTACCCTTAACAGTTATCTATTAGATAGAGAAGCTAGGCACTAAAACACAGGAAGTGGGGAGAAGATATGCAAAATTATCGATACCCTTACCTTTGGCCAGTACTTTATAGCAACATAAGCACATATAACTAGCAAATGACCAACAAGAAAACCAAGAAGTGACTGCGACTAAGAAACTGATCAACTCCTAAGGGAGACCACTAAACCAGTTAACCCCTTGGGTACATTTGACGACTGAGACTCGCCTTGCATTTGTTTTGCCTAAGTTGCGGATGACGAGTCTAATTCGTCATTCAAACTAGGACAAATATAAGCATTCGTGTTCATGGCAAGAGTGATTGGTGTTACAAGATTCTCCTTGAATCAAATTATTCAATCGATCTCAACAAAATACATTTTTTTTTCATCTGAGACTCCATACATAGAAATACATATTTACACGGATGCGTTATCTGACATTCTCTTTAGGAATGAACGCGAAGATTAGAAGCTGTGCGATCTCTCTCATACTGTTGCCATTATTATCAAACGAAATTATACGAAAATATAACAGTAAACACTGTGCAAACGATAATACGAAAATATAACAGCAACCAGTATGCAAACGATAATACGAAAATATAACAGTAATTAGTGTACAGACGATAATACGAAAATATAACAGTAACTAATGTGCAAACGATAATTTGAACTACTTTTAACACCTGGTATCAGTTGTAAGAGGACGTTGGGTATAAATAAATCTGTACCCAAAGGGTTAATCCTCACAAGGATGGGTGCGGGGTCTCTCCTCTGGCGGAATGTCTATTGGATAGTTTTTAAAAATGTATCGATCTATATTTAATGTACAGAATAGTAATTATTTTAAGAAATTGTAGGAGCATGTCTAATAACTAGTCTACTACCAAGTGGCCACCTAGAAAGAGAACTCTTGACCGTACCAGGTCGCGGTAGCCCAGTTAGAAGCGTAATGAATTCGCAACAAAGAGGCTGGTGCGCGTTAAATATTCCGTGATCTCAAATATTTTCACGTTATCATGTTGTGGAGGTTCGGAAAGTAGGGTGCCAGCTCAGGTGTCACCTTGTCATTTGACTGTGCTTCAAAATTACGAGGTGTTGTCCTCGAATCTTTCTGTCTTGTGATCGTTACAAAATTTCGCCAAGCAATCGACAGTGTTTGAGTATTGACAAGTGGCAATAAACGGAACTAAGCAATGTAAAATCAATCTCTAAGGAATTTTGCAGCTTAGTTTTCATATGCATGGATTGAACTAGAAAGCTGTTTAATATTGCATAACTCTACGGAAGATTTCTCCGCTCTAATGAAAGTCTCCAGCAGTCTGAGTTCAGAAGGCAATGAACAATCTGGGAGAGGAAAATCAACGTAGAAAAGAAAACATGAGCGAACATGAAAATGTGTTAGATGTTGAAGAATATCGAAAAGCCTTGATGTGTAAGATGCAATTCAAGTGGACGATTAGATGTTAAATTTGTCATAAATGAGTTGTTTACTTTTTGCCATGTGTTGGAAGTAGGAATCAGTTATGAAGTATAAAAAATGGTCAAATGCAGGCATGAAAAGCACATATTAATGGAGTTCAGTAGGATATGAAATGGGAGCAACGACAGTGCTACCAATAGATATGAACATTCCAGAGACTGTAGCGCTGTCTACTTGTATTTAATGAACTTACTAATAATTCTATATTTCAGCAGTTTTTAATTACCTTCTTAAGATATAGACCAATGTCAAATATGCTACACAAAATTTAAAAAATAAAAAACGGCGACACCGTTAATTCAATAAATGAATTATTCGCCTCATTTTACTATCAAAAATACACTATTTTAAGGGACGCTAAACTGTGGTTACAGTCACAATTTAATGAACAGAGCCTAATAACAAACCGTAAATTACTTAAAGTCCCAAACGAACATTTAATGAATTAAAGCTAGTGCCGGAATTAACACCTCGAAACCTTAACGTGTTCATGAATACATTGCATACATTTACAATTGAATAAGCACAGCATTTTGCATAATCTCTCGACTACCCTCATTAACTATTAAGAGACCAAGTACACACCGACTTGAAACGACTGAGAAGAGAGGCAATATACATTGGACGTGTATCAAATGTTCAGGGCTAATAAATTTTCACCAAACACTGCTCAATTTATAATTTTAAAGGGAGAGGCGAAGTCAAATAAGGGGGACATCTCAAAGGGCTAGGAGTCGTGAAAGGGATGGAAGAATGGCCCAGCGATTCCATAATATTCACTTTGCAAACATATGCAATCAAGGAGCAGGCGTACGTTTTCAAACACCATAAAACCGTCGTCCATAAAAATTTCATGCACCTTCAAGTGAAAAGGTGCGTAGTTCTTTTATTTATGGACGTTGACTTCAAATTCCACTTTCATTGCTCGGTAAATATTAAATATGAACGGAACTTTTTATCAGTGGTGCACAGACCGAAATTTAAGACTGGAGAATAAATTTACTCGTTCGGTAAATTTCGAGATTTTAGCTTCTTAAGTTGACCTGAGATGCTAAGAAATAATTGGACAACATGATTTTTATTTGCAATAAATATAGCATTCTACGGTTATTAATTTGAAATTAATTGTGAAAGCAAAAGCATTTTAGAAATTTTTAACCGCAATAACTTTACATAAATTTCTCAGCTCCTGTTTTCTATAAGCACCTACAAAAAGAGGTAATTCACAAACAAAACGTACCTTGAATACGTAACAATGCTGTTATAATCAAGTAGAGAGCAAGTGTCAACGAACCACACATTTTCTCAAAAAACATTTTGATTAAATTGTTGATTTTTGACTATATTTATAGTTTTAATTGCGTAATTTTTACATAAATATTTGTTGTTCTGTGAAAAATGCTAGTCAAATAGATAATTTTTTATAAGAAAAACCAATACTAGGTGTCACTTGCCAGTGGTATAACCTAGAGTTAAATAGTAGATCGTGGTAAATTTCTCTTGAGTAACTAATTTAAGGGGTTAAGGATTATTTTAACTTTATCTCGTGAGACAATTTAGTTTTTCCACAAAAAGTAAAATAAAAATGCTCCCGAAATTTTATTAATTGGTGTGTCAGTCACAATTTAGCTACATCAAATTTTTATATAAACACAAGTGCACAATCGAATGAGCTACAAGACAATTTGTATTGCAGTGGAACGCGAATGCAGGGAGGCAAAGAGTGCATCAAGTGGCGAATTATTCTGGGAATTCATTTCCATCATGCATTAGTTATTGGCACCCTGTCGCCTTGTAAAAGAAGCAAAAGAGCAATAACAAAAACGTCAACTAAGCAATACTGGGGCGAGGAAGTCGAAAAGAGCTCGGAGGGTCTTGTTTCCACTTTCATATCCTGGCCGAAAATACTTTACACGACAGCAACCCGGAACAGAAGGTGCTGATATTAAATCTTCTCTGAGCCCAGCGGTCAAACGACAAAAGAATCGACAACAACAAAGCAAAAAAAAATTAACGTCAATCCTGACGAAGCCCGAAAGCCTTCCATTAAAAGCTCTCGGCAGGACAGCCCGGACATCTCTCCACTCTGCAGGTTCCCCCGAATTCCGGCATCTTTCTCAATCCATCCGGATAGAGGAGGGGGGTGCTCTCTCTCTCTCCCTCTACTCCCCCTTCTGACAAGACACCGCTATATTTTACTTTTTGTCTTCCACCGAATCATACGCGATGGAACAATTAATAACGTCGGCTTCGAGGGGACGATGGTATCCTCAGTGGCAGCGACAGGCAAGGAGGGGTGGAGTTGCCAAAAGGGGTGTAGCAGGTAATGCATTTTCGCCGACCACCGACCTGGCAATAATAATAATAGAACTGTGTGCATACCGGTGCTGCAATTGGAAATGTATCAGTGCTTTCGTTTCCTTAAGTTGAATGTCTTCCCCGTTTGCGAATAATTGCTAGGGATTCTGCATAGTGCAATTATCGTCTTGTAACAAATTCTACAGAATTCGTGCTTATCTGGTCAGAGAGATGGTACAAGTAGGGATTTGAATTTTCCTTGGAAGCATTTTATTAGAGAGCACAATGCACTTTCTTACGATTGGAAGTGGCATTTTCCATCTGTTCAGAGAAAATTGAGTCCATTACCAGCTGAGGAATCTATTTCCCTCTCGTAAGCCGAACAGAAATCAACGCTATTTATTTATTGCCGAATGGTAACACAGGGTATAAACGAAAATAATATAAAATCGAAAGCTACGGGGTAAATTCGTCAAATTTACCGTTTAGTATGTAAGCTTCACTTGTATCGTAATGCTAAAATTGCACGATTGAGTACGGCACTCTAATAAAATTTTGCCTGATCATAAAAAGCAGTGAAAATTCTGGAAGACAGAAATCAGCACAGCAGAGAAAATATCAGTAAAACAGGTTCAGCGTCACAAAATGCCGAATCGCCTTTGAACAAGGGAATGGGATGCAATGTTGTTGGCGTTCAGAATCTAACTGTGAAACATGACTGAGGCGTGCTTTTTGCCTTGCATTTCATTTGAGGTAAGCATTTTAATTAACGTCGCACTAAAGGAGCATGCATTGCATTGGAAAAGAGAATTAAGTAACCAGTAAAAGTAAACGAAATGGTGTTATATATTTTTGGATAATTTTATTTCATTCAGGGATTAAAAACCAATTTATGTAAATATGTATGCTATATTCATTATAAGGTGGATTGAAGTGCGATACAAAATGTAACTACATTTTGTCATCATTAGCTATAAGTAATTAAGAAAGTTTAGCGGATACTATGCCCTGGTCTGCTGTGCTTAAATAAATTATATATTATTATTTTGAAGGTTTTCATAGCAATGTGTACGTAAAAGATCTTCACATGGCTATTATTTCCTCAACTGTTAGACGTAGCTATATATTTCTCTCACATGAGGTAACAAATTATCTTATTCTTATGAACAATTTATCTTGAAGTTTTGATTCGAGAAACTCATGTCTGAGACATACGCAATCCAGCTATTCACACGGTACTTCAATCTCACATTTTAATCTGAAAGTCCGATCTAAATAGGCCATGTAGAGCAGCAAATGACCATAGACCGTGTAGAGCAACAAAATGACTTGGCGATATATGCCAAATATTATTTTACATTTTATAATTTCTATTCCATTCTTCAAATATTAACATTGAAAGCCTCCAAAAATTTAATTTTTACCAACTAAAGATAAACTACTGTTTTAATTTGTATGTCTTAAAATATCGAATGATTAACGCTTGCAATAAAATTAATGAGTATTCCTAGTTAGCGACCCAAAAAATTTCACTATCAAATCATGAAAGGAAGTTTCATGTTTCAGCATTAGCATTGAAACTCATCACTAACACATCGAGTTTTACCCACAACACGAAGCTCAGAAATAATTCATGCATCTGAAAGAACTGCAAGGTGCGAAATTTCGTTATTGAGCTTTGAGGATCTACTTGGAAACAGACATACTATGAAAAGAAAATATCTCTAATTGGCAAAACATTACAGGTGCCGAGATTTGGACGCTTGGAAATCGATGTCGGTTTTCTTCCAAAACAATGCCGGATGCAAACACTACGTGATATCCAAAACATCAAAAACCATTTAATCCGGTGCCATATGGGAAAAAAAACAATCCGTCAAAAACTAAATAGATGCAATCGGTACCAGGAAAGTCCAGCACAATTCCCAGCTCTGCCCACTTTATTATTTAAAACGTATCCCCAATCTACAGCGGCCGGGAGGAACGAATACAATCAAAATACGGCGAGTAACAAGCATTCGCAATTTATCTCGAATGTGACACGTTTGCCAAGCGAAACAGTAGTTGACAAAATCAATGATGCATTTCGGGAGGCCCTCGAATTCGATTTAGGCCTCGTTACTCCAGGACAGCGAGAACATGATCGCATCTCAATCGTCTCTCTCTTCTCTTCTGTTGCCATTAGTGTGTCTGCAAGGGGTGAGATTCAAACGCATGCACGCAATTCGTAGCGTGGCTTCCACACTGATGTGGAACAAAAAGATTGCTGGTGGTGGTAGTTTTGACGCATCATTTACGTAAACCATCGCCTTCGAACAAAACTCAATGGTTAACAAACGTTAACATAAATCAAAGCTTTTTATACGAAATTAAAAATGCCCAACAATCGATTTGGTCAATCGACTCCGGAGCGAGGTTTGTGAATGGAAAAACTTGAGGCCAGAGTAAATGAATCCAAAATTTACACTTAGAAAAAGTTTTACAATTTTTAGTGTTTGCTAAGATATTTTAGCGTTATCTTTTTAGATGATCGCGTTGTGATATTCTATGACCACATACCATAATGCGGCCATACTTTGAAAAGCCAATTCAAAAAAGAATGTATGCCATCCTATTTATTCGAAGAATGGCTTCTGGATTCTATGCACAAGTTCTATTAACAAGTTCCAAATATTTCACATTTTTGTTCTTCGAAATATAAGGATTTCTTGGTGCTTTGTCTGTATTATGCAATAGCAATTTAGTGAATTAATGTATTTCAAGTGCTACTGATAACAGTAAAATTCTAGGCGATGTTTTATGGCAAAAGGCTCATATTTGACCATGCTGAGCCATGCTAATATAAGACAGACAACATCAAATAATGTGCTTAGATACAGGAAGCTTTTGCTAACACAAGAGAAATACACACCCAGGGAAGATTCAAACCCGCTAAAAATAAAAATATTATGCTATTTCTATTTGACGTACTTTCACCCAACACCACCTCACAGCGTTTGTCTGTCATAGTAGGTTCAGGTTTCGAATCTGTGTATGTAAGTTCATGGATGCTGATAAATGTCCCTGTTAATTGTAACAGCGGCTTCCTCACTGGGTGCACCTTTACAAATATGTAGCTGTAAATTCGCCCCTTTTAGTACCAAAGAGTCAGTGGTCGAGCATTAAAGAAAAAAACTTCACCAACGCACACATAGACTTTCATTAAGAGGCAACCTCTCAGAGCAATCGTTTTTTCTTCACAGAACGAAAGCTCGCTGCCTCAGAAAGGTCATACTATAGTACAAATCTAAATATCATTAAAAAAAAAAGCACTGCATCAAAAATCACAGATCACAAAAAATATAATTTTAATACAGGTGGGGAAAAAAACGAAGCTCCTAATTACGCCACAGGCATCCATCAACCAACAGCCTCGTCTGTTTTCATTAATTTGTTACGCCACCATAACAGGTTTTCTTTAAAAGGCAGAGGGAGGGGGTCTTTGTAAACTAAAAGCCACTTTAATTTGCACATTTCTCGCAAGAAATAAGAAGGTAAGAAAAAAAAATATCTCCGAAAACATTTAATGTCGACATCTCGCCACGGAAACCGTATCCACGCACACAAAGGACGAGGGCGGATAGTGCACCAAAAAAAAAATTAAAAAATTGTCTCCTTCAAAATCAGGGAGAAAGGAGGTGGAAAAAAAGAAAGGAGGCCATTTTTCCCCACATAAAATTTTCTTTCAAGGGAAAATAATAATAATAATAATAATAATAAAAAGAATAAGCTGTTATTAAGTGCGAGAGAACAGAATGGAGTTGAAGGGAGTAGTAATAAAAGTGGTTCTCTTCGTCGTATCCGGAAGCAATTAGACTTCGGGGAGAGAAAGAAGATAGTATGGAAGTGGCGAGAGAGAATCGCTGAGTACCATAGAATGGAAAGTCTGCTCATCCGTATAGGAACTTGCTTATTCCCCAGTCTGGTCTGGGGAGGACTAAGGCCGGAGAAAAGTGTTTTAATTGCCAGGACCTTATACATATATTGTGAGGTCTTTTGCTTCTCTAGGAACGGAAGTCCCTCTCGATGAATGCACAGGGAATCGTTTTCAAAGGGATTGAAAATGTTTCAATTGCTGCAGAGTAATGAAGATAACTCCTGGGTTCGGGAAGACTGTTCGAAAATTCTTCAATGGCTACGGTATTGAAATCCGGGAAAAGGGATTCAAAAGTTCAAAAGGGAGGCTCAAAATAACTAACAATGACAAATGATAACAATTGTTGGCAGCAAAAAAGTTATAGAAATTTAGAATGTGGAGCGACAGATTGAAGAAAAAAAAATCTTTTATGAACTTTTTGTTGTCAAGAGCTACTTAAAAAATGTCTGGCCTCGAATATCTTTCCTGTTTACTTGATGCTTACTGAAATGCAAATATGCAACTGAGAATACGAAAGAATAGGGAGCTAAAAAAATAAATATTACTATCGTCAATAGGTTAAGAAAGTGGCAATTCCAGATTAAGATTACCTTAAGTTGGTTATCGCATAGTTTTAGAAGCTGGCATAGGTTTCATCTTTAACCTCGTGTCGTAAGTTTCTTACAATTGAATCTTAATAGGAAGGACCTCTCTCGTTAGTGCTAGTGAGGTCAATATTAGAACTGATGGCACTGACACAGAACATTGAGCTATAAGATAGGTTCATCCTCACATGAAAAGTTATGCAGCTGATTGTTAGTCAGATTCATCAGATTCAGCAAGGAGTCAAGCCTTACTCGAAGGCCGGGACGCTTGCTATTTTGATTCCTCCTAGCAAGACCACTGTAAGTTAATAGTGAAGAAAACGAAAAATAAAACCGCAACTGAAAATAAAAATTTCTTTCAAAAAGGACCCCCAAGAACATTGAGACCCGGTAAAAAAAAAAGCTGTTTCCAACTCCTCTTTTTCGGAGGCCTTGCTAGGAGGATACAAAGTGAACCCAATGAAGTGGCAAAGTCTCTATCAGTCTAGGGCTGTTGATCACAGAAAACACGTGGTACATGAATATTAACAAGGTGATTATTAAGAGTGAAAGAATAAGATCTTGATCAGAGATACACTCAGGACTCAAAACTAACACAACCAAAGTACTTATATTCATTTCGGCAAATATAGCTTTTTGCAGAACAGGTTCAATGCTTTTTAAAAGGTAAAGTAAGATAATATCCACACACTATTATACTAAGAGATGTCCCCTGTAGATGTCTTGGGCGACAAATACTTCGATTTATATTTCAAACGTGAAAGTAGGGATGGGAGAAAAGCTGTATACATGAAATGAGCCATGTATAAATTGAATCGATAGACCAACGTTGTATCTACTTTACTACCGTGACCTGAAATCGATTAAAGTAATTTTTAGCCCTGCAAATAAATGGATTGATTCTTTATGTGTTAGTCACACGTTAGTTATAATTATGGTAGTGCCATCCACCACCATACAAATCATTTTATGCCTCAGAGAAGGTCAAGTAACATAAGGAACAAGAAATGACACGTGAATATTAAGTCAATTCGTGGGTGTGTGCAACCTTGTGTATGAATAAAACACGTTTCAATCGAAACAGTAAAAGAACTTCACATTAATACTGAACCCACGTTTAAAGCAACCACTCACGCTGTTCGTTTTCCATTCACGAAGTTCTTTTTCGTCATTAAGATAGTCGAATTCCAAAAATTTTCAAGATTCGATCCCATAGAGTCAATTCGAACTTATTTTGATGCTGATTTCTTACCTCAAATCCAGTATAGCAGAATATGATAGAATATTTTTAAAAAATATAATAAAAATCTCGAGCAAATGCATAATATTCTACACAACTTAAATGTTTTCGAATATTATTATTTTTTTAAGTAATTATAGTCTCAAATTTAGAACAAAGATTTATTGGCCAAAAATATCTCTACTTTATGCAAACCAGAAATTCATCAAGAACAAGTAGAGAAGGAACGATATACCTCAGTTATAACGTGCAACCGCATGCGCAATGTAGCCTAGGGTGTCCCCGTATTAATTTTATCAGAAATAATACAAAATTTCGTTTTTATACAAAAGGTAATTAGTTTTATATAAGGAAGTAGTGTATTTTAATTTAAAAATAAAACTAAAATTTACCACTAAATGGTTTACTAGATCAAGCCATTTTGGAGGAACAAAGTTTTAATTCACGAAACGATTTTTTCATCAGAAGACAATCTTTTTCCCGGGCAACAACTACTTTTCCCCAGAGAAACAAACACAGCGTTCATTCATTACCTTTTAAGATGAAAACAAACTTATAATTTAGAGGCGCACCCATCAAAAGACTCAGTATGTAAATATTGCCGCAACACTTTGGAAAGAAATAAAACGTGAAATTGAAACTAAAGACGCAATACGAATTTAAATCGCAAGGATCAATGATCTTTTTTTCACTCCCGCCGATATTTAACAGTTATTTCATTTAAAACCCTATCCTTTCTCGGAAAAAAAGCAAAAGAAAAGAGGCAGCCCAGGAAAAAGAAGGTCGAGAAAAGTCAAAACGGTTCCAGAATCTCAATTTACTTCAAAAGGTTTTGTTATCACTGTCTCTTATTTAATTAGCAGCGTTCCTTTGAGAATTGATTTTTTCTTCTCCCGTTCCCGTTTTCCCGCACAAAGGAAAAGCAAGTGAAAGTGGCAGTAAATTTGCATGGAATGCGTTTTAAACTGTGTTCGATAGGGACGAATGAACTGCGCCACACTGGGAATAAGTTCTTCAACCCATCCGCCCCTCAAATCAGTTTTTATTCATTAGGAAGATTAAGAACTGAACAGTTGCAGTTACAGACACGTGGAATATAAATGAGGCAGGAAATACACACAGACAAAACCACTTTTCGTAGAATGCTCAGGTGGCATTAAATTTTTTTAACCCTTCCGTTCAAAATACAACTTAACCTTCATAACGAGAACCATCAAATACTCAACTTTTACATCTTAGTTGTGTGACTAGCTGATGCGACAATTTCTGCAAGCTACATGTTCGAGGTGGTAATGATTTTGTGACTATACGTGTTTCCAGTACGTATTCTGAAAGTGACATCAGTTGGCTTGTTTTTCGAATACGATTTTCAGTACCCCGTCAATAAAAATTCCAAGGAAAATATATTCCGAAGTTTATTGATCAACGCCATTTAGATTTTCAGCACCTCGTCAATAAAAATTCCAAGGAAAATATATTCCGAAGTTCATTGATCAACGCCATTTAGATTTTCAGCACCTCGTCAATAAAAATTTCAAGGAAAATATATTCCGAAGTTCATTGATCTACGCCATTTAGATTTTCAGCACCTCGTCAGTAAAAATTCCAAGAAAAGTATATTCCGAAGTTCATTGATCAACGCCATTTAGATTTTCAGCACCTCGTCAATAAAAATTCCAAGGAAAATATATTCCGAAGTTCATTGATCAACGCCATTTAGATTTTCAGCACCTCGTCAATAAAAATTCCAAGGAAAGTATATTCCGAAGTTCATTGATCAACGCCATTTAGATTCTTCACCAAACGTTGTTAAAACAGCGATAAACTACATTTTTAGGTAACCCGAATACGTCTCATGAGATAGCATTTGACGTTTTCCTTTTGGTTTGTTTGCACTGAAAATCCCTCTCATTGTGGTCATAGCGTTTGACCGACACCAGTGGGTCCCGGGTTCAAATCTCGATTTGTAAGCTCATGGATGGTGTCGATTGTTCCTGTTTGGAGTAGCAACGGCATCCCATTGGGTGGGTCCATTGAGAATTCACAAATAGCCGTCGCTTCGGTCGTTGTAGTGCTGAAGAGGTTAGGAATCCACTTTAATACGCAGGTTCCAGTCTAATTAAATTAGCTCTTGGTTAGAAAGCAATGAACGCAGAGCGATAGAGAAAACTAATATAAAAAAATTCCGTTAAACAGAAGCCACACTCTCCAGTGAGATCACACCCCGGCTTAATACCACAACAACGAAAATAAATGACTACCTCGAGTTTGTGTTGGAAGACTGTAAACACATGCTTCTGCATGTTGGAGGACTGTAAACACATGCTTCTAGATGTTGCGAACCTGCCATGATCGCCCTCTACTGGCATCTACAGTTGTGACAAGTTTCTGCAGCATGTAGAACTTTCTACACATAAAACTAACTTTCATTTTGTTTTTTAGTTACGGCTTTATTACAGATGGATGCGATATGTTGGTAAAAAATCGTGTAAGTTGTTAAGTCGTAAGTAGGAACGAGTCAAGTAAGTGGTAAAGTAAGGAACGGACAGGTTAACTAATGTTATTCCAAAGTGTGTGCTCCGAAACTAATGTAATTTCATATGCTCTTAATCATTTGCGTTCTTTTTGTTGATTTAAATAAGATTTGTATCATGGGTATATCTTGTATTCGTCGGCATCAGAACTTTTATAAAACTATCAGCATTTGCTGCTAGAAGTTTGGAATAAATAAAAACCTTAAGAAATATTCGTCTGACATGTTAAAAGAATGTCATAAGTTAAGCAAGATAAATTTTTAAAAATCTCCAAAACAGCTGAAATAGGTTATAAGAAAATGTTAATGTTTCTCTAATGTGCATGATGAAATCTGCATGGAAAGATATATATATATTTTTAAATCGTTTGGTTGTGATGTTAGAAAATGTCATTAGATTCACTTCAAAAGTGTTTCGTGACTGTTAATTAGTAATGTATTACACAGCTCTCTTTTGCAGTCTTATCATTTATTAATTATCAGCCATTGCACGGGATATACGCATGGCTGAACTTTGAGTCTTGTCAGGTCTACGACTGAACGTCGAACCCGGATTCACAAGCAGATTTTAACGTTCCAACCGTAACTAATCTGATGCAATAGCTGTTCAGCCAACGCCAACAGAAAATATCTCACGCAGATAAGTTAGCCACACAAACGAATTTGCCACACAAATTACGAATGCATATTGTCCATTTTGTAAGTTATTGGTAATGACTTATTTTGTGTTCTTTATTTCTTTAATTTTTAATACAACGTACAACAAAAAAGTACTTTAAAATGTTTTGATTCATTTGTAATTTATTGACAGGACAGTGTCACTTCTTTCTAGCATAACTTTCGTTACATTGAAGTGGTTTGTGGACATAACTCAAAATCAGGCGAAGAGGGACAGTGACCCTTTTTCTACCAAGATACTGATATGTAGAAAGGCTGGCCAGCACCAGGGATTCAAAACAATTGTACGGTATTATAAGACACTATCAAAAACAAAAATATTCACAAATTTTCTTGCTTCACGCTTTTCTAATCTACACAAAAAAAGAGAAAGCGTACAGTCAAGCCCTTCTAAAGATCTTTTCCAGACTTTCAATCGGATCTGTCCTGAATTCTAAGTAAATAAATTACTCTGATTTCAATATATTTTTCATTGCGTAAAAATAAAAACCAATTAGGGTCACGTGGGGCAAGTTCAAACCCAAATCTCCAAAGTTCATATTGAACCAATTAGTCCGTTTTTTGTAACTTAAAATCTTCACAGTTTTACAACACAAACCCAGACTGTTTACTAATGCGTTTACACTCTACTTGTTAAATTTACCATAGAAATTTGTTTTTTTTTTTTAACTTTTAAATTCTATTTCATGGGATCTTACACTTGTTCTACGGAATGGGGCAAGTGCATACCATGGACTGTTTTCTAGTTTGGAATGAGATAGTATTGTGAGTGGAGCAAGATCATATTATTTCAATCCTGCCCCTTTTTGGTCTACGCTACTTAGATGATGAAATTATATGCGCTCTAACTGTAAAACTAATATATAGGACTCCGAGCATTTATCTGTCCTGGCTGAAAGTCCTCACGTTGGGTTGGTGTTGAAGTTTGGAGAGTGGGATGCCAACTCAGGTGTTTCCTCGTCATCTGACCGTGGTTCAAAATTACTTGGTGTTGCCCTCGGATATTTCCCTTAGGGGATTCATCCCGGACCGTCGTCAATAGCCCGTTGTGTTGCTCTAGTACGACGTTAATTCAAAAATTACCAATTACCTTCGAGTATTCGCAGCAGGTGGCAGCCACACTTTAATCAATCACTTTGAAAATTCAGTGAACGCACTCTCCTCGAAGATAAACTTGCCACAAGTAACCCCCTCCCCCTCAAAAAATGAAAACTTTTAATACATTATAATAATTGTAAATAACAATTATAATAAAATGTTCAATAAACGAATACAAAATAATTAATTTTTAAAAATTTATGTGCATTTTAAGATATGGGACACATTAAAAAAATTACCAATGGTCAATTTCAGAAAGTGAGAAAGAAAGAGTGAAGTTCGTCTTCTCTTGCAACACACTACAATAAATATAAAAATGTTGACATTTATTCAACATTTAAAATAGCTCTTGACATGTAAAACTCTGTCCAGGTCCTGCCCAACAGATACCTCTGTACAAAACACTTCGAAACAAAGACAAATCGACCGAACCCTCATCCCGTAACACAAGAACCCATCCAACAACCCAAACAAAAATCTGAAATAAGATTCAAATATTTAGTTTCCCCAAGAAACCGCAACGCACAGAAAAGGGGGAAAACGTGTAATTCTTACAAGTAAAATGAATCTGAGAAAAAAAAATCCTGCGTCTCCGAACAGTAAAATTTGATTCGCCCAAAAGAACCAAAAAAAAATCCGTTTTTTTCACCTTCTCTCCAACGAGAGTTGGGCACAAAAACAAACCTTTCTCCGGATCGCTCTGGCGGACACAGATGTTATCTAATTAACGCGATAAGTTCGACGGGGAAAAAGTGATTAACAGGACAAATGAGGCCTTAATTACGTACTTAATCTTGGCTCCTTTTTGTACCCGGAAAATGGCTGTATATTTCCGAGCAGAATACTTAGCAATCTTCTGCCCGATGCGATCTTTTTAATTTCCCACGATGATGCCCGATTACCTATCGGCGAAAGAGTTTGATTGCACTTTAAGCGAACGGAGATGGTTGGAATTTTTATTTTTCGCTTTTACCGGAAAATAAAATATCCGGAGGGAAAATAAACAGGTGCGGGGGAGAGAAACACGCTTTTTCCATTTTTCTTCTTTCTCCTGAATTCGGGTTGGGTAGTGTGCGTCAGCGTTTTAATCTGGAAGCAAGGAAAATACTTGGGTGTATTGAAAGTTCCCTATCAACAGACTCGGGGTTTGCCTAAACCAAACAGGGACTTTTTTCCTTCAACGTTAAGTTCACCGAAATTTTTTTATTTGGAGTTTAAAGTGCTTAGACATGCATGGAGATATTTCATAGAGTAAATTTGATGCATTCAATATGCGTAATCTAATAGAAAAACCACGCTTTTATGTCGTTCAAAGTAAAATATCTTCTTTGCTTATGTCTTTGATTCCTACAGTACGTATTGTTATTACAACTCGCGATTTTCCAAGCGAATTTAATTCCCAGCTGTACTTTTACCAATAGTACTGATTTTATTCAATCCAAACGTTTAAACTTAAGAACTACATGGGGCGCATTGACGGCTACTTGTAAAGGAGAATCCAATGTGTGAGCCGACATTACTCCAAACAGGAAATATCAACAGCATACGAGCGTTTACAAACCATAATTTAATGGGTGCCACACAAACACTAAGTGGTTTGGGTGGCAGAAATAATCACCTAGTAGTGACATAATGAGTTAATTTAATTGAAGTCTAAGTTAATTTGTTAATTTTTAATTAACGTCTTACTAGAGTAACACAACGGGCTATAAAAGTAGACTATGAAAGATATTGTGTGACAGTATCGAAAAGTTTTGTCGTATAACGATCAAATATTTTATACCATTAAAATAAAAACCATATTTTTTATTTCATTTGCAAATCTTCCCTTAGCTCAGGGAAGTTATCAATAATTATAAGACGGAGACATTGGCTAGAGAAAATTTCTGAAACAATGAATTTGAATTTTCGTATAACGATGATGAGTGATTTCGTATATTTCATAAGTTGCTCTCGCAAAATATGTTACGTATATATACGATAAAATCGTTTTCGTAAATACCATATCATTATTGGAACAGTTAGATGCGACGTACCAATTGAATTTTGTTTCGTGAGAAACCTTCACATATTTTATAATTATTGACTAGTACTTAATGTAACTCAGTGTGAAAGCTTGTCATCTGACAGTGATTCAAAATTAAGGAGTGGTGTCCTTGTATATTTCTCTTCGGGAAATTACCTGGTACTTGGGTAGGTAGGTATGTAATTTACCTACCTACCAAAGTACTACAAGAATAGTTTGCACAAATGTATAATCCCTTTTCCGTTGTGGCCTCAAATGTTAGGAAGAAGAGTCTGGAGAGTGAAGTTTTAGCTCAGGCGTTGACCTCGTCATCTGACCGTGGTTCAAATTTGAGAGGTTTTCGTGGATCTTACACTTCGGGATTGATCTGGGACCGGCACTAATAAAACGATATGTTTCTCCAGTGGATGTCAATTTCCGCCAGAGGACCCCCATTCCAAGTGTGAATCTTCAGCGACTGCTTGCCACATTTTAATCACAGTTCGAATGTAAAAATTGTCATCAGAACTAAGCAATATTTTTGTTGTCGAAACAGATCATGAAACTGCGAAAGATCCAAATCCTGGTGGCGAGTTCAGCGTTCGGGAGATTTGATTGGAACGCATGGCCGAATTTCCACGGCTTAACACCGAAACAGAACACTACATCCTCTCCCTTGTCACTTTTCGAAACACATCGTCCGTAACGGGGACCCGTAAAATAACTCAGCACAGCCACGATGACAGACGCGATCCGAGCGGGGCTCAACAGGCAACTTTCAATACGATCCCGTAACTCAAGGTCTGCACCCGTAACTGAAGTGGGGAAAAAGAAAGAGGGGGGGGGGAGGCAGGAAAGTGAATGCAAAAATTGCGAGGAAAAACACCGCTCATTGATTGGTCGACGGGTAATCGTAAGAGGCGGGCTTTTTGAATGGACTACGTTATCCCAGGTGCGAACCTTTCACTAGACTGTGGCGGGAATATTTTTCCAGGTTGGTGTTTTCTTTTTTTGGTTATTTGTGTTTTTGTTATTTTTCGTCTTGTTATTTTCCCTTCCCCGAACGCGGGAGGCGAAAAGGTAACAGGAAGTCAAAGGTGGCCATCAGGAGAAAGGTCGCGGTCATGTGGGCTTTTCTCCGAGCTCTGGCGCCACAGAATTTCGACAACGCGGACCCAAAGCAGTGGGGTCCAAAACAGCAATATATCGTCGGATTAGAGCAAGAAACTCCGTACCTGACATTTTGTCCGGAGACAGTGCTTAGTTCATGAGGACGGGAAATGCATTATGTTGTAATCCGTTTAAAAGATGTACACAATCAAAATGCTGATAATTTTTTGACCTAAAACTTAAAAGTGTTCAAACACTGTATAATAGAAATTCATTTTTGACAAGTATCGAGTTTTGGCTCTAGCGGACGATATGCAGTCTGGTCTCATGGTTAGATGACAGCTCCTTCACGAAAGAAAAATACGTAATCCAAACATGCCCATGCTTGAAAGGCGCATTTTCTTTTAAATGTATACGGGCTTCACGAACACGAGGTACTCGAGTAATATCTTTTTTTCCTGGGATATACCCAAGCTATCTATTTTTGCTATTATTCCACAACATTATTCCCCAATCCTTCTTTTCCCCTTTGACGCCATTTTGTTTTTGGCGCAGATCTCACAACTATGGCCCTTTCGCCGTTTAACCCAAAAAAACAACCTACCAGACTTGCAAAAACACGTTTCAATCTTTTCATTGAGAAACCTTAAAAAGCTTTATTAAGAATACGTGAAGATTAATAACTTATAAAACGAGAGAAAAAAACATACTGTGAAGTATATAAAACTTCACATTTCTTGGGATTCCCACAGATTTCAGGCCCGGTGTCATGGTGCCCTAATTTATGCAGTTACGTGCATTTAAGGACAAGCATTTTCTATTTAAAGCGGTCGCGATGCAGAAATAGGTATGTCAATTAAAAAACAATAATCATTCACTTCCTAAAAGAAGTCAAAACCGAATGCACAGGTCTTTTTCTTAGTGGAGTTCCTTAAAATTACTAAGTTGGAACAGGACAATTGAAGGGCAACGTAATAAGCCACTTTTCAAAATGTTCGGAACAATTTTCCGGTTTTAAAAAAATTCTAAAAGTTTATGCACTGTTCGAGTGCTATAAAACTTCAAAATTTCCCCACGCATTCAAACAGTCAGAAGTTCTTTCGATCCTCTTTAAAATTTTGTTTTCAGTATTTTTTCAATAAGGAGCATAGTCTTGTGGCTTATCAGAGTATCAATTAGCCCTTTAACTGGACGATTAAAAGTTACAGTGGTGTAAGTCACTTTTTCGAGAAAAAAAAACGTAATTTCCACTGCCATAAGTTAGCAGCTGAATGAAGATCTGACTTACTTCACGTTTTCTGTTAACAGATTGACTTATCTAGATCTGGTTTCTGTGTCTGCTAATTATCTTTAGTAAAATTTAGTTGTATTATATCTGGTTTCTGTGACTTAATTTTTTTTAAGTGACTTGCACCACTGTAACTTTAACCCGTCCAATTGATTAAGCTTTGTATCAGCGAACCTCGCTTGAAATAATGGCTCTAAAAATTCTTTAATACAGTTTTTGGCAAAAATGCTGGGTAATCATAAATCGTGTCTACATTAAAAATTCATCCAGATTTTATGTTTGTATCATTTAGCGTGTTTATAAAGCGCGAGCAGAGGGGAAAAAACTAGTTTTTCCAAAAAGTAGTACATTTTTAAAACATATTCTATTCTTATTTTTTACATTTATAACATAATTATTGATGTAAAAAGTTAGGAAATCAATTGTATGATATATTGCTATTGCTTTGGTCAGAGTTTTTGGTAAAATAATCAGAAATTGTGCGTGGAAATTACTGGGATGCTATATAAATTCATAAAAAACTACATAAAGCATCTGTAAATTTTTACACCTTTGTATTTGCTTGACTATTTCCACTTTATAGCTTTGAAAAGCATCATACACGAAGAAGTGAGTTAAAAAAAAAGCTATTTTTTTAAAAGATGTTTCAAATTATCTATTTGATTTTCTCATATGCTCTAAAAAAGAATACCTCAGAAGATCGAAATCTCATTTAATAATGAGTAACAATAAAAATAAAATAAAAACTGCTGTATCATACCATTTTAAAAAGTCTACCTCATCCTAGCTCTGTTCCCACTTTTCTTTCATAAATAATTAAATAAATATTTTCAAACACCAAATATATCTAAAATATATTTTTATAGGAATGGGCGTTTTTGTTATTTTGTGACAGTTTTGTTGAAAAATTTAAATAAAATGTATTCTCATTTATCTATGTTTAAACATGGAATAAAGATTGTGTAGGGTAAAAATTGAATAGCATGCTTGAATGAAAGAAATCATACATAGTTAATTAGATATCCTGGAGCAAAGCAAACCTCACCGTTGAAATCTGATGGTGATCAAACATTGAATAAAATGTTCAGAACATTAAAATGGAGAAGTTTAAATACATAATTTAGTAAAAGTAAGGTTTTGATTTAAAAGTGGATTTCTCGCCATTGGAGTTAAAACTAGCTTTGGTGATGTTATTTTAATATTTTTGAATTTTCAAATAAATATTTGTATATGTGATATATTTTGCACTAAAATAATTTTAAAAGCGTGAAAATATCGAGTGTTTGCTCTGAAAATTATTTATCATAATATCAATTGTACGTTAGAATCTTAAAACTAAAAGCTAGAATGGCATTACTTTAAAAGATAAAAGGATTCATTAATTTTTCATTTTTTTAATGAATTTGAAGACTCAAAACAGCGCTCTATCGAAACAAAATGAATGACAACATCATGAAACAACTCAAAATGCACAATGAAATAGTAGAGAAATTGAGTACGCTAAATTCGGAAAATAACCAAATTTTCAAAAATAATTTCAAAATAAATTTATTTTTTTCGCAACACGTATCCTTTTCATGAATTCGGTCATGGATCCAATAAGCAAATGTATACTTTTAAGAATACACATTAAAACTTAGAAAAATATGTTCTGATCAAACAACACGGAAGAGCCGACAATCAACAAATCCATTTAAAAATTTAAATGAGCCCCAAAATTTACCATATAAGACCTTCCAAAAAATTGAAAAACAAACTTACTTCTTCTTGACTCATATCTTTTTCATGAATTCGGTCATAGATCCAATGAGATAAATATAAACGGCACTTTTCAAAACGCCACTTAGAGTACGATGCACTGGCACAAAATGAATGGCACACATGGAAAATAACTAGACAAAAATCCTTCAGCGGTAAAACACATTCACAAATCAATGCTATATCCTGTTCCATCTCAAGCTCGGACTAAAAAGCACGTTCAGAACGTACGAAATGAACTCATCTTCGCCACGGCAAAAGCACGCGCAATGTTCCCTTGTCCTCCAAAGAGCGCCTAAACAACCAACTGAATGGCCTGGCATCCGAGAGAAAACTGGTGGCCTTTGCACTTCCTCGGAGGAAACCAACAAGGGGGCAGCAGGTGCGAATCTCTCTCGAACCGTCCAAGCCAAGCGGCGGGCACTAATAACCAACCGAGAGATAGTCTTGGAAGCCTTACTCGCGCTGAGGCCATCTGCCAAGCAGGCAATCGCTCCACTGAAGGCACAGCGAACAGACATATTTCGCCCCATACAATAGTGCTCCTCCCTGTACTCACCCCCTATTCCACAGTTATTGTAATCCCTGCGGCCAGGTGGCGGGAAATTTTTTTACTACTTCCAGTGCCCCCCATCTCTCTTGTTGGTTCTTTGTAAAGCTGTTGTGCATAGGGGTACCAGAGGAAATGGGTTATGGAACGCGAATTGCTCCCTGTTGGAGATGTCCCTCGGTATTTTTACGTGGGGTACAAATTGACGACAAGCTGTTTTCGATAACTACCATTTTACAAGGTTTTATTAGTTTTTTTTCGATAAAGAACTCGTTGTGATAAAGCTACCCCGAAAGGATGCGTTCGATTTCGAGTATGGAAGGGAAAGTATCTGTATCGATGTATGGGAAAATATCTCACGATGCCTAGAAAATTACAACTTCTGATAAATTATCATTCCTTAACAAATGAATTGCTTCCTGCTTTTCTGTAAAGCTCGTACACAATGTGAAAGGAAAAATTATTTAAAAAAATCTATCCCAAACTTAGTTAAATGGATATATATATTTTCTTAGAAGTCTATAATAACCTATAGTAAAGAAAATTAGAAGAAAGAAAAAAATTAAATATTTTGAATGTCAATTAGGATGATTCACTAAACATCCTATAGGATAAAAGTTATTTAAATTATAAAAAAAAGACTCATCAAAATCAGACAAATATTTGCATTTGTCAATAATTTTAATTACACTTCAACGAGTGTTCAAGGCTTTAATTCTATTTCAGACTTTAAGACATTCATCCTACAAATGGTTGAAGGAATGGAATCAAACACAGAGCAATCAGAATATCTTGAACACCAATGATCGAAAGAATAACCATTCAGTCACATAAGCTGAAGAGTTAACCAAACATTCAGCAATACAGAGAAGGTTGATCCAACCAGTGGGGTTAGAAGGAATGTGCAAATGGATTCAATAACCCCGTTCGTGATGAAGATCGTTACTACATCGAATTCTTGATGTAACGAGTTAGGGAAACCATCATCTGAAAAGATACACACAACTGAAGGAAAGTTGGGTGATCGTAATTGAGCTGCCATGTTATGATGTACTTCAAATGTCTTAAGAGCAAGCGAATATACAAAGTCATATATCAAGACACGACAGACTATAATAGTGCTTTTCAGACTAGTTCCATGAATTGATACCTCTACGAGAAAGAAGAAAAGGTTAAGCACACAGAGATTGAAGATATATTTGCGGAATAAATTTTATTCGTAAACGCATACATTTTTATATGAATTAAAACATGGTAGTTATAATATTTTTTAAATCTCAAATTTTAGAAACCATGTAATGAATTATCTAATATTTCACATACTTAATAAAGCTCCGGAGAAAAGTGTAAAAAAACCCATTAATGTGTCATTTATTTTCTCTTCAGACAAATGTTTGTGTGTAGTATATAAAAAATTATATTCATTAGTAAGGCTATGACTTCGATGACTTTGTGTCTCTTTGAGCAAAGACATAAAAAATTCGAAAGGAAATGTGTTTCGTAAAAAAAATAAGCTGTTTTAAGGGCCTTTGTAAGATTATTCTTATCCATTTTTCATGATTTCGTTTTTGATTATTTTTGAGTCATATTTTGCATATTTTAGCAAGACAAAGGGCATTTCTGGATAAATTCCTTGAAACCACATTATCCACCCCATCGGGGAAAACATTTTCCTTAGTGTATTCCTTTCAGGAGACTGAACAAAATGACCCAGTGTTTATTTAAAGTATGATCGTGCAGTTTCAATAGAAGTAAAAAGGAGCTTTTCAATGTAAAAAAAGTGTTGACAGAATATCACTTTAAAAAAAATAAGCTTTGTTATTCTTAACTGGTGAAATTATACTTCGTCCTGACGAACTAAAAATACTCAATTTAATATTTTGTTAGTAAAATTCAAGCTTTTTGTTTGACACAGAAACTATCAGAAAATAGTTGAAAAGTATGGTGTCTTGTTTAATTTTAAAAAAAAATTATTACTTACCAACAAAAGAAAAGCTTTTTCAGAATAATTATAAAAATTTAAACTGTATTTAAAAAAATATTTTTATTGTTTTAGGGGGTGTTATCCTTTTTTATACCTTGCACTTTTTTTAAATAGCTTTTGTTCTATTTGGTTTTATTGCAGTGTTTTTATAGTTTGGGGGTCACAAATTAATTTTTTATAAAACATCTTTCAGTCATCGAAATCTTTACCCCATAAATTGTATTTAGAAATTATAAAAAAGGGATTTCATTTTCACTCGTAAATATTCCGATTTGCTGAAATATTTTCTAACGTTATTTTGAACTGAAAAACAATTATTGCTTTAGTATAAATCACAGAAAAAATAATTTACATAGTTCAACGAAACCTTTCATCAATATGCTTCCGATCAGTGATGTTCACTCCCCAAATACAAATACTTAAATAAATTTTATAAAAATAAAACTAACATATGAAAATAAATTTTTCTATTAGAAGATATATTTGGTGTTATGATTTTTATACCACATGAAGAGATAATTTGAACAGACAGGATAAACTTCTTAAGTTGAAAGCATAGAAGTTAAAAGTAATGAAACAGTAGAAAATTTACATGAAACTTCGATTCAGAGAAATTAGACATGATAGCAGGAATCAAAAACTATTAATACCGACAAAAAAATTCCTCTGCTGTTGAAAAATTCATAAAAATATAATTGTGGAACTATATTTTAACATTTCAATATAGTTCCATGCAAACAATAGAAAAAAAAACGGATAGCAAGAAACGATGAATTAGTTTAAGATAAGACGAACGAAAAGTAAAACATTGCTTAGTTGTAAAACAAGAGCCTTTAAATACACTAGTTCAAGTGGTCTAAACGGCATTTCAAAAACACATACCAAAATATATTAAAACAATAAACAGCATCATACAATAAATCAGAAACGAAACAATACTTTCAATGGAAAGTTATCAGTTACCTCCAACATCGTTTTTTCTAAACTCAATGCATTTGAGGTAAACAATAATGCATTTGAGGTAATTGGTCTTCTAGGAAAAAGTAGTTTCTTTTACAGTTAAAATGGATGAAAATCTAGAGTTATATATGCAATGCTGCCATACTTTTAACTCGCATCAAAAACTCGATTCCAAAAATTAAAAAAAAAAAACATTTCAGGGATATTTTGAAAAGGAATATTCTATCATTTCCAATAAAAGTGTTTGAGTCAGAATTCAGAGAAGTTATATTTTTAACTCAGAAAAACTTTCAACCTCAGAACATTTTTCCTGGAATTATTTAAAAATAGCATACCGAAACACAGTGGGCATGCATCAGATAACAAACTAGAATAATCTCTAAAACTAAAATGAGTGAAATAATGAAAACGGATTTAGCTTTATCATCGAAAAAAAAAACCTTTTCAATAAAAAGTTATCCATGACATATTTTTGAACACAAAACAAAAATAACGTATTCGTAGATTACTAAATGTTTTACTTCCATGCAAAAAAAAGTTCTTTATGCTAAAAGCGAGTGAAAGTCTAGAATTATATAGCGAATACTTCCATACTTTGATCACAAACAAAAAACTCGATTCCGCGATTAAATTAAAAAAATATTTCTAGAATATTCCGAAAAAGAGTAGTTCATCATTTCCAATAAAAGGGATTTTGGAGAAAAGTATCTTTTTCTCTAGGAAACTTCCAACCTCATATATTCTTGGACCATTAATCCTTCGCCAAGAAATAGCGCTCGAATATAGAAGTCCTTCCAGTAACAATGCAGAAAATGTATGCTCATACCAATCACTTCCAGGGCAAAGCCGTTTGAGAAAGAAGCAAAGTTAATTAACTCTAGCCAGCTCAATTAGCCAACTGTCGATGATAAAAGCTTATCCTCAAACGCTGTCGAATTTCAAAGACGATATTTAGCCCCAAGCCTCATTCTCCAAATTTTAAAGCTCTTAAAGGGACATGTCTCTCAAATCTCAGTCTAATGCAAAAGTATTAAGAAGGCGCATGAGATTGAGATAAACAATGAATAATAAAAACAAGTATGTGTGTGCGCGTTGTGTGTCTTTATGTGAATATTAGTGATCAATAGCATACCTGCTAACCTCCAAGAAAACATATATATAAAATATATATACGCTGAAACCAACGTGCGAACAATAAAAAAAATTGCCCTCCCCAAATTCTTAAAATTAAAGATAAGGACATAAATTGGACATAACCAAAGCAATACAAAACTGGTAAATAAAGTAACCTTTCTCTCTTCCGGTTACTACATGCTTCGCCATTCAAACTCTGGTAGTAACGCCTTGACGACATTTTACACTAAATGGCACCAAGTATGCAAAAAGAAGCAATTCAACTATTTGATGTGCTTTCAAGGTATAATTGTACGGTTTTTTAAGAAAATTAGTGTTATGGAAAGTTTTTACGCTAATATGCGATCACTGATTCTCATGGGTTTTTTTCTGGTTGTCATGGCGTGGCGCCATAACTACAAAATTAGCACCATTTGAAAATTTTCTCCCAAAGGAAAAATCAGGAGAAAAAAAAATTTTCCGTCATGAAGACCACAGAAAACCAAGTGCTATTTTATCCGGAGGTGAACCCGGAAAAGATGGCGGATATGAAATGGGAACCACAATGAAATGCGTTCTGGAAGTTATATTCAATGGCATATTAGTATTTGGTGGTAACAAATTAAGAAACAAAGACATAGGATACCTTAGTTTCAAATTCAGAAAATTTCAGCCCCTTTTGTGTTTTGAAATTATCTTGAGTGAAAGTTTTGTATAACCAGTACGAAAATCATATTTTATACATACTTCCCCTTTTTGAAACTCTTTGACGCCTTTCAGGAAAATGTATGGAAACATTTCCACAATGTTTCCATACACATGCCGTTTTGTACATTTATTAATTTAATAATGGGTCGGGAAAGAGTATGTTTTCACAATGTTTTTAGCTATGGGAAAAGTTATAAATTTTGTAAATCTTCAACAGCCTTCAAGTGTGGAATTATCCCAATTCCACATGCCAATTCCAGCTTTTAAGTAAATTTCAATATCTTAATCCACTGAGTAGCGAGATTTTCCGAGTAGTGTAATATTTCTTTTACCTCATAACACACACATAACGGAAACCACATCTAAGGGTTGAGAGAAGCCTAGGAAAGATTCTATAGGTCAAGACGGTCGAAACTGGTTACAAAGCATACAGCGTTGTCTGGTTTTCAGTTTGCAATGGTCATATTAAGCCAAGCTTCGTCAAAAACAAGACAGACAGCAACAAATTATGAACACACACACAAGGAGAGTTTAACTGATACACAAGAAGAAATATACTCAGGGAGGAATCGAACCCGCAACTCCTACAACTCGCAGGTTGATAGCGCATTGGACAAACCAACTAAACCACGGTGAATACAGTCATACAGGGTAAACTACGAGCTGTAGGACGGTTATATACCCCTCAGATTGATAAATTTATTCCATACTGCAAAACCTTTTGCGGGTTTAGTTTTGCACGACGAAACGTGTAAGTGCTGAGGGTTTCTTAGCGATTCATGTTTATTTGCAAATCGATACTTATACGCCGAACAGCTTATTCCAGGTGTTAAAGAAGACATTTGAACGCTCGGTTTCTACCAACTATTAACGCAATCTGAAAGATTGTCTGCGGAATCGAAATAGAATGTCTTTGGGTCTCACGATCTGACGGATAATGATTCGGTTATATCAAACGAGGATATTACTATTGGGTGCAGGGTTGGGTTAGGTGAATATTGGTCACGTCTTTTCAAAAGGTAAACCCTAACGAGAACCAGTAGACGAAGAGTGAACTGGTATAAAACTAGAAATGCGTTTAAAATACATAGTGCCAGGCGTGTCTTCAGAATAGAAATAGAATGTCTTTGGGTTTTACGATCTGATGGATAATGATTCGGTTATATCAAACGAGGATTTTACTATTGGGTGTAGGGTTGGGTTAAGTGAATATTGGCCACGCCTTTTCAAAAGGTAAATCCTAATAAGAACCAGTTGACGAAGCGTGAACTGGTGGAAATTTATAAAAACTAGAACTTCAAAACTAGAAATGCGATTAAAATACATAATGCCAGACGTGTCTTCAGATTTTTTAATAAATCTCTAAGTTTGACATATGGATTATCTCGTAGTCATTCTCAAGGATCCAGCGAAAGGCTGTGTATGTGTTTGAATAAAATCTTCCATGTATTCCTTAAGGTCGCTTTTCAAGTCTCCTTTAAAATAACAACAAGATTGTTGCGATTCCAAAATCTCCAAACGCATACTTCAGTTGAGTAATGATTACCGTATTGCTTCTTGGTTGTATTTCAAGAATCAATTTGCCTCTTGAAACGAGATGTTAGACCTTTTCTCAATGTGATCCAACATTTTTCTCAATTTTATTACGCTATTATAATTTTTTTTTTACAGAAACTAAATGTTTAAGAACAAAAAATATTGATTTTTGTATCAAATTTACCCATCCGAATTTAGACGCTGTCGATGGAATTTGGAAATATGTGTGAAAAGAATAATATCGACGGTATATTTCAGTCAAGAGTTGATTAGAAAAAGTGTCCTACAACAGAGTAACGAAAACAAATTTCCAGGATTTAAAATTATACTTTTTTTAGAAATACAGAGTAATTTTTCAGACCGTACGCACGCCTTGAATTCATGTTAAATTGATTCAATACGAACAGCAGGTAATTCAGCTAATAGGGTAAAATACATGAAAAGTTTCAACATATTAACTGATTGTATTCTTTCTTTTGATGTACTATTTACAAACTTAATGAATATACACTGAAGAGCCAAAACATAATGAACACCTACTCAATAACGCGTTGCGCCTCCTTTGGCCTGCAAAACAGCTGCAACTCGCCTGGACATAGATGCCACAAGTTCTTGGTACATGACTGGAGACAAGTTGTACCAAATGTCTAAGCAGCGGTCACACAAAGTCGAGATTTTCGGACATGGTGGTGTTTGAGCTCTGAGCTGCCGCCCCACGACACCCCAAATGTGTTCGATCGGAATAAGATCTCGCCGAGGTTAGTGGCCAGGACATTAAGTGGAATTCATCAGTATGCTTCTCGGACCACTCCAACACAATCCGAGCCTTGTGACAAGGGGCATTGTGCTGCTGGAAGATTCCATTTCCAGTTGGGAAGACAGGCACCATGTAAGGGTGCAACTGATCCGCAATGATGTTCAGATAGTTCGCAGCGTTCATGGTCTGTTCTACTACAACTACGGGTCCCAGAGTCGCCCATGAAAACGCCCCCTAAAGCATAATACCGCCACCACCACCATGTGTATGACCTGCTGTACAAGAGGAGAGCAACTGTTCGCCTGGCAGTCGGCGCACACTGCCGCGACCATCTACGTGATGAATTAGAAATCGGGATTCATCTGACCAGGCAACTCTCTTCCACTCATCCATGGTCCAATCTCGAAGTTCCCGGGCCCACTGTAGGTATAGTTGACGATGACACTTGGTCAACAGAGGCACACGAGTGGGACGTCTGCTGCACAGTCCCATATCCAACAGTATCCGCTGAACTGCGTGTTCCGAAACACTTGCGCCTGGACCTGCATTGTATTGGGTTGTCAGCTGAGCCACAGCCGATTTTGCTTTACCAAGCAGGACAGTCTCCGACGTTCTTTTTCTTTGATGACGCGTGGACGACCAACACCTTGGCGTCTACTGCTGGTGTCACCGTCATTTATCCACTTTGCATGAATACTAACAACGCCAGATCGTGACCAACCTACCAGTCGTGCAATTTCGGTGATACTCGTTCCGTGTCTTCGGACCATTACGATCTGTCCTCTATCAAATTCCTTTAGATCAGCAGCCTTTCCCATCACTCGCAAAAGTAAGTGCAAGAATGATTACTTACCTTCTCCAGCAGCAACTAAATACCATTCTCACTTAATCACGTGCCCTCCAGGTCATCCAGACGAGTTCATTGAAAAATGCGGGGATGGTCCATGCGTTGTTGTCCTCGGATATTTCCCTTAGGGGATGGATCCCGGACCGTCGTCAATAGCCGCTGTGTTGCTCCAGTATGACATAGGTTAAAAATGACCATTCCCTATAGCAGGAGACGATATAAAACCGAGATACCTTGGTGCATCCATTGGTAAACCCTTTTCAGACATGTAAAGCTATTAAGACACATGTTACACCTGCCTCTTTATATCATTTCGAGCTTAAACACAGTCGAGTTTTATACTTGAATTCGTTTAAGAATATAAGCTCTCATCATGCTACTTTGATGGGAGTGGAACTTTTCAACTTTTACAACCGCCTAATAGAAAATAAAAGTAAATTACATTTTTGAAGTTCATATAATCACTTACAAATCAACTCAATTGCAATTCATAAAGCATCAGTTAGACAGTCATTAAGAGTTCTTAGTTGCTCACTTTTTAAACTCGGCACAAAGGATTACGCTTCATTTGATCGATTCTTCTATTACATTTCCTATTGCACTCAGTAAAGCCCCATACAAAATGAACGTAATTGGATGAAATGTAATAAGGTTACTAACATTTGATTCTTCTGAGTTAAACAGAAATTAAATCTATCCAATTAACAGGAAAAAGGAATAAGTATATTTCTCAATGGGAAAGAATTCCATAGTGTGAAAAGTATTTATTTTTCAACTATGAGAGAGTAAATGAACTTGGAACTTCACAGCTGTGTTTGTAATTCCTTTTAAACGTTAATTAAAAAGGATTCAAACATAAAGAAACAAAATAAATGTTATCTATATGATGTGCATAGCATACAGAACTGTATAATTTCCATATTTATGAGTCAATGGTACTAAACAGAATTTCAATTGTCTCGTGAGTGTATTTCGCATAATTTTACTGCAAGGTACCTATATACGAATACGAATCCTCCGTTGTTTTTCGTTTGGATCCTGAACATTTATATCGTGGTCGAATAGGAAGTTCAAGGCGACACGCGCAGACCAATCACAGCGTTTTCACCACTTGCGCCGGCAGCTGATTGGCCTACGCGTGTCGCTTTGCGCTTTCTATTTGACCACATCTTTACTCTATACCTACTTTCCAGAAGAATATCCGGTATTAAGAGTGATATATATTGGTGTAAATATTTATTGATATATATTATTTTTATAAGTAACAAATATACTCGTATTTGTATTTAACGATGTAAAAACTACTATGTTAAACGTTAAAACAATTGATAAATAGCAAAACATTTTAAAGCGATAAATCGAAGAACAAGTGAGTTCACCTGCTTTACATGGGAGATTTAAGTGGAACGTAGAAGTAATCCAGAACAATCCTTGACTCCAACAGATATAACTGGTGGTATGAAACTATTTGACGGACTAATTTTGTTGTTTCTAATTTAAACCATAAAAATGTTAAACTTGAATTTTCTTTGCAAAGCATCAAATGAAGAAAAATAGCAATACACAAAGTATTTTTGTTCCGTGCGAGTTTGCATAGTACGTTGTAGAGCTAGCATCTTTTTCAATACATAAATGTACTGTTATTAAGAAAATTTTATTTGAAAACCATCAATTTGCTTTTGGTTGGTTGGGATTTAAGGCGCAAGATAGACATTTAGCTAGGTCACACCAAATACTAAACAGACAACGTCAAGTAATAGAACACACATAAAGAAAATTTTGCTTTATACCCCCCCTTAGTCCTATGATTGTGGCCTCAGCGTGGCAAGGGGTAGTTCCTGGGAGGAGTGGGCGAAGTACTTCGGGAGTTTTCACTCCTGGTAGGGTCACCCAAGGCGTGAAGGCCACTCCATTATTCCCAGCTAACACTAGCAGGCAAAGGAGCCAAGACAGACTTCTACCCATGGGTGCTCCATTTCAACAGAAGCTGCACATTCAAAATCAAGTCCAATAAATTTAAAAATTTGTTTCTAACTAATTTAAATAAAAGTAATTTTAAGGCGTTATTTGACCATTCAATTTTAATATGAGCCAGAGAGTGTGCTAAAAAAATAAAAAAAATTTTATGCATTTTCCAGACAGAACATTTTTTTTATAAAATAAAACCTATTATTCCGTGAAATTCTATTACTTCTGATACTTGAGAACTGTATTCTTTAGTTCCTCGCACTTTTTTATAATAGATTGTTTTTAGATACAATTAATCGAAAGAAGAATCATCAAAACAAACAATAGAATGAATTGAGATTTTCAAAGCAAATAATACAATTTCCTAGAACAAAAGACTAATTGGACGGCTTAGTTACTCACTTTGAAAATATTTAGCATTTTCATAAAGAGTGAAGAACAGTGTAAATACTAATTGTTCCCCGAAATAGATAGTTTAAAACAATTACCATTATCCAAAGCTGGAAAAAGTAATTGAGCGAATTGTTAGTTTCACGTGCTGCGACTAAATTAGCAAAGAATTAAATTACCTAATGGTTGAAGGTAAAGTAAAAAAAACAATTTTTCTTATCTCGAGTTCTAAAAATAATTATTTTTTCGTTCATAAAAAGTAAGAAATTTATCAACATAGGTTTTGTAAGTAATCTATATTTTCCTCATTATATTACAACTCAAAAATAATGTTACAGTTACCTAGATATGTACTCATTTGTACTCAGATTTTAAATCAGTTGAGTATTTCTATCTAGTAACATGTAGGTGACGGTAGTGTTTCTGCGGATGAACGTGTTTCCTGTACGTCAGAAGATGACGTCACTTGCTTTATTTTTCAAATACGATTTCAGCTCTTCAATAGAGAAAATTCCAAAGGATGAATTCCGAATCGATATGTGATTGTAAATCAGTCAACACCAATAAAACACCAAACGTCGCCTAAAGGGCGATAAATTACCGTTTAAGGTAATCTCGGTATGCATCATGAGAGAGCATTAGGATAGCTGCAGAGAAATTTTCGCTATCCTTCTGGTTTGTTTACACTGAAAACTTCTCTAAGCGGCGTGGATGAAATAAGTTAGCAAGGGCAAATTATTTTAACGTTTTGATGTGTATCACATCTTAATTACTGAATATTTCTACAAAAGATTGCATTTTTTTCAGCGAAAGAAGATTGCACATTTTGATAAAAAAAAATTTCCTTGAGAGATCGAAAAAAATTCTTTGTGGCATAATATATTCAATTTTATGGCAGACTAAACTACAAGCGAATAAAATAATAAAAATTTATACAAAACGCCGCTTTTATCAATTTTCGCAAACACTACTACTTTTTACAGAGAGCTCATTCTGGAAAGCGAATTTCACATTTCAATAGTTTGGGCCAAATCCGTTTCAGCAACGAAATTCAATTCCAAATAGAACAAGAACCCGGTAAAAAAAAGCAGCAAATAAAAAAATTTCAACTATTCATTCGTGTCACAGTTTACAAAATTCGCGTACTTTTACAAAAATACTCGGTGTGCCTCTTTTAAAAGGAAAAACGAATTTAAATATTATTTTTAAAGTTTTTAAGAATGGAAAATAAAAAAAAATTCCTTTGCAAAACAAATTGAATTTTTTCCGCATTGAAAAAAGATTAATTGTACAACCGGTTAAAACCGGATAACAATTCGTGGGTGACGGTCGTTAAATGGCCTGATGTATCAGTCAAGTGAGTCCATAGCGGTTATGATTGTTTTGTTTCCAACGTGTTTTGTTCATTTAATTGCAATGCTAAAAATATTTGATCCCCTTGAAGGCGGAAAGACGAACTCTGACAAAATTTAGAGTTCTTTCAAATTGAAAAAGAACATTTTTTTTTACAAAATATTTCGAGTTTTCTCCTTTGAAAAAGAGATAATTTTAGAGCAGATTAACAGTTAGAAGCGCTCTCGTCAAGAGAATTATATTATAACCGTAGTCCATGGCGGATTGAAAATCTATTCTCGCACATGTTGCAAAAATACTCGACGTAGAATATAATACTTGCAAGAGTATACCATGTTTAAGAATAATAAATTAATTAAGTTCTTCCGGGAATTGGGGTGTGGGGCGTATGTGGTTCTTTTTACTATTTACAATATTTTAATCGATTATCCTGTTTCCAATCGTCAACGCCAATAATTTTTTAACAAACCACTTTTAAAACTTTGGGAAGAGTCATCATCCAAATGTTTTTAAGATTTTGCGTGCAATAAAATTTTATAATTCCATAGTTTCATCCATCATCTTTTTAACTCTTCGTTGCATTTAATTTTTTTTTTGTTTCACTAGATATACAGCATACGATGATGGTCTTGTTTCTGATCTCACTATGAGATTGAATATTTTTATCCTCATCGCATTTTTTTAAAATGACCTTTTATATCGTAGTTTTGGACAATAAATTTTTAAATATTTCATACTTCTCTTACATATTGGATTACATTCTGTCTTGTGTTTGGTGTTGCGTATCCGCTTTTGAAACTTTAGCGTCATAAAATCCTAACCAACCGAGAGTTAGGACAGAAAATATCCCTTCACAAAACCAAGTTTTCTCCTCTGGAAAAGGGTTAATAGTATAGCCGGTTAAGAGTTCGAAGCTCACTCTTCAAGGGGGAATAATCAGCGTAGTCCAGGGCAGATTCAAAACACATTCTGAGCACAGTTCACTAAAATATTCGACATAGCATCGAATATTTGCAAAAGTATTCCGTGTTCAGGAACGAAAAAAATAAAACTCCGACAAAATTTAAAAGTTCTTCCTCGAAATGTGAAAGAAAAATTTGCCCTTTACGAAACCCATCGAGTTTTCTGCTCTGGAAAAGGATTAATTTTACAGCCGGTTAACAGTTCGGACGGTGCCAGTCGTTAAACGGACCAAAGCATCACCAAGTAAGTTCAGGGCGGCCATGATGGTTTTGTTTTTAGTGTCTCTGTTCTCCCCCCCCCCCCCCAGCAAATAAGAACCAGGGCGACGAAGTGGCCGAATGAAGGCCGACTTAACGACCAATAAATCCGTTCGACCGTCAGGTTAACGCGAAGCCTGCGCGAATTTATTCGATGGAACCTCTTATTTAGAAGCTGGCATAGCTGTCCGAAAGGCTACCATGGATGATTAACTCCTAGCTGTTTTCCTTGCACTTTCGAGGTTTTTTTTACATCCTCTCACTCGCATTCATGTCCATTTACGGGAAGAAAAGTAATGCTATCGATTCATTTTATTTTCAGGGAGCCAATCTTCTTAAAATAGAAAAGAGCAAACTTTCGCGCGAAGAATGTATATTGCAAAGAGTGGGGTGGTAATGGGCATCTCTCTTACTTAAAAGATAGTCTTATTTCTTCCTCAATCTCTTGCTCCGATTTGGTTCCTAATCGGCGAGCTCTTTCGCGAAAACCGCAGATCTCTTTCTTACGATGCCTGTAGCTAAGTGATGGAACATATGCTAGTTGTATCTTTTTCTCTTTGCATATGCAAACATATGGATAATGTTACAATGCTTTATGGTGCTGCAATCATGGTTTATAGTCAAATAACCAATCACGATTTATGCTGCTATCCACACGCTACATATTTTTATTATATCCATTATAATAATATTAAACCTAGTGAACGCTTCTCTGTTTCTCAGTGTTTAGTAGTTAGATCTAAGGACTTTAAGTACGCTTTTGCGTGCTAATGTTAGTTAAATTTGGGTGATAATCAGATGTGAATAAGCCCCAAACGCATTTTAAGTTCAAAATTTTATTACTCCAAATACAGAGGTCACCTTGGGGTTAACCCACTATGTTGGCAATCGGAGAGTTGCAGGCGACGAAGGTGCTATTTCTCTCCGTATATATTTACTCGCCTCAATCAGTAAACCCTTTCCTTGAGTGTATGGCCATTTATGTGACGTTACTTGTCGAAGCTTGGACAAATATGGTGCTATCCACACGTTACATATTTTTATTCTATCCATATAATAATATTAAACCTAGTGAACGCTTCTCTGTTTTCCAGTGTTTAGTAGTTAGATCTAAGGACTTTATGTACACTTTTGCGAGCTAATGTTAGTTAATTTTTGGGTGATGATCAGATGTGAATAAGCCCCAAACGCATTTTAAGTTCAAAATTTTATTACTCCAAATACAGAGGTCACCTTGGGGTTAACCCACTATGTTGGCAATCGGAGAGTTGCAGGCGACGAAGGTGCTATTTCTCTCCGTATATATTTACTCGCCTCAATCAGTAAACCCTTTCCTTGAGTGTATGGCCATTTATGTGACGTTACTTGTCGAAGCGTGGACAAATATGGCAATTGCGTCATAAAACACAACCCAATCAGCCAAATAAAACAAGACAATAAAATTGCTGGCCTTTGGTAATAATATAAACGTAACATACACAACATAGATTGTAAATGGATAAACAAGCGTAGATTACAGACGGATAACATGGGTAGACCGATAAGGATAACACACAGATTTAAACTAGGACAAAGGTAGGTTATGGGTGGATAAATAATTCATAAGATAGTTGAAACATCTTTGAAATCCAATCCTACAGTTTAAAAGCTGAGAAAAACAACTTCCTTTAACCAACATAAAACAATTTCGGGAAAACATTATGCAACTTAATTCCTACCCTATACCTCATTAGTAGAAGATTGTATCAATTCTAAAACAACAACGTCCTTAGACATTTTTAATGGACGTTAAAAGAGTACTTTTCGGTGAATAAAATACACACACACAATAGTAAATAATGTTACAAAAGTCTACGATCAAATTCTTAACAAATCAAAAGGATTTTAACAAGGGCAAAAATTTATTTCATTTGAATTGTTTAGCAAAAACGTTTTTAGAAAATAGATATCTCTCTGTTCTAAAGATGTACATATTTAAGCAGTCCTATGAATTCCTTATGAGAAGAATATTAGTTTCCATCGACAACTGAGAAAAGTAGTGAAAAGTTTCTGCATCAAACAGCAACGAACACAAATGTGCCAGTAAATGTTTGATAAACTGCAATGGTTGCACGGACGCAAAATAGTCATCTGTGTGATGGATGGCACGCAGATATTAAGCTCCGTGGATTATTACGCAGAGGGATTTCTTAAAACATCATCGGAAAGAAATACCTTTGATGCAGATTTTTCTCTCTACATCATAAGTATTTTTAGTTTAAATCTATAAAATCTGACACCAAGCTAACCACTTACCCCAAACGATTGAAATAGTTTTATAGCCTTACCTCCCTGTACTTTATTAATGCAATTTAACTTCATAGCCTTCACTCGTATATAGATTCTTGTTTTAAAAACGTAATCCACAGGGAAGAGCAAGCACACTAGACACTGATTGATTCAGTGGAATTGGTTTGACTGCATAAAACAACGAAGATGGTAAGCTGATTTGATATTCAAACAAATAAATATCTCATTTACAAGTAACGAAAAAAAATCTGGAAACATGTTAATCTAATTATATATCACTCGTTGCTTCCATCCCTAGAGTGCTCTGATAGTCACTTAAACTAATGTTATTCCTTCAATTATCTGATCTTAGAGACTTCTTGAATAACGATGTCGAGAGATTGTTGTGAGTACAATATTTTATCAAATTGATGTTGATAGGTTTATAATTAAAAATAAATAAAAGTTTCAATTTTTAATTTTATCTATTTAACTTGATAGAACATTCTTCTGTAAAAGTAAACAAACAACAAAAATTGATGCATACTCCTCGAAAAGGTTAGTAAGGCGTTAGTTAGCGCAATATATTAATGGAAAACCAAGCCGTTCAAGTAATAAAAAAACTGTCTTTTTGTCTTGATTGTCGATTAAGAGAAGGCACTTAAGTAACATATTTTTCTTTAACCTTAGGGTCGTGTTACTATTGCAATGTATTAATGGAATACGAACCATACAAGTAATAAAATACAGGATTCTTGTATTGATTGCCAATTAAGAGAGGCACGCAAGTAACATATATTTACATCTTTAACATTACTGTCAAGTGTTACATACCCAAGTGAGACGAGTGGCTATATGCCGGCAGTCGAATGTTCTTAACAGTATCTTGTCCTTTAAATATGTCCTGATCTCCATGATCACTTTTCAGTAATCCCTATCATCACTTTTTAGATAAGACGTTAATGTAAAATAATTAAATTTGAGTTAAAACTACACTTTTTAATTTTAAGAAAATAATAAAAATATTTCGAAGTTGATAAATTATTGCCAAGTTGAAGTCGAAATCTTTTGAGTTGTATGTATCAAAGAAACATTGCTTTCACTTTAGATTATTCGTCCATTCTATTTTTAATCCAGTTGGACTAGGAAGGTTTCTTTTTCGTCAAGCTAAATGTAGGTGGCGGTAATATTTCTGCGGCGGTGTTTCCTGTACGTATTTTAAACGTGACGTCACGGCTTGTTTTTCACATCAGGTCGGATTCCCGCACTTCACTAATAAAAATTCCAAAGAATGAATTCTGAATAAATATAAGACAGTTGATTGGGCCAACGCTAGTTATATTAAACGCCAAACGTCGCCCAAATAGTGAAAACGCCAAGGTTACATTTTAAGGTAACCTTAATGGGTATCCTGTGAGCGGATTTGGGTAAAAGTGAAATCTCCGATTCAGTCTAGTTTTTTACGTTCAAATTTTCTTTGATAGATACACCAGGGTTGCCATCATATCTATACGTATAAAATAGTTGCTTTAGTCCCCTGAAAAGTTGAAAATAGTAATCAAAATAGTCTCCTCTTAGCGATAATTTAGTTACTTATGCTTACTCAGATAAAAAGAATATGACAAACCTATGCAGTATAGAAAATTTTGAAACATAGCGAGACAAGGCTTGGTATCAGTTAATAATTTATAACCAAACAGAACTTTGATTTCTTAGGCCAACCTTTGTTACCTTCAATAAATTTGAACTTATTTCTTTTTTAATACCTTTCTTTAGTTCATTAACTTTAGAAATCAACCGTTACAATAATAAAAAATATATAAATACTTTGTGCCCTACCCTATAAAATATCTGTCACGAATAAAAAGTACAATTAAAACAAAGACTTGAATACTGTTAACATACATATTATATTATATATAGTGGTCTAAAAGTTTAAAAAAGTCGTCACTTTTAAAAACAGTCACTTTTGGCACTGTTTTTGACGAAAAAAGTCGCCACAGTCGTCCAAGGTTCAAAATAGTCGGAAATAGTCACCTTTTAGTCTTAAATGACAACCCTGTACATGTATCAGAAGAAATTATATTTAAAACAACAGGGTCATATTACTAAAATAAAAAAAAATAGAAGTCTATTTTTAGTACAACTAAGCACAAATACCATCTTTATAAAATTAAATACAAACAATTAGGCAAAAAAGACGAGCCTGGTTAATTTTTAATTCAAAATAATACTTAAATTAATTGAAGGGACTAAAAAACGGTTGCATGCCCCGTATAGAGAATTAAAAACTATCTTCAGTGGATATGAGAAGCCAACACCAAATATTAATTACAAGCAGTGAAAAGTAATATTTTAGTACGAAATCTCTAAATTAACGGTATTAAGAGCAATTTGATCCAAAAGACCACGAAAGTTTCTCTTAACAATCACCACAAGGTGTATATATTTTTTTAAACCCCATCTTTCTTCGGGAGTTATATCACATTTCTAAAACAAAATTTGCTGAAAAATAAAGGATCCAATAATCTTACTTTATTAAAACCTCCTGGGTACTTAATAAAAAACAACCCAAACTAATAATAAAAAAGCTACACACAATGCTCTCTATTTTTTTCTAAAACACGACAAAGGCCTCCTCTACAAAGTAACTCATATATTTCTTCATTCTCTCAGGCCATTCAGAGCACCATTTTAATGAAGAATTTCAGCAGGGCAGAGATAAATCAATACAGATAATACCTACCAACCACGGAGAGCTTGCTCTGCAGAATACCGTCCAATCTATTCGTTAGAATGCGCTTGGGGGAGAAATGAATTTCCCTTTGTAATCACTAGCATATGTGTGCGCCACCGACGCAGGATGCATCCTTCGATGAACGACCGTAACTGCATGGGAGACGACGATGGAAACTACTTAACCTGAAACGATACAAAATAGAAAATTTTAAACGGGGACTCTGAAATATGTTACAACAGAATATTAGAGATATATTTGAGTTAAATTAAGAGCACACAAAACAAAAAAAATCCACTTTAAAAACGGAATATCGACTGTTGCCATGTCCTGTGCATCAATTTTTTATGTGAATACGTCTGCGTTGTCTTGAACAGCGCCACCATTTTCAATGAACTTACAGATGAGAAATCGTGAACTACAGTTTCAGTTTTCACTCCCCTTAGTTTTACTTTTCACTTGTTATTGGTTACTTCTAGTTTCAGTTCGCATTTCTATATAACGCCTACTTCTTTGTTTTCAAGAAGTGTGCTTAGCGTCTCTGTCTTTGCAACGTGTATGTGCTATGATGTTCTTAAAATTAAACCATTATGATCAAAATATTGGTTCTTTGTTATTGAAGCGATCATGTCAGCTTCATTGGTGACTCGGACGTGACGGTTATCGGATTATGTCAGCTACACGTCTTTAAAATCGTAACCGTATTGGGTGGTAGCCGAGCGTTATAAAAAAGCGTCACAGCTGTTTTATCCGAAGATTTCAGAACTAGAAGGAACATTCAGAAGATAAAATATTCATACCGAAGGATGTCCGTACCTGATATGACCTTCAGGCCAAATACGCAGTCGCACTGAGCGCGGGTCACAATATATTGAATTTCTGCGGTGCTGGGCGAGCTTTGGACCAGTGTGACTTTGTATTGCATGCAGTAAAAACTGCGTAAGTGGTGTCATTTGTAAGTTACCATACAATATTAGACAACAATGGAGATCGAGAACCTGGTGATAAGTGAGTACAATTTAAATAATATAACATTTATATGATACAATTTAAGGGATGTCCGTATTTGACATGACCTTCGGACCGCGAACGCAGGCGTTCTGAGAGCGGTGCTAGGCGAGCTTTGAGCAAGCGCAACTTTGGATTACGTGGAGTGAGAACTGCATAAGTTGTGTCATTTGAAATAAATAATAAATTGCTTAAATCCCCATTACTATTATTTATTTTAGTAAAGTGGGGTTCTCACGAATTAGACCAAGATACTTTTATAAAACCATTTTTATTAAAATTACAGGATTACATAAGTACAGGACAAGGACGAAACAAACACGAGGGTCATACTCAAGGCTGTCACAGCCAAATATTTTCAAACAAACAGAAAATGTTTACTGTGGCGAACAAGTGGAAAAAAGACAGGGAGGTAAAAATAAATTTAAGGTTTTAAGGTTTAAAAAAAGGCAAAGAACAAATGGATAAAGCGACCTTGAGACAAGAGATTTTTTAGTGAGATAACTCATACGTGCGATAAAAAGACTAATATTAGTAAAAAAAAAAAACGCATGGTGTGGAAACAATCATTAATCTACAAGCAAGGAATGTTAAGACCATAAAATTAAACAAGTTAAAAGGAAAAGTTTTACTCAAAATAAGCACGTAGTTGTTTAGCGTTAAAATATAGATATAAAGTTAACATCATATCTAAAAGTAAGATAGCTAGATAAGAGGTAAATGGTACAATTCAGGAACAGGGAAAAACGCGCGATGTTTATACGAGTAGTTCATCTCAAGCTAATGCAGCTTTGTCTACGTAAGGAGCCTTTTTCCATTGTAACAATAGATACTATTTCATTCTAGGCGCTTCATTCATAGTCTCTGGTAACTATCCTGAACTGCATTCAAAGACAAAAAATTAACACTACTCAAATTACTTGCTTAAAACTGATACAAAAATAACGAAGTTAAGGGAGAACAAGATTTTGCACCGTATTATTTTTATAATTTTCTAGTATTCTCTTGTGAATTTACGATTGAAATTTTTTGTGTATGGGTTGTCGCAAAACGCATTGAGTTTATACGAAACTGAAACTCCAAATTTCTATCAGAACAATGATTTAATATGACGAGTCTGTATTCTTGAGGTTGGTGACAACTTCAACCAAATAACTCTTCGTATGTAAAAGTTTGTTTTGATTCTAGATTGTACATAAAGTTTCTATAGTAATCCCCATAACGTTTAAATATTTCAGAAAAAAGGGACCACTTTTAGAAAAATGAGGATAAAACGATATACTTTCTAAAAACGATATACGATATACTTTCAGACTTTAACGATATACTTTTCTAAAATAGTCGAAACTCGACCTAATCTAAATCCGGCAGCTCTGCTGTAATAAGATACGTGTGATATAATTCATAAACCTGAAAATAACCAGCCAATCTCTTCTCATCTTAGTTTCTTCTCTGTCTAAAATTATCACTGTTAAAAGAGACACATGTCTACAGGAAAGCACCTGAGGAACGTTAATCCAAACAGAGAAACATTAATAACCCTACCGATTGTGAAGAACACTACACCTCGCTTTTTGACTCCTTCAGACACTTGATCCCAGGGAAACCGCCCGGAACTTGGGCAAATGAAAACTCAAGTATTCTCCTCCCCAAGCAAATGAAAAACAATCTTCTCCAGAGAAAGCTGAGTCACAATGACATTGTCTTCTCTGAGAGTCGAGGATTGTGTAAAGAAAGCAAATTATTCTTTCGTTTGTAAGAGCCTTTGGTTTGATTCTAGATTGAATATAAGGTTCCATAGTAGTCCAGGAAGTTTTACTCTTTTAGAAAAAGGAACCACTTTTAGAAATATGAGGATAACAAAGGATTTTATATCCTTATAATTACTTAAAGTAGTCGACACCTAACAAAGTCCGTTGAGTTCTGCTGCATTAAGATACCAGCGATCCAATCTACAAATAGGGAAACCCTTACCATCTTATTTGCTTCTCGGTCTGGAATCGTTATTGTCAAAAGACAAAACTATCAAAAACGTAGAAACTTTAACAACCATACGGATTGCTAAGAACACGACACTTCTCTGCTGACCCCTCCAGACACTTGATTCCGGGGAAACCGCCCGGGACCAGGGCAAACGAAAAATCAAGTATCTCCCTTTCCCCAAGTAAATGAAAAACAATCTTCTCCAGAGAAAGGCCGAGGCACAATGACATTGTCATCTTCAAGAGCTGAGGGTGCTCTCTCCAAGAAGAAAATATATTTCCCATTGACGAGCCCATTGTTGGACGGGATGTTAGTAGACCAATAGAACAGAGAGAGAAGTAGCCACTACTTCTTATCGGGAAGGGGGGAAGTAATAGAAGAAAAGAGGAAAATAAGGAATCCTCTCCGAGAGGTAGTCCATTGGGGGGTTAATGTTATGTTATGGAGCAGCTCTTTCGTATCATTTGACGTTAATGCCTACTTTTAGAGGGAATTTATAGTCTTTTTTTTTCATTGTGATTTTTTTTTGTGTGTGGGTTTCTTCCCTTGTATCTTGGGATTCTTTTCTTCTTTGGGAAAACCTTATCGGTGGGGTATAACGAAGGTGAGTGGACTGGATATCTGGTTTGGTAGATCTGCGGTTTTATTGTAGAGTACAAAGGATCACATGAACTGGTATCTTCATTCACAAAGACGGAATGGTAACTAAAAGATAATCCCCCTGTTATTTTGTTGTCTGGTTTTAATTCTAACCCTTTGGCGATCGCATTTGGACTATTTTTTGACGGTCTTAAACGTGCAGTTTGTGTCTGATGGCAAACAAATTGAAGTTTAATAAAATGACGACTTTGACCCTGGTTCTTTATTCAATTTACATGAAATCGCAAAAAAATGTGGATGTAGTATTCGGATTTGATTGCCAATATAGACATTGATATCAACGTTGCAGTATGTTGTTAAGCGAGCATAAAAATTTAACTATTTAATTTAAAGAGCAAAAGCGTGAAAGTACAAGTGATGAAAGTGAAAATGAGGGTATTCCTTCACCGCCTAATTCCCTAAAATAGTGAGAAAAATTACAAGCTACCTAACATCCTTTCATGGTACTTAATTTACAAGATACAAGGTTTTGAACACCGCGATGAATTTAAAATTTACAAGACCGTTATAGTAATGCATAGAGTATATTTTACGGTTACACGCTTAAATAGTCAAACTTTGTTGGTTCCTTGAGTAACGACTTTATCGAGAGTTTACTGCATATCCATCAATGTGATTGTGCTAACATCGGATTTCAGTTTACAGTAAATGTTGTGCAGTACGCATCAAATAATACTAACGCTGCATAGAATAAGGTCTTATAACTTTCTACAACGATTTACGACAATAAACAACTTTCTATTGCATAAGAAACACTCGCGTATATCGCGACGAATGAAACACATAACGTCGGATTGGAGGAAAGTGTCATCGCTGATTTGATAGACAGAAATATTCACTCCTAAACAGCTACGTCTACATCGTAAACAACTTTATAGACCCGGAAGATTGAATGATCGTTATTCGAATCTCAGCTAGATTTCGTTTCGAACGTGACGCGGAATTGTGGCACGCTTGCTCCGGCCTCCTTTTCTCTTCGATTTCTTATCTCTAGGGCAACTTTTTGCAACAAATGCAACTTTTTTTCACACGTTCTACACAGCATGTTAAGTACTAAAACCAAAATTCCTCTTACATGGGGTGTATTGTAAGTGAGTTATAACCGCAACATAAATGCAACTTTCTGCATAAATGCAACTTTTTGCATAAGTGCAACCCACTTGCAACTTTTTAAAATTTAGCTTAAAATTAATACGAAATTACCATTTTATTTTTTGCCTTCTGAACCAACTCTTCGATCACGTGTGTCTGATATTTTGAACGCCCGAAGTATTGCGGATCAAACAAAAAGTTAATGGAAAGAAGCTGTTCGTCCTAACAGACGAAAGTGAAATGGCAAGAAGTACTTATAACACATTGGTTGGCACTCTTGATAATGCAGAGGAAACTTGCGTAATCGACTGCAGAGTTTGCGAGGTGAGTGTCGATCATAAACATGTTGTTCGCCTTGTAAATATGACGTTTTAAAATCTCTGAATGTTGAGTGAAAGGTTTTGGCGCATTTGCTATCCAATATAGCACATTATATGAAAGCGGCTGGCGCAGTTTTTCAATGTTAAAGAAATTACTGGCCAAGGATCGACCTTTCAATGTTCTTCTGTATTTAAGAATGTATTGTAATACTGTTATACACGACTAAAATTGTCAATATAATTTGAATTTTTCCATTTTTTACGAATAATTTATTTTAGAATTTAGTGTATCAAATATAACTGCAACTTTATTTCCATAAATGCAACTTTAGGGAATGATAAATGCAACTTTTTTCATTTTTACTGCAACAAAAAAGGTGCCTTACTCATCTCTTTTAGGAATTTTCAAGAAATATAATGATTTACAATGAGGTAAAACACAAGTAAAGACAATAGAAGAGGCCTGATTTTCTTGAACTCTGCTTGCATAGAGTATATCCACTCAAATTGGATAGTTGGATTGGATTCTATATCAGAGGTGTAAATTCGGACATATTTTTTAACGCAAGCAAAATTGCGTTTTTGCTTCGCAAACCAAATGGTAATTCGTAGCAATCACCGGGTTTTTGTTGTCACAATTCAGATTTTATCTCAGATAAAATACAACATACCCTATCGCAATTTCTGTAGAAGAAACAGAATTACCACTGACCATTGGAAACAGAATGGTCTTGTATGTATAGAAATATATATATATATATATATATATATATATATATATATATATATATATATATATATATATATATATATATATATATATATATATATATATATATATATATATATATATATATATATATATACCAATGTTGACTTCCTTTGAATATTATTTGATAAAATGTCAACTTCAAACTAAAAATATTTTTATCTCGTCAGATCGTTAAATAAAGCATCTTGGGTTTCAAATTAATGCACTCCTCTGAGGGTTTCACGCGCATATATCCGTTCTTTAATCTATCTGTGGTCTTTCCTGCATGTCAACTTATCAGTTTTTATGTTCTTGACCAATATAATCTTTATTAGGACTATTGCAACTAATCAATGAGGTTATTTATGCATCATGTGTGCTGTGGGATAAAGACATTACTACACTACTAAGAAATCTGACGTTGATATTGGTTAAACAATGTCAAATCACAATATGTAAAAAAACATCCCGAAATACATAGTTAACGTCTTTCAAATTTATGTATTATGTATGTCTGATGTATTATTCCATTAGTCCATTCATGCAATTTAGTGTCAACCCAAATAATAATATCATACATCGGCTTTTCAATAGAGCCATACCTCAACAAAATGAATTTATAGTATAATGTGTTGAAAGACTAAATACATGCTTCTGTATCCTGCACGGCAGCTGTCTACTGCAGCTTCAAAGTCCTGTACTAAAATTTTCTTCTCCATGTAAAACAAGAAATTATTATTTTTTAGTTACGAAGGTATTGCAGCCGGGAATTATTGAAATGCTTCAATTGAACAGACACGTAACAAAAATAATTGTACGAATTATTACATAAATTAAAATTGTAAATAGAAAATTTGTCCCAAAAATTAGGAATCGGATATTTAATGACTAAACTTTCTAATTATCTATGACCAAACTCCTTTTTACAACACAATTTCCATGAAGCATTTGGGGACATAAAAAAACTTGCATTCCTCTGTATAACGAGAAATCGAGTTTTAAAATAAGAGTCTGGTTGGTAATTATAAGGTAACGTACATTTATGAAAGTAATTCTCGAAGTTTTTACTCCATATAATAAGTAATTTATTTCCATTAAAGCAACTATTACTTTTAGTTGAAGCACTTCAGATTCGGCTTCTATTTTATGTGCTCTTTATCCATTCAGTTACATACAAAAAAAATTCTATTCGTTTAATTTTTTTTTGGCAAAAACTATACTTAGTGCAATAAAGAATAAAATTAAGGAAATCCTCTGACTTAGCAGAATTTACTTACATCTGAATAATAAAGTCCATTTATTACAAGAACCGATGGCACCAGGGAGAAAATATAACCATTTTATACTTGAAAGGTGGGATGAAAAAGCAATCTAGATTAAGAATTCTATTTATGAGATCAGAGTTTGAGTTATTTTCTCCTTCCATTAAAGCTTTTTTCGTTAAGTTTCAGTTTTTTAAGCCACCACTAAGTTCTTATACGACACATCCATAATTACAGACAGAATAGAGACACACGTCGTTTTGTTCTTTTGAGAAAAATATTCTCTCAATTTCGCCAAAAGTTAAAAAGTATTTGTAAAGTAATTTTCGTAACCATTAATGAGCTTTACTCAGGAACCAGATACAATTTCGAGTTTTTATAACTTTATTATATATAAATGGTCAATTCTTTCATAATAATTATACATTCTCTATTATTCAACATGGCTCAGTTACTAATTCAACTGAAATCGAACTCGTAATTCTTAATCATCTTATCTTAGGTATTGCTAACATTTGTAAATTGATTTATTCATTCATGATTCTAAAATTTAATAAATTCAATAATAAAATATAAACATTAAATAATGATTGCAGATAGAAGGAAATAAAATAGATTTAAAACTGAAATTTAAAAGAATTATGTGCTTAATGTAGCACAGTGCAACAATCAAGTTGCGAACAAACGAAACGCATTGATGGATGTATCCGAGCCTTCTATATGAATCTAATCATTTCTCTTTTGAAAGAGGCCTAAATTAATGATTTTATGTTCTTCAACTTAATTTGATCGTCTTTTGGGGACGTTGAAATTTGTTCTATCAAGAATTGTGAGCAACATTCTATGTGAAACACTTTTATGAGCTTCTTCTTTTGAATGATAAAGTTCAGTGTTGGTTTAAATTTGGAAATTTGGCCTTCTATTTATGTGACTTCTTGCAATAGCAATGTTGTCTCTTTCTGAAATTGAATACGTAATTTTCAATCCTGCTGTATTTAATTTGTTCTTTCTTAGTAGATTGAGGACAATACCTTGCAAATGTTAGCACTTCGGGAATACGGGTTCAAAATAGGTGACTTGTAAATCGAAAGTGTTAATGCATGTCAAAAATTTGAGCAAGAGTTAGGCTTCATTTTATGTACATAAAGAAATAAAGCAAACGAAAAGTACTACTCACAAAATTAAACATAAAATTTAAAAAAAATCATAAAATTTCCCATTTTCTCAACTGTAATATTTAATTTAATTTAGAATACTATTGTATCATATGCTGTAATGAAATTTTGATTCAGAGTGATGATAGATTTTTGCAGTGCAAAAAGATATGGAAGATTTTCCTTTATACTTTCGCTTAATAAAGAAGGTGGAAGTAAAAAGATATTTCAAATTAAATTTGTCAAGTCAAAGTAAAATAAAAAATAAGGGATTTAATCATTCGCTTTTGTAAACAAAAAATTGTGGTGGTAAATAATTAACGCATATTTTCAAGAGCATATCCTTTTTAGCTATTGCAGGGTTTGGTGAAAATCCTCTGCACTAATCATGATTCATACTCACCCAAAATTCTACTAACTTTAACAAGTGAAAGCAAAAGTTGACGAAGGTCAACTTCGAACAGCTCTATACAGTTAATAATATCAGGTAATCAAATCGCGCAGATGAAGTTTTAAAAAGGGGACGCTAATGTTGACTGAAATATATAGTGTTATAATCTGTTCTTCTTATTTATAAACACCGAATTTTGATCAAGTTTAAGAGGTTTTGTCCTAATGCGCGATGTGGTGAACTAGAACTTCGCATCTAGAATGTACAAGCGCGCATTCTTCAGCGCATATATATTTTGTATTAATCCTGGAACAGTTCTTGTTTTGAAGATCGGAGGTTGACAGCTAGAGTAGCAATTTCTGAAACTGTAAATAGTTATAGCAAATAAAACAATTTTTTTTTTCATTTTTAATTTTAATTTATTTTAATTTAATCATTTTTAATTAACTAAAGAAATTTCCTCTCTCTCTCTCATGAATTTTCATTCATCAACACCAATTACTAAAATATGATCGCATACGATGAAAACATGTTTTGTGTTTTCAACGAAATTCGCTTTAAATTACAGCTCTAAAACTCTTAAAAATTTCGTTTATGTTTGAGAATTTCAATTTTGAGGGCCTTTACGTCTAACGGACTTAAGACTTGGTATAATTTGTATGACAAATGAAATAAATAACACAAGGCTAATAAGGGAAATTTTCAAACGTTTTGTCCCATTCAAGCCTTTTTATCAACCGAATTTGAAAAATTATAAAGTTTATTTTCCGTAGAATGGAATGTTTTAAAGTAGAAACTACGAGGGGGAAAACGTAGTATTGGTACGACTTTCGTAAGTAAGCATGAGTCGCGCGATTTCGAATGAGTCCACTGTTAGATAAGGTGACAGGTTTGATGTAAACAATGCGCTTCCACAATTGTAAGGACTCTGGAACAGAGTTGTTTGTTTGTAGCAGGAAGCGATCGGCGGTTATTATAAGTTGACGAAACAAATAACCACCTGTGGCAATCGTCATAAAATGAAATAAGGACCATTTAATCGGCAGCAGACAAGCTCAGCCTTAGTTGCGTAGATAGTCTCCTTCTAGAAATGGACAAGCCCAAGATAATCTGCCTTCTCCCCAGACCCGCACAGCAGTTGGCATCTCTGCAAGTAATTCGTCCGCATTATAATTTTGTCAAGCTTAATTCCATGGAAACAATAAAAAACACATCCCATCAAGATATAAGCTGCAAAAGGCACATTTCAGTGGAAGAAATGTCTTCTAATTTCGCAGACAAACGAGCAAAGAGCTGCAAATCACTCCTTCTTCCCATAAAATAATTCTTCAGGCAGCCTCTACGGTAAATGAGATAAGATCTGTTTCATTCACTAGACATAAGCGTAAACTAAGAGGCGGGGGAGTTCTCGTGGTAGACACAGAAACTTGAAGCGCGCGGACTAGCCCAAGATCATCTGTCTTCTCACCACAGCTGGCAAATCTACACGCAATTCATTCGCATTATTCGATGGAAAAGATTAATAACATTTCATAAAAATATAAGGCATATTTTGACTGAAGAAAAATCACCTTGTCACAGAGAAATGAACAAAGCTGCAAATTACTCCTACTCCTCATAACCTAATTCTTCAATCAGCCTCTACGGAAAATGAGATGAGATCTGTTTCATTCACTAGACATAAGCGTAAATTAAGAGGCCGGGTAGTTCTCGTGGTAGACAGACAGAAACTAGAAGCGCGCGCGAACTAGCCCAAGATCATCTGTCTTCTCACTACAGCCGGCAAGTCTACATGCAATCCATTCACATTATTCGATGGAAACTATAAATAACTCATTTCATGAAAACATAAGGCATATTTTGGCTGAAGAAATGTCACCTCACCACACAGACAAATGAGCGGAGCTGCAAATTACTCCGTGTCCTCGTACCTGCCAACCAACGACGCAAAAGCAGAGCACAAAATCACATTTGCATTCATTTAAAAGCGCGGACGCTCGATGTCTTCCCCGTTTTATTTCCCTGTTACTCTTAAAACCCTTCCTGGAGAGGAACCTCTCCGGAGACAATTCCAATCAAACGAAATTATTATGCGTCTCCACGCTTTTTTATTTACCTTTTTCCTCTCCCGCTTGTTTCTCTTTTTGCCTGTGCCGGGGACATCTCGGTTTCATTGATCTGTTTGCTTCGGCTTTATTAAGACTGGAAGAATACGAGAAAGTCTTCGCGCGCTGTGCCAGGGAAAGAAGGATCCTTTGTGCGTGAAATGGTAATGTAATACGCCCTGGGGCGGTTGACTTCCAGACCGGGAAGAAGAAAAGTAAAAGAAGGGGTATATAAAAATGCAAACTATTCAAATTCCCTACACGTCGGTTTGGCCGCCTTATCTTTGAATGGAGAATCATATATATTCACCGTGATACTCTCGATTAATTCTTTTCGAATCGGTGGGTAATTGAGAAAAAAAAAGGTTCGGAATTAAAGGAAGTATAAATCTTTGTGTCGGGCTCATTAATTAATAATGAGGGGTGTTCGCATTTTGAATATATGGTATGGAATAATTTATTTCGTTTGTTCGGAACGTGATAGTACGTGACGAAACGATGAATTGATATTGTTAAATAAATGTAATTATAAATAGAGTAATGCAAGCATAAACCGTAAATTATTAGTTCTCATATTTTCAATTTATAACGATATTCCTCCGGTTAAGTGGGTTTCTTTAAACCAGAGATAAAATAAATATTTAAAAATTGATTTACAAATTAAAACTTAACCCAACCCTAAATTTTTTATCAAATTTTTCTCAACTTTGCATTTAAAAAATACAAAAGGTTGCAATTATGTTTTTTTTTCAATACATTATCTTTTACTGTTTGTTATCCTTTCTACAAATTTTCAGTGAGATTTCAAAAATTTTAAATGTTTAGTTTTTATTGTAACTTAAAAAATTATTTTACAATTTATTTACTATTCAGCTTACAATTTCTCGATAATCGTGTCACTTGTCTTCCAACACTACCATTAAAATTAATGCATTTTCTAATGTAAAATTACTTATTTAACAACGAGTCTGTGCAAACAGAAATCTATACGTTCAAAAATAAGAAAGCAGAAAAGTATCAAAATTGAAAAATAATATTTATACTAGTGAAGTTTTAAAACCCGATAGAAACAAATAAATAAACTGTCAAACAGTAAAAAAAAATTCGTTAAAACAAATAAAAAAAAACGAATTTGTAGAAAACGTAAAAAAACATAACACCCGAGATGTAAGGATACTGCCGTTACAGTTTCCAAATAAAACATGAGACACTTTATAGTGTCTTGCGTTTAGTCAGATTTAGAGTAGTCTAACCCAGGGAATTGAACAATGTAGCGTCTTCGATTTAATCAAGAAAAACACTCACGCAGCACAGTTTAGTCCAAATATGTTATTACACGATCGATACTCAAAAGCTTCAATTAACTTATAAAAGTTACAAGTCATTTGTCAAGCTGCGAGAAAATGAACTTAAATCTTCTTAGACCCAGTGCACGCATCCGGTTTCTCAACGTGCGGCGCCGCTGCGACAACGTAAATGCGGTTCTGCGATACATTAGATCGAGTAGAGTAGTGCACACATACCTCCGGCGCCGCTGCTGTGACGTCCGTCCAACTTGCGTGCAATTTCTACCGCAGTTCTCCACGGCGCCGCAGCTTGCCGCACACGTTTTTCCGGTCTCAAGTACCGTGTTTACATAAATAAATTAAATATAAATATTAATTAATAAATTATGTAATCAGTATCGTCTATTTTGTTTCAAATATATATTTTTTGTGCACCAAGTAAGCGAAATAATCATGTTTGCTTACATAAATATCCATCGCAAATGGCGCGAAATGAGTGCTTGAGTCATTTAACGGTTATGTGTGCATAATTGGCAACACAGCGGCGTCGTACGTTGAAAAGTAAATCTGATGTGTGCACCGGATCTTAATCTTAACTTTAAATTAACCCAAGTTAATTTTAGAATCAGTTGGTTCCAGGGCTCATAAAAGTAATGACAGGATGAAAAAATATTTTTCAGTAATAAAAACTTCAAACTCTGATTTATTTTTAAATAATCTTTCCATTTCTCAATGGCTAGCAATACTTCTGCAAAATATTAACAGGAGAATTTAATAAGACCATGAAGGAGGAAATTCACTCAAGTATTAAACCTTAAATCTTCGACATAAATAAAAATTAGTAATTATCTCGTCAACGTGATACCAGAAGATTCCAGTATCCATGAACCAGTCGGAGATTCGCTCTTGGATCTGACTGTATTGATAAGAGCCAAGTGGATCATGGGGGGCGGGGGGGGGGGGCAAAGAAGTAAAACATATGCTTAACCCTCCAGGTGATTGTCTCGATGATGAATCTCGTCATACATAACCTGAGGTCAAAATTGACCAGAGCTTGATGGACACAATACCTCATCATTACACGAAAACTGACCAGATCTTTAGATCTTGATCCCGTCATCATCAGAAAATCGACAATAGCCAAATTGGGCAGATATTGATGGACACAATACCTCATCCTTACACAAAAACTAACCAGATCTTTAGATCTTGATCCCGTCATCATAGGAAAATCGACAATAGCCAAATTAGACAGATCTTGATGGAAGAGATATTAACAAAACCATTTTAAGAATTAAGTGTGTTTAAAAATTGGTATGAGTTTTCCTCTTGACACCTCGTGAGAAATAAAATAATTAAAAACATGCAAATAATTTCAAGTCAATTTTTAAAAAGTAAAGACATTAAAGTTCAGAAGACTGAGACGTTACAATATTAGTTATAAAATGTAACAATCTCTTTTACCAAAAGACTAAAAACAACGTACATCTCCCGAGCTAAAACAACCCTCCCGAAAATTAGCTGTCGCTTCCATCCGAACAAAATGTAGCATCCTTCCTTTTTTTAAGGAGAGAGATGCGAAATAATGAAGGATGTGGCTTCACTTCAATCGATTCAGTTGATAAGGCGTAAATTTAACGGTGATAATGGACATTAGAACCCCCATTGATCCGATGAGATTAACCAGCGCGGCTCACCTTTTATGACCTCGCCTTCCAAGTAATTGATACGGTCGATACATCCACATAAACTTCGTTCAAACGCTGCTGGGCCAGAACTCATTTATTTACGTCCTGAATGAGGGCTCCTTCAATGGAGAGCCGCCTTGTAAAGCTCCGGAACTATGACGGATACTATGCGAGAACATTTAACGATTCAAGAGAAACAAGTCGACGAGGGGATAAAAAAAAATGTATCATGTTTGCACTGCTTAGGTATAAATATGGATAATATTAGAACGGGTAAACTTAAGGATGAGGATTGATTTACGATATAGCTTCAAACTGGTATAATGGCCACAGAATCACCCAGTAAGCCCGGGATCGAATCCCGGTTAGTAAGCGCATGGATGTTGGTGACTGTTCGGATTAAGTTGTGGTGGCTTTTTAAGAAGCGCCACCATTTTCAACGGGCAGATGATGAGAAATCGCGTATTACCCTTTACCAAGTCTTACCCATTTTGAGAGTAAATGGTTTCAGTTCGTACTCGTTAGTTTTCTTCTCACTTTCAGTTTCTCTTGGTTGTTTCAATTCGCAAATGCACTATAACGCTTACTTCTTGTCTGCTTGTCAATAGAATTGCGACATTAACTACAAAACATCGATGTTTTGAACCATCGATGTTCAATATTAAAACATAGATGTTGATAATACATCGCCCCAAAACATCGATGTTTTTAAACATAAGTGTATTTAAACTTTTTTTCCCATTTTTTAAACCTGGTTTAGTAAACTCTAACATTAATGCTCGCCCGGTGTGTGTGTAGGGGGCATTTTTCAGTTGCGTGTTTATTAATTTATAACTAATATTTTTTTTTACTGTCACAACACTGTCAAAAAAATTAATAAGAACAATTAACAAATCTTTTATTTTCCTACTGTGTGAATAGTACAAAAGAAAATATTTACAACATTTTGAATAGGCTAATTATAAGTATAAGTAGGTAGGCACATAATTATGATGATTGTTAGTTATTATTAATTATTTATCAATTTATGGGGAAAACATAACAAACTTATTTTTTATTTACTGTAACCAAAAAATATTGGGGTTCGTAATTATTATACGCCCCAATATTTGTTATTTACAGTTTGTAACAAAAAAGAAGTTTGTTAACTTTCTCCCCCTTAACTAATACTTTTCAGTAACTATCCCACCAGTTAAGGAAAAACTCGTTCTCATGGGACGGATGTCGCTATCACTGACAAATACTTAGTTGCAGGGTTATTTTTTTAATTTTTACTGTGGTACTTTTTTATTCAAAAATAAAACACCAATAACGTAAAGCATCGATGTTAAACAAACATCGACTCCAATAAATCGATGTTTTTATAAAGCATACTTAATTTTTACTTAGTTTAGTTAGTTTTGCTTTATATAGTATTTAATTTTTACTATTATACTACTTAATTTTTACTTTCATTAAGAAGTAAAACATCGACAACGTAAAGACATCGACAGTGTAAAAACATCGATGTCAAACAAACATCGGCTCTAATAAATCGATGTTTTTATAAAATATCGACACCGATGTCGCATCCCTACTAGTCTATGTGCTTAGTGTTTTCTGTCGCTATAATGTGTATGTGCTGTGATGTTAATGAAATTAATCTTCTTGATTATGTCAGTTTCAAGATGTTACGGTGTCTTTCTCGCTGGGTGCTCTTTCATAAATAGCCTCCAATACACCCCCTGTAGTGCTTATGGTAGAATACTTCGATGATCGGGCGATTAAAAAAACTGATATTATCAGAGAATGTTAAATAAGTTATTGCGACAAATATAAGCAAACATAAAGCAGATGTATCTTTTTGCTACGTGACTATATGAATGGCAAGGGATTGGACGTGACTAGAAAAATATATTGTTTACTGCCCAGGAGTGACAGAGGACGTATTTAGAGATATAGCCCATGATTTAAGCCCTTTCCGAATTATTTTAACCGTTAAAAATACACGCACGTTTACAAAATGCACCACATTTTATACAGGTCTCTTTTATATTATCTTTTGATAATCAGACTGAATTTTGTTAAAAAAGAATTACAGTAGAGGCATAAAAAGTGATATTGACCGAAGTACTCACATGGCTTGGCAAGGATTATTCCGTAAAATAAACACATCAACTAATAACTATTAGCATCAATGCAAATGTACCAATCACCGTTTCTGGAAATAAACTTCCTGCATCACTGTCGTGGAATCTATACGATATGGATGTGTGAAAAGCGAGATGCTTGTGTTAGCGGAGAGAAAAAACAATATCGAGTCATTGTTTTCTTACTTTAAAATGAGTATTAGGTCACTAAAGTAGCATATTATGGGAGACATATAACACTATGTCCGATTGATTTGGTTGGTTGGGTTCTATGCAGCAAGGGCCACACCAGGCAATGTTGCGCCAAACACAATACACAGCGTCATGTAATAGACATACACAAGAGAGGCTTTACTGACGCAGGAGAGACAAATATACCCAGGGAAGAATCCATTATTTCGAAAATGGACTGCGATAATCGCGTTTAACAGTTCCCCCAAAATTCAGACAAAAAATTACAATAAATCACAATAATTATGAATGCTGTTTACGTATAAATAGCAAGACAGTTGAGGGAGATGTGAAAAAAACTGCTCGCCTGAAAAATTATTTATGACAGTATCTACTCTATGCCTTCGAGGTACAGAAAAATTGTTATACATTAAAGCAGTGGTGCGAAAGCCGTGGGTCACCAAACTCAAAGAAATTTATTTAACAGTATAAAAATATAAGGCTTTTCTTCAATAAGTATCAGGTACCAGTAAAATAGTGAAATGAGATAATATTATTTATAAAAAAAAAGAACTATATTTTTTTTACGAAAACAATTGTCTGTATTAGTACATAACTAGAGGGCCCGCCACCTGCTCGCTAAAGCTCGCCAATCCCCGGAGGATTGCATTGCAATCCTCATTGGATCGCTGCGCCAACCTATGCTCGCTTCGCTCGCATTAATGAAGACTAATGTCCTAAAAGACTAGTGTCCAGAAAGAATTGTTTACAAAATATGATATCCCAAAAAAAATATTCAAATCTAAATTTGCTGTATTATTGAAAAAATATATATATACAGAACTCTGGAATCAGAATTCAAATGAAAACTTTGAGTAAATTTTGAGTCCAAATGTGAGCGCTGCTTTGGAAATTGAATAGCATGTTGTTTGTGTGTACATTTCCAGCACTCTCAAGTCACCCACACTTTTTCATTGAGTTTGTTGTCGAAAGTTATAGTGCAAGCGTGTTTTTGAACTATAATTGCTGGCCCTGAAAGGACCGCTTTTTAAATGGCCTTGAAATGATCCTACGCTTTCTTTGATTTCTAATTATAAACTGCAACAGCTCGACTAAAATTCATATTTTTTTCATTACAATTTTATCCGATAACTCTATTAATTCGATTGAGGCGCGAGTCTTCGTGGTAAACAAACAATCGTACAATGTTGTCAAAACGCGATAACAAACAATGTCTTTTTTGAGTGACACGTAAGAGAATTATATATATAAATACCTAAACTTCGACAACCGGCAGGCGAACAGACATAGTGATAAAAGATAATTGTCAATGTGAGATGCCCTTTACCTGCTCCCCAGTGGGATTCATATGCAACTTGGGTCGGTGTGACGTTCACCAGTGGCCATTTTTACTACAGCTTTTTCAATTGATCTAGAATCACATTGAATTTTTATGATGTAAAGTTTTTTTTTAAGTACAGACCTCTAATAAAGCAGAAACATAGGCGCAAATCCCAAAAATAATTCAACTCTAACTATATTGACGATTGAAATAAAGGTTTATCATCAATCCAGAAGTCGCGAAAAATAAAACACAAATTGGGGATCCGGAAGTAACAATAGTTTGCGGACCACTGCATTAAAGTATTAGAATAAAATAATTTAAAAAGAGCATTTCATACATTTTTGCACAGATATTTAAAAAAAAAGGAAACCAACATTTTCGGGGGGCCTCGCGCTCTTAAAAAGAGCCCCGCCTCCCCCTCGAACACCACTGTTTCCCACTCCGACACCTACGAGCCGTCGCTTGCAAAAGGTGTTCCTCGGAAAGAAAGCGGTACCCAATCTCCTACCCTAATCCCCGAAAAGCGTCCATTCAAAAATTTCGCCCGGATAACAACACAGTAAGCAGAACTTATTTCCAACAGAGACACAAGTGTTGCGTAAGGGAGAGTGGGGAGATTCCCAAAGAAAGGGAAGGAGATGTGCAGAGCAAGATGCCCGGGACAGGAGATCGGGCATCCCTGTGGCGCAGTGGGCACGGGGGCAGCGAGCGAGGAAAGAGGAGCTATTTTTAGCTCGTCCGCCAGGTAAAGGTGAACGAGTTGAGGGTCGCAGTGGGAGAAAAAGCGTCTCGCAGCATCTTCGGATTCTGCACCCCGTCCCACCCTCTGGCGATGGCCGAGTTCGGACTTCGGGAGATGAGGAGGAGGGCTCTTGAGTTCGAATTAACAATTCGATTGATTTGTGAGGAATCGATTGTTAATGTGCGTTGTTGGAGAGGGAGTTCAAAACACAAATCAGATTTTTCGAAAGCAAAAGTTGTTTTTTGTACTGTAATGGCCCGTTCAAAGACTCGATCGAATTCTTCAGAATAATCCAATTCCATTTTTATTCCAACGGAGAGGCTACTTTTTCGGATCTTCTATTTTTAAGGCTTTTACATTTTAACCTCTAGTCACGAGAGTTGAGTTAACCTCTCCCTATAAACATATTTTACTGGTTGTTTTATTGGGTTGGGCTTTATGGCACCATCTTACGTTTGAATCATATATGGACAAACAGCAAATTAAGTGCACACAAAAAAAAAACAAGTGTAACAAATAAGGAAAATTTTAATGACAGAAGACTTGGTTCGTTGGGCCTTATGGCGCAAGGGTCATATTTGGATAAACAGCGCATAATACAAGGCAACGTTAAGTAATGGACATACACAAGGATAGAAAGTTTTACTGACACAAGAAAAGAGTACACCCAGTGATGAACGATGAATCGCACCAGCGCTGCCTGCAACTCACATGATGCAAGCGTGGAATATTTTGTCACATATTTAAGGTAATTTGACAATCGGGAAATAAAAAAAAAAGTGTATATTATTTTTTTATACAATTAATACTCAAAAATCATGTCTTCAAAAATGCGAGTTGCAGGCGAAGAAGGTTCGATTTCTGTAACTTGCCCTGGTGCACGTTATCTGTCTGTTTCACAAGAACTGTCCTCATTTCTGTCAAGTCCATCACTTGTGTGTCTTGCGATTGGTATAACTTGGCCAAAAAGGCCTTTGCGACATAAAACACCAATAAACAATTCTCCAATGGAACAAGCAACAGAACCATGCGTCACCTAATATATTTTATATAATTAGGTGACGTTTTGCACAGATAACATTTTAGTTTTTTTAAGGGATGACTGGTCTATTAGTCACACAAGCCATTTTCCTATGTACTGGGAGTCGTAAAAATTAAAGTGGCTAAGATTTCTCTCTCTTTACCTCGTTGATGGAAATTACTAGTAAAAATGGAAATTATTCTGGAAATTATTTTACCCAGATGAGAACAGACGATTTTTAACTCTTTAAAGTGTTTAAGCGAAAAAATAGTTTATATTTTAATTTATATGGGTGAAGACCCATCCCTTAAATGAATATGTCGTGTGCAGGCAAAAACTGAGTTTTCAAGAGGCGGGGAGCCTCTTATGCCTCAGCATTTTTTGAATTTATAGGAAGTCTCAAAAATGAAAGTGGCCTTAGACCCTCTTCACCTCGGTGAGGGTCAGTTATTCCCCATAAGTGGAATGGATTTTTTAAACCCTCAATTGCATTGGGATGAGAAAAAAAGTGGATTTTTTGAATGAAGATCTTGTATAAATATTTGCACGTGCTGAAATTTAATAGATTTTGGGGAGAGGTGGTGGACCCCTTATGGCTCACCGCTTATCTAGACATCAGAATTCCAAGTGAAAGAATTACTTACTAGACCAGCCTCGGTATAACTAGAATATTTATATATCTAACTAACCATTTAGAGGAGGTGGGACGCCAGGCGTTTCATAACCCCTGAAGTGGTTAACAAATGCAACGATTGCCCTATCCTACGAGAGGCGTAATTCCTGCTTCATCAGCACACGACCCTCGCCCAGCAAAGTCTCATCCACACTTGTGCGGCCGTGAGAATCCGTTCTCTGTATTTGGATCCGTCGAACCAATGAGGGTAGGGAAGTGGATTAAACCTGTCAAGCATTCTCTTTTTCATTGCCTATTATTTCAACGGATTGTAAAACAGAGAGCGGATACAAGTGCATGTGGAAATGAGAGACAAATACACTGAACAAGTGAGAAAAAGGATCCAGAAGAGCACGCTTGTCAGGCCAGCCGCTAAACTCCGAGAAGTCAACTCAGGACTTACATCTATCAAATGGACGGGAAAAAATTTCCCAATGCAACGATTCCTCCCCCCGAAGAGAGCAAAGAAACTATGTGCTCCAAGTAATTGAGGTTGGATTTGCAAATTGGTTTGCCTTCACAGCTTCGGGACATAACGCTTAGATCCTCTCATCCTCAACCTATAAACGCCAGGGGCAGACGTCCGATAATCGATTATGGGCCGGTACTTAATTGAACCCCCATCACATTCATTACCCCCGCGCTCGCTCTGGCAGCGGACTTCCTAACGACTGGAGCCTCGCACCTTCCTTCGCCGGTGACGTAACGCGTCGATCGATGACGTCCCCGTGACGTCACGGACGAGGAAAGCCTATCATTTCAGCAATTAACTTCGTTAACCGAATCCCCCTGACGTCATCATAGATCAAAAGCGTACCTGCGAGGTAGAGAAAACGGTTCGCGGACGTGACTCCGTCGGAATTGGAAATAGTTTGGGCACGACGCGCGAAATAAGTGGGATACTAGTATCTGGAAGCAGGTTAATAAGAGAGCCCCAGTCTTGAGCAGTAGTAGGGGAAAGGGTTATATTTAGAAACTAATCAGTTTTTAATGGTTATATTGTGTGTCTGAATATGCAAAAGCGCCATGCATCCATTGAACATTCCAAGGAAGTGGCATGTTTTGTATTGCGGTTGAAAATAAAATGAATAAAGAAAAAGAAACTACCGACTCCATACCATCAGGTGGGTTTACCGATCAGTGCTAATAAAACCTTCAACTTATGTTCGATTCCAGCGATTCACCCTTGATGTATTTATCCTGTCCTGTGTCAATAAAAATTTCCTTCTGTGTTTGTCCATTACTTGATGTGTATATTGAGTTTGGCGCAGCTGTCAAAAATGGCCCTTGCGCCATAAAACCCTATCAACCACTAAAACTAGCTTGTTTAAAAATTGAAACACAGCGGTAGATTGATTCAAATACAATTTTCAAAAGCGAAAACGCTGTTATATGTGATGCTAATAACAAGAGAATACACACAAAGCAATTATCATAGCAACACAACATAGTATTACAATTAAAATGCCTTGTCACAGGACATTTTGTTCATAAAGTACTGCACACATTTGCTTTTAACGCCAGTAAGAAGCATAGGTATGGTGACAAACTAGACAAGGAGACACAGCGGCTTAGTAAAAACACCGGTTCCTGTCACCTATGTTTCACACCATTGGGTGCGGTCAAGGAAACAGGAGGGACGAGTGATTAAGAAGGTTATTATCTGCGAAATCCGTTAATCGATCGCCCTCGTTTTTTTTAGCCAGGAAAATGCACAGTAAATCCGTAGACTGGAAAGTCTACCTTGCACCCTGCAGTCTTCCTCGTTTTGATCTTAGAAAAGAATCTTTCCAAAGGATTCTATTCCAAGGAAAGGAGAAATAAAATATTTCTAAAGGATTCTATTCTAAGAAAAGAAACAAATCAAAATCACCCTTTGGATTACACTCTAGGACATTGACCAACATATTTATTTCTATATGATTCTATTCTAAGGAAAGAACCAATAGAGAAAATTTCAAAGGTATTAACTTCCATGAAAAAGAGCCATTTAGATTATTTTCTGAAGAGATTGTTTTATAAAGAAAGTACCAATAGAATTAATCTTCAGGTTAAAAGAAATCAAGGATTCTTTCGCCCAATAGATACGATTATTTAGTCATTAAGTGTGCTACGGGATAAAAGCAGTGCTACACTGCTCGTAAATCTCGTGTCGCGCAAAGGGTTAAAGATTAATGAGTTCCTCTTCCCAAGGGATGCAAATATGAGACTTGGATAAAGCGTAGTGTTTACAGGATTCTTCTAGCGGATACGAAGATGCAAGCTAGCTTCCTCAAATGGGATTCTTTATGAGACAGTAAACTTCCAAAATCATCGAAATCGATTGAAAAATTTTAGCATTTAAAATTAATTTAAATTGAACTACAGATTTCAAAAGTAATTTTCATTTTGATTATTTTTTGAAGGAGTTATATGTTTAACAACATAAAATACACACTAGATAAGTATATTATCAAGTAGTCAACAACAAAAACGCATTTTTCACCGATTGCGATTTTTTACATTAATTGATTTTAAATGGTTCATGCACATCAGGTTTCAATTGATTCACTTGGATTTTTTTGGGTAATCCTTAAAATCTATTGTATATATCTTCGTGCCAATGAAAAATCCATCAAGCTCCTCAATTTTGGATTAAAATGTTAACCTATACATTTGTAGCAAACGTTTAGATGTTCAAATCTAAAAAAATCTTAACAATTGAGCGAGACATGAACTAAACTGAGCCAATTTGATTTGCATTTATGTATACGTACTATTATGCGACTTCAAATTTTGACAATACATGGAAAACTAGTGTGAACGGAATAAAACAATTTTTGCTAATTTATCAAAAAGTTTACAACGTTTTAAGTAATGAATTCCAAAGGACTTAATACTTTGAACCAAACTTTATTTTTAGGATTTTTAGTAAAAAACAAATAGTTTGCAAATTTTATCACAATGGGATTACAATTGCAAAAATATGCAGTTAAAGTCCAATGTCCCCTCAATGTCCCTACGGAGGAGCATTTGAAGAAATAGTAACACAACACTGAATATTCCTATACATGAAACCGGGTTCGCTAGAGGCCATTAATTCCAGAAATGATCCACTAATAAGTGTCTGCAATGAGGATTAATAGCCGTACATCCAAGGAAAAAAAGGAGAAGAGATGGGGAATAAAAATACATCAACTATAGTAGTAATCAAAGGCAAGAGGTTTCATTCTTCACAGTAATTTTACAACGGACTTACTGTGTCTAAATGTGCGCGAGCAGACGTGCATAAAGATAAATAATAAATAAAAACAGAGAGAAAATAAGCAACAAATAAAACAATAAACAAAAGACGAAAAAGTGGAGATAAAAACATGAGTGCGAAAATGTCTAGAACTTATATATCAAGAATATAATTGAAGCATGAATCACTTACGTTGCTTATAATAATTTAAGTTATTTAATGTGATAAAATGGCATTTATAGGCTGCACTTATTGCCCGCTTGGCACAATGGTGTTCTAACGGAATTATAATCTTCTTTCTCGAATAAAACTTTTTGCAGTTTGACAATCTGTCTTGAACCATCCGAAGAGTTAATATACATAATTCTACCTTGCAGTCTTCGCTGCTTGACATTTTTTTTTTTTTTTTTGTAGAAAGTCAAACAGCGAATAGAATTTTCCCAAAAGATTATATTCTAAAGAAGCGAGAGAGAGAACAATTAAATATTTCCGAGAAATTCTATAATGGGGTAGGGCAATAGAATATTTCCAATAAATTAAAATCTAAGGAAAGCAGAATAAAATCTTTAAAAATGTTTACATCATAAGAAGGCAATAGAATATACCTCAAAAGAATTCTATAATCTCAAGAAAGAAGCAATAGAATCCTTCAAAAATATTCTATTCTGCAAAATGGAAGAATATAAATTTTTCCTAAGCATTCTATTCCAAGGAAAGGCCCAAACGAATCGTTCCAAACAATTCCATTCTAGGGAGAGGACGAACAGAATATTTCTAAAGGTTGGGAAAAAAGAATGCACGGATTATTCAGAAGAATGTGGTTATTTAGTCAATAAGTGTCATGGGATAAAAACAACTTTTCACTTTTAGCAAATACCGCGAATCTCAGAGGGTTAAACACTGCATAGTATAGTGTCTTAATGTTACTTTCAACTATGTTTAGTCGATTTATGAAGAGATGGTATGATTGAATGCAAAATCCGAATATCTCACGTCATTGACGTCTTAAATTCACAAGAGGGTTCTTAAGTATTTAAACTCGCACAATGAACGCAGAGCTTGAATGCATTCCTATTTCAAGCCAAGTACGCACCGAAAAATATCCAGACTACTGAACATAAAAGAATTTTATTCCGTCTCTCAAATTAACACCACAAATTAGAAAACGATTTCTAAATAAGGATTAGCAAATTTTGAAATTTGTATGACTTATGACGTTATATCAAGTCCAATAATTACAACTTTGGAATGCAATTTTAAAAACCCGTAAATTTTTCAAATAGGAAGACATACAACACGGAAAATCAAATGGGTAAACAACACTTTGAGAAGAAAATTTGTAATAAAAGTAAAAATAGATTAAATAAATACGAACCAGTATTATGTTTTAAGTGTGATAAAAAATGGGTAAATATTGTTTCTTGTTGACGAAAGCAATAAAATGTCAAAAACCTTTTCATGATCTATGAATACAAAAATAGTTCAATTGGTTCAAACGAAAATATCTATCATTTTTAGGATTAAGAGGCCCTTGAAAGGTTAAAATCATAGCGATTCCCCCACAGTTACGCCACAGAACATAACCTGGTAACCTTACATCCATAAAACTGGGAGTTATTCATAGATTTTGTCATTTAGCATAGAAACCTTTCTAATTCGGAGTAAACATAAAAAAGAGCTTGAATTTATGCATAAGGAATAATATTTATAACAAAACGTAGAATTATCAGCTAATATATTCACTATAGCAACATCACATTTCTGTAAATATCTCACACCCCTAAACTACTGTTTACTGGAGGCTTTCTGACAAAGATTCACTTTACAGGAACCTGTCCCAATTCGCAAATGCTAGAGCGAGCACATAAAGTTTCACCATCAGCTGCAAACGTAAGTGCTGGTGAATCTGGCCATCCGTGACGGATGTAACACGCGTATTGACGCAACAGAATGAGAATGCAAACATGAATGTAAAATTAGCCTATACGTTTTAGAGGGAAAACAGGCTTAGATTAATCTTATTTCGTATAATACATTCAAATTTTGAAAGTAAAATCAACAGATTGAAAGAATTGAATATTTTGATAATATTCAAAAACGGGAATATTTTACATAATACGTTATTTTAATGGTTGGCTAGCGTCATGCTTGGCCAAGCTGCGCCAAACACGTGAAAACATAGTTACAATAAAGTTACGCTATGTATATAAATCGTGACATCTCAGACACTAAGATCAAAAATGTTTGCCGATCTGATAGCTGAGTGTGGTTAGCACTCAGAAGAGTTCCTGAATTCGAATCTTACTCAAAGCATGGATAGTCGTTGTAGTTTGGAGTTCACTACAAGTCTTAGGTCCCGATATAATTTGTCCTCTTGTGACACACTATTACAGCAGAGCGAAAAACATCCAAAAATGCAATAAATAAATTGTTGGTAAGCATGTCCAAAACAGTATCGGACGGCAAAAATAACATGTTGCCCTCAATATTTCCCATTGCAATAAAACATCGCAAAACATCTATCTATATGTATATAAAACACTAACGTACGTGGACCAGAAATCGACGTTATTTGTGTATCGTCGAATGGCAACAATCAAAGTAAATAAAATAACCCAGATATTTTGAATTCTTGCTGTTTTCAAATAGCAGAGGTCAATTTCTATGCAAAATAAGGAATAAATTGTAATATTTATGTTTGAACTGACTTTTTATTTCTTCCTTTGATGTAAAAGTAATTTAAACGTAATTTTGCTACCCGGTATCTGGCCACGTCAGAATTAATGTTTACTTTTTTAATTTGATTTAGAATTCAGTGTTTGTGTATTTGAGTTGACTGCGAGATGTTGCGGACATATATGAGGATTCAAAAGTATTATAAATTTGCGTTCTCTTTGTTAATAAATCATTATTGTCTTTGTCAATATCGTTGAAAAGCCTTTTGTTGCATTATTCTACTTCGCAATATATTCAGGAAATCGAAATTCAACACGTTTGAATAGATACGTACGTGTTTTTTTCCCCCAGAATTTTGCATTTTTTCAAGGATTGTAATTTTATTTTTATTTGCATTATGTGTTCCGGTATATTACCTATTGCAGAAATATTATTTAGGAGCTATATTTTAATGATATGTCTATTTCCTGCAAAATATCACTAGACATGGGTAATTTTGTAGCGGTATATGTATATTTCGACCAACTTTCCTTAAATATTTGATTGAATACGCAATGATTTAAAGAATTGTTTCATAAAAATAATTAAAATATGCAAATCAAAACATGTCTAATTACGGTGTGTAAAAAAGTTATAAAAACACTATTAAACACCGCCGAGCACTAGCCGGCGCAGCCCGGCTAGTTTTCATATAATGCTTTGTAATGTCAAAAGAGAAACATTTATCCCCCCAAACAATCCATATCGTTGAAAATATTGTTTCACAAGAACTCAAAAGAGAACTCTTGATGTCCAAAGGAAGAGGCAAACGCCCCTTTTCGATTCGCCTCATCTTAGAGGGAAATATGCAAATCAGGTTTTAATTCCCCTGCACCCCCACACCTACTGCCATCACAGTTGCTGAACCGACTTCCGGTTTCGCATCCACTTCCGCCTCATTGCTTTCCATCATCGGTTGGCATGGGAACACGACGCCCATGCGCAATGCGAAATGCTGTTGCCATGGGAACGGTTTCTACCTGCCTGAAATCTCGTTTCTCTCTCGCCCCATTCTTCCACATCCCACAAATATAAATGCTGCGGTGGACAGCTGTTGTGAGGTACAAACTTGAGTGAACAAATATTTAAAATCTTCAAAGCAATATTGTACTTTTCTTGGCCCGACTTTTGTGTGGAAACCTCTAGATAGGGTATTGAACGTCAATAAACGAAAATATCAACCACAAGACATTTATAACATATTATGTAAAGAGAAAAAAACACCAACCAACAAAAGATACGTTTTACTCATACTATCTCCTTGTAATTTCTGGTAAATTCAAACAAAGAAAACTGCGGTCTTTTATTAAAAATTTTATAGTTCATAATATATATATATAATGAAATATATATATACATATATATTTTTTGTCCAAATTTAAGTTTAAAAAGTCCAGAAATATAACTGTTTTGCCTTCAACCTCAAAATAATGTCAGAGATTATTTCGACATACTAATTAACTTCTGTTGAAAATACCTAAACTGGTAGGTAGGTATTTTAATTAACCTCGCACTGAAGTAACACAACGGGCTATTGCAGAAGGTTCAGATAGGTTAGGTACATCGTTGAAGTAGCACTGGAACACAGAACATTACGCGGGCAATTGGCGTGCGATGGTCCGGGATCAAAGAAATATCCGGGAAAGAACCGATGACAACACGTCGTGACTTTGACCCACGGTCAGATGACGAGGTCAAACTTCAATTGGCACACCACTCTCCAAATTTCCACACCATGTCAACGTGAAGACATTTGAGGTCACAACAGATTTAACGTGAACCAGTCCCCTTTGTACAGGACGGTCTTTGGTTGGATTCAAATTCTCTTACAAGCGGTTACCGAGGCCCAAAATAGGTAAAGAAAAGTGTTCGTTAAAATTTTATAAAATTAAGCAGAAAATTGTATTTTGCCTTCTCCAACTCCGAATTTTTTCCTTTAACACGATTTGACAAAATATGCCACAAGATTTAATTTGTAAAAACATAAATTTTTCTCACTTTTCTTTTAATTTCCTCACAATTTTTTAACCTTTATTCCAATGCTTTCTCTTAATCGAAAATGGTTGAAAGAGGATTTCAAACGTGTTCCAACAATAAATTGACACGTGTATCCTCCTTTATAGCTGATACCATCGAACCAGGAATGCCCCTTTGGCAACCCTTTGTGAAAAACTCAGTCAAAAATAGCTTTTCTAAAATTGAAATTTTTAAGTTTCATCTTTTTCAAAAAATTCAGTCTGATCTCTTCAGTGCCAAAGAAAAAAATAGCGCTTACCTCTTACTTCTTAATCTCGGATCTCCCGTTCTTCTTCGCTTTGTCACCCTCCCATTTTACGAACCCTCAAGTTTAAGTGTACTTTCCATTCTACTCTCTAACCTCCGTGTATTAGTGAATTAAGCGTACTTATACAAACGCTATTTTCTGAACCACTTCCCGCGTACAAGGCTTTCCCTTGCTCAAAGTACACTGAGTCAGTCCGACTTCCATTGCTCCATCCTATAACCTTTACGCTGTGTTAGGTAGATAATTAATGCCACTAAAATTTCGTAAAGATCTGTGTACGGTTGATGCTATCCCCCTTTTAAGTGACCGGTGGTGCATCGATCACCATTTACGAGCTGTCAGCGACTGACCCCTTCAGGAGAATCCCACCTTCTGTTCGGCACCCTACCTTGTCGATCGTGAGGTGTGAACGCTTTTGGGGAAAGGCAGAAAGTCACTCCTGTGATATCTCTCTGGCGCTAAACGATAGGCCACACAATACTATGAAATGAAAGCGTTAGTCGTAAATGCCACTCACGGCTCTATCGCTCAAGTTAGGTAATTAGGTAAGGGAAAGGGGGGGGGGGGTCGGACGTGCAGGCAAAAGAGCCGTTCCTGGAGAAAATCAAAACAATCTAAGAGCCGCAGCGTGAAGGTTAAGGCCTGGTGCACACATCCGGTTTTTCAACGTGCGGCGCAGTTGCGGCATCGAAGCCTAACTATGCACACATAACCGTGAAATGACGCGCCATTTGCGATAAATATTCTATCGAAGAAAACGTGTTTATTTCTCTTACATGGTGTACAAAATTTATATTTTGCAACAAAATAGACGGTACTGGATACAACCATTTATTAATTATTATTTATATTCCATTTATGTATGAAAACAAGCTACTTCAGAACGGAGAAGCGTTTGCGGCAAGCTGCGGCGCCGTGGGGAACTGCGGTACAAATTGCACGCAAGTTGGACGTCCGTCGCAGCAGCGGCTCTGAAGCACGTGTGCACTACTCCATTGGACCTAATGTATCTCAGACCACACTTGCGTTGCGGCAGCGGCGCCGCACGTTGAAAAACCGGATGTGCGCACCGGGCCTAATTCTCGCTCTTAACAGCTATTCCTCCCTATATCTGTCCATTAAAATTTTTTCATGGAAGCTACCCAAGGCATCGTGGACGAGAGTTTAGAACCAGGAGTGACCTTGGCGACTCGCGGAAAATCTTTCTGTTGTTGGAAACCGTCGTACGGGGACGAAGAAACAGGGGTGTGATAAACCAGAGATCACAAGCAGGAGAAACGCTCACAATGTCCAAGGGAAAACGCGGGGGAGGTACACCTTCAAGCGGTCAAGGCCGTTGGTCCATTTGGCATGTCGGACGATGACACACCATTCTAACAGTTTACCTGATTGAAGAGATACTACAAGGCACATATCTAAGAAGGATCCACGTGCCTTAACGAAAACTTTAAAAAGGACTTGGATAAAAATGGGATGAAGCCAGGAGAAAACTTGGAAAACACATGTAGCCAGCGACCAATACAAGGAGCTCCGTTTTACCAATTTTCTGAAATGCTGTTTTCAGTCGTTCGGATTGCGTGACTCATAGACAGACAGACCTTTTCATGTGAGGTTGCAACCACAACTAAAAATAGGATTTGGCTGCCCTTTAAACTACAGTTGAAGACCACAATTTTTACAACGCAGCAATTTGAAAAACAAATTTAGATCTCAGAGAGAGAACTTGAAACAAAATATTTTCGAATTTATCAAGGAATGGGGGGAGGGAGGTTTCTAAAAGAAATTCAGGATTGGTATTCTTAAATTTTTTAAAAATTAATTTAAATTATTGACTTTCCGAGTTAAACATCCGTTTGAATGCAATGATTTACAGTTATGCTTACAGTGGAATACTTTTCCTGTACTTCAGAAGAATTGGAAAGCTGGAATACGACCTAGCAAGCAATTATCCCGGACATTTTAACTCAATTTACAAAAGAAATTAAAGCCCTTCATTTTTCATCATAATTCTGGGTTTTATGTTCAAAACAGTTAACGTGTGCATCCTTTCGAATGGATATAAGGAGGGAAATTAAAGTAAGCATTACCATTTAAATGTGTATTTCTAGCGATTGAATCTTTCCGAGTCGGGAACATCAGATTTCACACTGCCTTAGATACTGTTAAAGCTAGGTAATATACACTACCCTACAAAGTAATGGACCGGACAGCAAGATGTGATGGTATAAGGGAAATAATACATGCTTTATTACGGGGATGGACACCCACGTGCTGCAATTACACTCGCAACCTTTCTGGGCTTACTTTCAACAAGGTTTTGATACACAGCTATGGATATTTGTGTCCATTCCTGCAGCAAGAATGTCGCCAGCTCAGTTGTAGATTTCGGACGTGGTTCACTGGTCCGTAGCCGTCGCTCTAACTCGTCCCACAAATGTTATATGGGGTTTAGGTAGGGACTCTTGAGCAGGCCAGGGAAGACATTTTACATCCATATATTGATACTACTGCTTGACAGAGGCTGCAACATGACATGGTACGTTGTCGTCCTGGAAGTAACATTCGTCCATTCCATAAAATTGCCAGAGCGTAGGAAGAACCTGACTGTCCAAAATGTTCATGTATCCGTCGGCGTTCAATTGACCAGGAACAACACACAAAGGTCTCAGGCCATACCACGAAAAACACCCACAAACAAGTAGTTGGATTTTATGCAAATCCACTGGCGTCCGGTCCATAATTGTAGGGTTGTGTATTTTTATACAAATCAACTAAGATCAAAATATTCTTCAATTTGATATTTTGATGCCAATGAGTGCCTTAGATGGGACCTAAGGTGCCCCCTCTTCAAAACTAAGTTTTTATTCTTATTTATCCTCTCTTTCTCAAAAGAACATTTTCTTTAGATGTGTACGGACTTTACGGACTCGAGATACTTATACAGCAGGCCTCGAAATATATTTTTTAATACAGGTGCACACTGTGCACCTAAGTTTTTGAATTAGGTGCACAGGTTATACGTTAGGTGCACATTTAAAAAAAAAACGTAATATAAGAGTATTAATGTAACGTAAACTACTGTATCAGTTCGGTATGTTTAGATAGGTTCGTAGTAGATAGTAAATATAAAGTATTTTAACATATCGAAATTCTACGGCGCACGGCTGTCGCTTTAACAGAGCCATCTGGAAAATGTTTCGATCATCGGAAAGTTCTGGTGGCAGTGACACAAGTAAACCTTCCTCCTGTATAAACCCGTTACGGCACAGCGATTTTGTTTTCGCTTAGTGTGTATTTAGAAATTTTAATTACGTTCCTTTAGATTGAGAGAGAGGACGATACTAATATTTTGTTCAAACATCAAAATAACATAAACACACACACCCTTTTTTTTAACGTTAGGCGCACCGTGTGCACCTAGATGGAAAAAATTAGGTTCACAATTTTATTTTTATGTGCACAGTGCACCTGGGTATTTCGAGCCCTGCTATATAGTGACCGTTATCTTTTCCCATGGGGTTACAGTCTCTGATAAATACGGGATTCGCAAACCCTGGATAGATAAGCGACACTTTTCTGTCTTCATCCCTCTACTCAATTCCCGAAATCCCTTTCCCCCATTCAACGACATTTTGTTCTGAACGCTGTCTGTCTAGTCACAGACACCGTTCTCTATGGTCAGCCACTCTATGGTCATTTAATTTTTAGCGACACGAGGACTAATCACAACGAACAAATATTGAAAGTAAGCAAAAATAAAACGCGTTACTCTCGACACGGTTTCTTACAGTTAATTTCTGTCATCGTGACTTAGTGAGCATACGCACTGAGATAGCAACCTGCGAGTTATTGGCGACACACGTTTGATTCCTTTCTGGGTGTATTTCTCTCTTCTGTGTTAGTCGGGCTTGGCGCAGCTTGGCCAAATAGGGCACTCAAACCAACAAACCTTATCCCACTTAGCTGAATCCGAGACAAACCAGGTCCAAAAGACCATTACTCCTGAGATCACTGAGAGTAGGAACACGAAATCTTACCTAGCGACTGCAATACAGGAAAGAAGGTGCTCAGATGCCAGAGCGGCACTGCACTTTGCACTTAAGTTTAGCTTTTTTGCAAAATACAGCGATATTCAACCAATTTAACTTCATAGCAACCATAAAAAATTATTAAAATTCTGCGACAAATCAAAACTAAGTAATATATTTTGCTGATCTGACAAAAAAAAAATGCAGGCATAATATTACTTGATTTGCAAAAAATGTATGGTTAATTAGTTGCCCACAAATTTTTGCTCCAAAGTGGCTATTTATTTTGAAAATGTATTTAAATTATTTATTTAAATTATTTAAAGTAAGATATTTAAAAAATAATTTTAAAATAATGTTTTCAAAATAATTTTAAAATAATATTTTCAAAATAATTTATTTAAAATTATTTTGAAATAATTTACTTTAAATTATTTTGAAATAATTCATTTGTATGATATTTTTTGTGACAAAAATAATAAATTATTCAAACGAAAACTATTTGTTTAACCAGTAAAACTTCTTTTTGAAATAATTTACGATACTTTGTAACACGAAATACTCAAAATTATGTATACAACTATAACTTGAAATCATTAGTAAACACACTTGCCAAAACTAAACCGTTGCACTGGAATAAATCTTACGCAATTCAAGCCGTTTCACAATCCGAAAGACATGCCAATGCCATTCTTGAGGCACACCGGTTGAATATCGCTGATACACACAATGACTGGTTTTAAATAAAAAAAAACATTTGTAACTCTAATAAAATCTCTCTCTTCCTTTAAATATTGAAAAGGAAAGTTTGAAACACCTTGTAGAATCAACAGTTGATTCAGCAAAGTATCAGTATACGCATCCTATAAAATCCGTCAACTCAAAATGATCAAACTTGGAGGGTACCACCGCCTTCTAGAAGAACGGCATTCATCAATTTAAAAAAGAGATTGAGATAAAAACCCATTTCTCTGAGACTTCTGCAAAAGACGTATTTATTAAAGAGTCCTCCTTTCTTCCCAACTCCTTAGAAATTCTCCAGAAGCCAATCTTCCAAGCGTCCATTGACGCTTATTCGCGGTCGACAACAAAGCAACCGCAGGGTTTTCTTAAAACTTCGGAGACCGGCTACATTAAATAATAAAAACGTCACTTTTACGTCTTGTCCATACGACGGGGAAAGCGCCCGCGCAACAACGGCCGAAACCATCTCGGAGAGTGGCACATGTGGCAGGGGCACGTGCCATTCAGGACCTGTCAGCGGTCTGCCGGATCTCCTTACTCTATTTTCGCTCTGCGGATTGCTCTCGGCGGGGGCACCCCAATCACATTGCACCATCGACTCAATTTCTAGGGGGAGGGGGTCGGACTCTTGCCAGATAAAGGAACTAAAAGGTTGAGTGCCGTTATTGAAATAAATCTCATTCTGTATTACTTCGGAGCAAGTGTCTTTGTCAAGCTGGGTTTAATGCAAGGGGCATTTTAATGGCAGTTTAGTGCTTCGTTTTCATGTTTAATAAGGCGATGGAAATCCTCCTAAGTAATCAATTCAGGTGTCAATTCAGAATGAAGTTAGTAATTTTAAATGTGGCAGATCTCGTAAAATCGGAAAGAGAAAACTGAAAAAAGAAAAAGAAGCAGCGTTATCCTCGCCTGAGGTTCTTAAAAAAACACGTTATTTGGAACAGAAGTAGGGAAGTGTTTGTCTTTGAGCTTCGTTTTGATTGACACTTTTAACTGACAAATATACGCTCTGTTACACGCATGTCACTGCTTTAATCAGAATGTTTACATTCACCAAATGTTTTCGATATCATTATTGGAGTCAGTTATGAAAATATTTCCTCGAAAATGACAAAGAAAGATACATTCCTGAAGGAAACAAGGATTCATGCTACTGATTATAAAAAATAGGTCTTAATTTTCGTAGCCTTCGGGTGAATTTTCAAAACGAATTGCCAAAATTTAGAAAAATTGCCTGAAATTGGAAAATGGGAACTTTTCAAAAGATTTTGCTTAAAAAGATTCCATTAATCGCTAAGCAAAATGTCACCTTTTAGCTGTCTTGGCAGACCTGCAATGTTTTATCCTAACTGAATTTTTTCAACTATAAGGAAAACAATGTTCGGCAGAGAGCTGATAGCGGTCAAAGGTTGAAATGGAAAAGGGCCACTGGTTTAACTTTGGGTTTGGATTGTCACTAGTCATTCGGAAGATTTAATTAGGTCAGGAACATATGGCTTAAAATGGATTCCAAACCGTCGTGAGCATCCATACCAACCAGAACCTGTTCAATAAATATCCATAGCGCTAACCACTCAGTTACCACTATCAACCATAATAAGCCTAGCTATTGTAGAGGAGAGGTTTCTTGGACAGTTTAGATCGGGGATTGTTGCCTTGCTAAAATGCTGGTTGTAGATCCTTCGCCTGGCGACGGCATTCGCATCTGCGAGTAGTCACCTGTGCAGATGCGATTGCCGTCGCCAGGCGAAGGATCTACAACCAGGATTTTAGCAAGGCAACAATCCCCGATCTAAACTGTCCAAGAAACCTCTCCTCTACAATAGCTAGGCTACGTACTGGACATTTCAAAGGCATGAAGATTTCACGAACTAATATAAAATCCTATCCCATCTGCAGGTACCTATCCCCAATCACAACTAACTCCAGATCATGTTTTCGACTGCCAGACCATTATCGGTTCCCTCTTGCAACTTGGAGCACCCCCAATCGAAATCCTCCATAGCCATCGAGCTCCAGAACTTGCAGATCTTGTCACCAGGGCTTTAGGAGGACTCTAAACTTTTGCACTAGTACTGTATCCATAGACACGACAACAACAACAACCATAATAATTAATATTTACCCTTCTGGTGGTTGTCACGACGAGGCATCTCGTTTTTGAAGAAAACTGACCAGATCTTTGTGGACGAGATATCTCATCAATAAAAGTAAAATGATCGAATCTTGACCTCCTCGTTATTGAAAATTAGGTACTGTCTTGATATTAGCAAAATCGATGCGATTTTGATGGACGATATATCCTCGAAACCCCTTGGAAGGTTATGAGCACTTTGAAGGACAAGAGATTTTCTGAGTAGCGACTACTGCTTTTACCCTACAGCACACATCATTATTAATTTGCTACAAGGCAGTTTTTTTCATGACTCTGGACATTAACTGGTCTATGACTGGCTAGGTTATTCAATATAAAAACGAAGTAAAATAAAAATATGTTTAAAAATTCATTACTTGGATATTTTAAAAGAATTTACCCTATGAGGAATCAACAGTATTCCCTTTTGTGGAACAAAAACTAAACAGAAAATTTTAAAAATACCTCTGTCATTCGACAGAATATATAAACTGCTTCTTAGCACCTCCAACAAATATGGAAAAAAGACGATTACGGAGATCCGAAGTTGCAAGAAGGCAAATGGTGCCTTTCGGAATCTAAGATTGTTGAATTCTAAAAAATCAAACCATTTTTCCCATTACAGCAAATTTCTCTATCTGCAAAAGAAATAGATAAGTTGAAAGAAAAAAAAGATTTCATTTCGAACATAAAAGCAATTTCTCGTCGTTTTCGTTCAACCCAAATTTCCGTTTCAATCTAAGATTTAACATCGGGCTTCGTGTTCCATATTTTATTCTGATAAATTCGTTTTTCCTCCAATACGTTGCCACCGGCTTTCGCGAAATACATTTCTTTCTCGAAATTACCACGCAAGAGTACACTCACAAAGAAAGAAGATAAACATTACAGAACGAAATCGAAGGCAGCCGAAAATTCGGAATTCTGTTAATGTTTACCAACAGCCAGCCGCTCCGTCACAAAATCGAATTGAAATTGACGACTTTTCGGATGTCGAATGAATAACAGACATTCGAAAGTTAAAATATCTCAAGAGAGAGAGAGACGCAGGGGCGATCTCGCCTGATTTCAGCAAACGATATTACCGTACCGCATTCGTAATAGTCCATGTGTATTTAAAAATTCATCGGATATTTTCTGAGCTCTCGAATTTATAAATCTGAATATTTTTGTTCAAAATAAAACAAGATTATTGCTCATGCTTTCATTATTCTTCTACTCTTAAGACTCACTCAAAAGCGATCTTGTTTTTTATAGCGCCGTTTCCTGAATAGTTAAAAATAAATGCTATTGTGGAGTGAATATCTGCTTCTACTAACATATAATTATTGTTCATGGAGCGACCGATAGTATTGAAATCGATTATTTCGCGTAAAAACGATTTCTTTACGGGTTAGAATTTCTGTATCATAGGAAATCGGAAATTATTTTAATAAGTGGGAAAATGTATTATTAATCAATCCTCTCGGAATATATAGAACTAGAACATGAATAATTTTACAAAAAAAAAAATGAAAACATTACATTATATTAAGAAATAGAAATTTTAATTTCTGTATGGAATATTAATAAAAATATATAATTTATAGGTATAAACAAAAATTAAACAGATCTTATTTTCATATATAATATAATAAACGTTTCGTTTTAATATAATCGTACTCAACGTTCAATGGCTCTTTTTTTAACTTGAGAATTTAAGCAGAATTATATTTCTATTGTGACTTACCAGTTCTTATTTACACTAAAACGTAACACAAATACTTTCAAATACTATTACACCTAATATTTACTATTCGTACAATTTTAGAGTAATCAAAGATAACAATAACTCTATAGCTTAATCCAAATGTGGTTCCCAACATATTGTTCAAATATCGCACCCTAGCAAGAAAAGTGACACAAGTCAAAACTAAAAATTTTGATCTTGTCATTGAAAAATATGTATGAGGTACCCCAGCGTGTTACATTACTCTATTCTATTAAATATAATAGAAATAACCACCATAAATACTTACCTAAAATTTAAAAGAAGCTTATACTATTTTAATATCAGTTTTATAGTATCCTTTAAGTTGATGTTTCTCAAATTCTTCAATTTTGGGTTGTGTCACTTTTCTAGCTGGGGTGCGATATGTCTATCGTAATTATGTTCCTCGTTAGATAGAACTAATTGGATTACCAGAAACACTGCGCTTAGAGAAATTAATTTATCTTACGCCAAAGCACCCCCAGATAAAAGGAATACTTTCCATCAATTATTGTTTGCTAATACTCCCATAGATTTTCTAGGTTGTTTTTTAGTGCAGTGAAAGATTTAATTTACAAAATGTAGTTTAAGGTGGAGACGAAATAAATTATTTCATAAATTTTATAAAAAGGTAAATCGGGAAAGCCCGTTTTTCTCGTGCTACTGTGGATCAAGAAACTGAATTGGTTTTCACTTCAAAAACCAGGATCAATGGATATGATTGTACAAACAAAGCAAAGAAAAAGAGCATCAAAAATCGAAAAAATAGAAGAATCGTCGAATACTCACAAGGATTGTGACCAAATATTGAATAAGGAAGCATAAGTGTAGCATATCTCACAAAGCATCTTAAACATTCCGTTATCACAAAAAAAAAATGTTTGTCACGTACTTCAATAATTCAAAATTATGCTAGAGCTCTCTCTATTGATACATCGTTCATTACATATCTCTCATTATCAAATGCCTTTAACCATATAACCTTGTCATTATTAGATTAAAAACATTATACTCAAAGGAATAACTATAATTGATAAAAGAAACCGTTTCGTTACAATTTCAAAACGTTTTTTCGATGTTCATAAGAGTAATTTATTTGAAGGTCATTTCAGTATCTTTACAATACCTGTATTAAAAAAATATGCGACAAAAAGAGTCAACATTAACGGAATCTAGTTACACCTACTGTGAATCTACACCACCATATTGTATTGCTTACTCTAATGAAAATCTTAAAAATTTTAATTTTTAAAACCAATATGGTCGAAGTTATAAAATTTTTAAGTAGCAAACATCTTTTTAGTTTTGATCAATAGTTATAAAAGTCTTATCTAACTCTAACTTCGATAAAACAAAAAGAACCATTTTGTATAAAAAAAATTGTTAAACATTCTATACTTTTTACTGCAGTATAGTTTTAATCAAACAAAGTGAAAGTATAATTCTTTTTCTTTGTTAACAATATGCATATGGATTAAAAAAAATTTTGTTTGAAAATTTATTTATGGTGAGTTAACTTTAATCAAATGTACAAAAATGCTGCAATTAATTTTAGAAATTTCAAAATGAAAATAATCACCAAACCCACAATTCTTAATTGAAATCATTGTAAAACGATTTGATAAAAATTTGTTTAATATACCAATGGAGACTTGATACGTTGATACAAATGTGTCTGAACTTCCTTTTTCTTAATCTATACGATAAATAACAAACAAGGGAATAAGAACAAGCACATTGAAAAATTACACAAAAACAAAAATCAAGGAGACAAATTAATTAAATGTAATGTTTAAATTATAATATAGTAACAAAAGACGTATAAAAATTATAATTTGATTTGTGTGAATAAAACAATCCGGGTGTTTAAAACTGAGTCTTTTCAGATTTTTAACTAGTATAACATCTCTTTCTAGAATAAATTTATTAGTTTATTCAAAACATACTCTGAATGGATGAAATTGTTCGAAACTCAAATCGCTGCATAGAAATGATTTTTAACAAATTCTCTTAAAATAAAATATTTAAAAAATACTATTATTTTCATCGTAACGTTTTGTCATTTATTTTAAAATGTTAGAAACTAAATATTTTTTTTAAACTCTAAAATGTAGCTAACATTAAATTTCTTGATACACACAAGTCAATTATAAATGCTTCTACGTTATATAAATGTTTAGATTCCTGTTATTAGACCAGTTGAGTCTGTTTTAATTTAAAAAGGATACAAATTTGTCCTTTCTGTGAAAGTTTTTTCTGCTAAATTCAGCATACAAGATTAATAAATAGCTATTTGGTAGATGTATAAATCAAAATGACACCTCCTCATTACCCTTGGTATCAAAAACCTAATTCTTTTTATTTATTCTCAATTGTGTTCATATTATAACAAAATCACATCAAAAGTCATTTACATTAAATACTGTTAGAAAACAGCTTTACTCTTGCATAAAATTACCATATATTTTTCTAAGGCCACTTAAAATTCAGTGAGTTCCGTATTTTTTTGTTTTTTGATCACGAAGGAAGTATTTTTTTTTATTCGAAGATTTATTTACATTCGATCGAAGATTTATTATTGAAACTGCATACTGAAATATTAAATATGCAACTTGAGCACGCGAAAGAGACCATGATAGTTACTTCTGCAATGAAAATTTATCTTACATTATTGTAACTGAAATTAAGAAATATTTTTAAATATATTTATCATTCTACTTAATTTCTTGTAATCCAAAAATGACCGTAGTGACAAACCAAACTAAACTAAATGCAATCTATAAAACTTAGGATTGGCGAAGTTTGGTAATGTCTACTCTGTGGCCATTTTTCTGATATACTAAAATGACAAAATCGGTAAAGATTTTTTTCAGATATTTTAACAACAAAATAAATTCAGCTATATTTTACTTAGGTGCTTGCTAACGCAATAATATACAGGTGGGATGGGGGGAGGGGGGATTAAATCATCTTATACATTTTATAAAAAAAAATAAGGTCGTCAATCGTCGCAACTTGCTCGCAATGCAACTTCTGTTCTCTTGAGAATATTTTAAGGTTTTAAACTATTTTCCAAATGAATTTACATGTATGTTTGGCTTAGTGGACAAAGCGTTTTACTGCTACTCAGTAAGTCCCGGGTCCGAATCCCAATCTTCAAGCTCATGGATGGGATTGTCCCTGTTAGAAGCAATGGCGGTTTACCAACTGGGAACCCTCAGAAATAACCGTCAGTTAGCCCCTTGTGGTGATGAAGAGGTCAATGGTTGGCGTTTAAAAATTCACTTAAGTGGAATTTTGTAGCCTGATAAAACATTTCCAATAAGCGCGTCAGCGACTTTTGAAGAAGAATCTGTTTCTTCTCTTTTTTTTTTAACTCTCCAGAATAGTCCTATGGTGTTTAAATCAGGTGACTGAGTTTACTAAATAGATGGTGATCATCAAACCTCCGAAACTGAACAGTTGCCAGCGAGTATAAACATAATCGGATTGAAAACTGATAGCTTGGTTGGTGCATCTGATCTTAAAAGTTCAAATATTTGCATAACTTACCGCTTAGGTTAGGAGGAAAGGTGCTTAGAGTACATACATTCTCAAATTGTTAAAGAACCACGCCTATGTTCACAGTTGCCAAAAAATTTTCGTGATTGTACACTTCCTTGGAGGTTCTCCAAGCGTGAACTCTTGTTAAAAATAATCTATGAAGGCTCATAAGATCACATCCCTAATATCGATTTAACAGCCGCATAGGTTTTGATGTAAAAACAAACCTTCCTTTTTTGTTCTTCTGTGCTGTAATGAACGATTTCTCAATAGCACCTCAAAAATTCAATTCATGAAGTTCGTGACAATTTTTGTGTAGATTCACAGTAAAAGATGTAACTGGGTTCAGTTAATGTTAACTCTTTTGAGAGACATATTTTGGAATACAGGTATTAAGACACTGAAATGATATACGAATGTATTGAGATAATTACTAACAAAGGTTTTGGAATCGAAAGGAAATGGTTTCTTCCATCAATTATAAGTATCCTATGAGTATAATGTTATTAATCTAAGAAGGACTAAAAATACCAAATAAAAAAATTTCTATTATCCAAAAAATCTACTCGAAAAGTGACCTATAAACAAAAAAAATTACATGAGTATGAAGCAATGCTCATTCAAAAGTGTCATCTCTGATGAACACTAAATAATAAAGAAAACATACATGTGAATTTTGAAAAAAAATATATGAAATTTAAAATTGTAATGATATGTAAAAATGCGTAACAATTTGAAAGTGGACTTTCTCCCCGCGCGTCCAAATCTTGCAGATTTAATATTGTATACTTGAAAAATTTAAAACGGTGATGATTGAAAGGAAAGAAAATTCCACTCTTAGTTAGAAACCCGAACTCTATGAACAGCTACTTAAACTTCACATTTTATTGAATAAAAATATTTAGTTCACAATTCCTGGAATGATGCTCCTGCACAATGGAAGTTTTCCCATGGAAAATACATCCCTAAATGACAGGAAAGATCGGGCAGGAAAAAGGACATTAGAAGCTCCTCTCAAAAATAATGATAACAAATGATGAAACTAAGAATAAAAAACAGGAGACCCCCGTTCCCGAACTCCAAGATTCGGGGTTCTCGGGAACAGAATGTCAATTCGCTTGTAAAGAGAAACGGAGCGAGAAATTGAAAAGAATCGTGAAGAAACGACGAAACTGAGACGCTAGCCCTACCCCACCCCCTACCAAACGAGACTTCCAGAAGAAAAAAAATGGCAAAACTGTACCATAAAAATCGCGCAAACTCATAGGGGTACGCGTACGTTAGAGCTCGACACAAGAGATGCGGGAAAGATAGAGAAATATCTATATAAATATAAGGAGAGAGAATATTTTTCAAAAAATAAGGGAAATGAAAAAAAGCCTATCAAAAAAGACCCCCAAAGAGTCTGGAATATACCTGCAAGAAGAGGAGAGTCAAAATAAAGTGAAGAGAAAAGTCAGAATGAGAAGGGGGTCCCTCTCTCTCTCTCTTTATTTTCTGCATCCCCACCCCTCCGTTGCTTTTAAGGGGGAGCTAAATTCCAAAAGAGAAAGTTGGGAGTGGTAACGCCTGCCGAATTCAGAATTCTCAAATTCTTTATCAAAGGAGAGAAGTCAACTTTCACTCGGTCGAAGAATGAATGCCCCCGCCAACGAACTAAAAATATCGGGAAACCAAAAGGTATGAATTTAAATGAGAAGGGGGCGTGGAGGTCAGTAAACAATAATATCAGAAAGTAAAGCGAATATTTCATAGCGGATTCCCGAAGTCTTATTTCAACTATGCAGATAAGAGCAAATAGAAACACGTACCTTTGCGTTTCTGAAAGAGGAGTAAATATTTTCAGGATTTGATTCCACGTGCGGCATCATCTAAGGATAAATAAAATTGTCTTTCATTGTCAAATATTTATAATACAGTAGGATTGAAATCTATTGCTGGTTTAAAATGATATTGCTCAAATATAAGCTATATTGATCAGATTAAGGTTCTAAGTTGCAATATAGTTCTTATTTAGGTTGCCCTGTCCGTAGCTAGGATATTCAAAACCTAAAAATTGCTAGCAAATACCTTATAAAAACGCATTTATGATTCCGAAAATCTACAAAGAATTAGGTCATCCCCATTCATACAAAAATGCCCCTTCTCTTGGAAATACGTAAATAATGGAGGAAAAGTACATAGAAACAATCTTACCCAATTCGCGAAAAAGCATGAACATTCCAAAACGAAGGAATTTAAAGGAAGGTTTGATATGGAACAATTCGGAGTACATTCGGTATTGATCAAGGTTGAAACCTGTGATAGAAATGAATACACTGGTGTGTAAGAGTTAAGGAGAAGAGTAAAAATTTCAACTGCTACTTTCCAGTGAAGTAACAAAATGACACAAAAAGTTAGTCGAAATTGCAGAACCAATGAGTAAAAAATGTCTGAACTGGTGTGGTGATACTGCACTGGGTATCACAAGTCATAAGAGCAACTGTAAAATATTAAATAAACAGAGGTGGTCCTTAGTCCGCTTTATGATCACTTCAACCACTGATGCAGGCTTTGCACCGGGGGTTTACATACTGAGAATGAGCTTACAAATGAGTTCATGCAATAGTAACCGATTCAGAAACTAATTCCTCTGTCAGAGCCTCTAATTCCAAACCAGATTCCAAAATTTAAATGTGTACCAGCTATCGTATGAAAATTACCTGTTATAAAAATCACCACAAGGTGTTCCATCTAATTTTGAGGTTGTAGCCTTTGAAAATAGTGGTTTTTCTTACGTTTTTTTTCTTACGGCAGTATATTACTTCCACCGATTTAAATTAACTAAAATAATGTTATAAAATTATTAAAAAGCTATAAAACATATATTGTCTGACTTCTAGTATATATGATTTTAGTGACCGTTTTTGAAAAAGTTATTATATCCATTTTATAAAAAATAAATAAATTTTTGGTGGGTTTATCTACACATAAGTCGTATACCTTTTAAGGTCTCCTCATTTATGTTTTCGCAATGTATTTTTTTAAATTTCAGACGTAAAGTCCATGATAACATAATAAAGTCTATGGCTATAATATTGATAGGTTCGTTTTGTCGCTCTGCTGTCATTTTCTTGCAGTAAAATAGAAATCATTTGGTTCGTTGGTTGAGTTTCATGGTGCAAGGGCTATATTTGGGCAAATAGGGCCAAACAACGTCAAGCAAACGAACATATACGCACAATTAAAACTTTACTGATATCGAAGAGATAAATACACACAGGGAAGAATTAAAATTATTAGGACCTATGCGACAGTTCAAAGCAGTATATTTATGCAGATATCTGCATCTGAAACTAGTACATCAACATTTAATTAATTTCAATTTAATTTACACGCCATATCCAAACTAAGGCCTTCAGAAAACAAGCAATTGTGAATAATTTCCCACACAAATTCCCCACTCAATCCTCTCATAAAAATGATGCACGCACTAATCGCCATCCGACCACACAAAAATACAATTAAAAAGCAACAGCTCTCGGTGACAAATGTAAAATTACCCGTGTCCCCCCCCCTCTTTAAGGGGACGCAAAAGAAAAGTGTGCAACAGACGAACTCATTACCATGGTAACATCGGGAAAAGCAGAAGTGCGTTAAATTCCCTTTATTTTGCAACACGTCGGCGTGGAACTGCGGGGAATGCCAAATTAAGTCCATCAGGCACGGTTAAAGGCAGGCGGGAGGCCAATAATCGCAGTCCATGGAAGCACCGAGTTAATTAGGTCGTCTCTCTGACCTGTGTAGACGACATTGACCGAGGAATAGATAGAATAGAGGACCGGGGATGTTGGTTTTGTCCTTATCTTGAGGTGCATCATCCAATAAATCTTCCATGCAGCTGAGTTATTCACGGAAAAAATAGTTAATAAGTTGGTTTTTTCACCTTCTAAAAAGGCTTCCGTTAAGGCATTCTAAAACACCAGTAGAGCTAAGAGATCGTATACTTCCCTATGAGCATCAAACTTCTAATATAATAGATGGAGTACGCGCGCGATGCTTTATGCTATTTCTTCCGATCACTCGGTTAGAAGATCTGTCACGGGATCGAAGAAAAAAAAGGATGAATCCGATTGAGGGACACATTATTGATAGGTAAAAGTGATTATCCAGTGTGTTTGAAAACACTAGGCTACGCTTCGATAGTCCATAGGTCAAGTGGATTCGTAACCCTACGTGACTTACCCTTATGTGATCTTACGACAGGGACTCCTCCCTGCATGCTCTCTTTTCATTAGGAGGTCGATGCGTTAAGAGAGGCAAGCTAAATGTAGGTGGCGTTAATGTTAATGCGACGGAACGCGTTTTCTTTATGTATTCCAAACGTGAAGCCATGGCTTGTTTTACGAACACGATTTTCGCACTTCGCATATAAAATTTCAAAGAATGAATTTCGAATTGAAATATGATAACTTATTAGTCAACGTCAAACATATAAATGCCAAACGTCGCCAGAACGGGGATAAAATACAAGGTGCGGCAGAAAGAACGCTCTGATTTGGAACGTCAATAAAAAAATACTAAGCAAGATAGAGAAATAAATCTTTCCTGCCTAAGAAGTACACAGTATGCCATTGTCATCTATTAAGTTTTGAAGAGTATATTAGATACATGACAACCGTCAATGTCGATGCAGTTTTGAAGTCTCTCGGAAATTTTGCATTTATCTGCGAACCATGTATCACGGAATCGCCAGAATTTTTGGCGGAAATGCTGCCTGTAGGGCTATTTCAAATCAAAAGTGTACCAACACCGACCAACAAATTTGCAAGCACTCAAGGGAGCAATTAAGCAAGAAATCACGGAGATTCCGCTGGACATGGTCCACAGATCAATGCAAAATTTCCGAAAGACTTCAAAACTGCATTAACATTGACGGTCGCCATTTAACTGATGTACTCTTCAAAACTTAAGGGATGACAATGGCATACTGTGTACTTCTTAGGAAAAAAGATTTATTTCTCTATCTTGCTTTGTATTTTTTATTGACGTTCCAAATCAGAACGTTCTTTCTGTCGCACCCTGCATTTTAACCTTTAGACTGCGGCCGATACAGCAGTTGTACCAAGATCGCGCCAAGATAGAATTTAAACCACCGCCGCTACAGCAGCTGTACCTTGAAAGTTATAAACATCGCGCCAAAAAAGAATCGCGCTTGTTATATCTATAGCCTTAATCAAAAGGTTAAGGTAATCCCGATATAAATCATGCTAGTATGAATTTGGGTATCGGAATTAAATCTTCGTATTCCGCCCGGTTTACTTGTTTTCACTGAAAAACTCGCCTATACGAGGGACTGAGAAGGCAAGCCAGGAAACGAAATGAAAGAGGGGTATCTGTTTTGGAGAAGGGGTAGGTGGATGGGTTTACCTAACTAAGACAACGTAAAACCAACTTCAGTTAAGCTGAGCCGAAAAAATTTTTTAAATACCATAATAAAAAGAGGACACAAAACAGAGTTACTAAAAATCAAACTTAGTTCTCGAAATTTATTTCGTGTACACACTCCACAATGCATTGAATCGAAGATGATAAGGGAATTTTTACAATAATCGAAGCAATTTTAAGTATTTTTCAACTTCTTACTTATCTTACTAGGCCAACTCAGAAGCTAGATCAGGTATAAAAGATCGTTAGCCCTTAGTTCATTGAGAGTCAGCACAGGACGTTTTAAGAAATCTTCCCGTGAGATTTTAATGCAGGAAAGAAGGTGTACACAGGATATCGGAGTGGCGGCTCTCGACGTCCTACTATGATGCCTCACCTTGGGCGGATTAATAGGCGGAATGGACAACGCACGCCACGAGTTTGCTCTAAGTAGTGCTCCTCTAGGCCATTCCACATCCCCAGTTGAGCTGATGGATAGGTGAACAAATCAGACTTTTCACTTTCAAGTGCCTCATGTCCTTTATGCCCTTCAAGATGGACCAATTTTTAAACAAATTCCTCCAACTGTGAAAAATTTGTTTATAAAAAGTTAAATGGAAGAAGTGCATTGGAATACTATCAAATTTTTTAGTGTCTCAACTCTTACAGGCCAAAACAAATTTTGAGGTTCGTGGCTTCAAAGCTTGTAAAATAATTTCATCCAAATTTCATGATCATGTTCTTGCAAAAGGGCACTTGAAGTCTCCAGACTAAATTGTACGAGTTTAAGCCCGTGTAGCCTCCTCTCCTTTCTTTATGGTTCTGTAGAACACTAGTGCAGCCGACAAACTTTCTTTGTCAGCTAATGCGAGACTGAAGTGATGAGATGGTTGGTTGGGTGAACGGGAAATTTTTTTATGGTGTAATGGTCACATTTTCCCAAAATGTGCCAAACAACGTGAAGTAAATGGACATACACACAGTGTTACTCATAACCCAGTCAGGTGCAGTATGCGACAAAACATATATACATGTACATGCGTATTTCACTTCTGTGAAGAAAATAAAGGTGTAAGCATGCGTATTTCAGCCAATGTAGTGTCGCAGGACGGGTGCTGGACCAATGAGAGCCTTGCTGTAAGAGAGAAATGCTACCAGGAAGGAATAGAACTTGACAAGAGAGAGAGAGCCGAACATGCGTCGTCTACAACTTTCAGTGAAGCGATAAGAATGGGACGGTTTTACGAAATTGAAAACTTACAAACTACTTAAAACGGCAATAAAGGGAGTCGAATCGTCGATGATTTTCCTTGGAACTATCGCCAGAAGAGGACTAGCGGTAGGTCAATAGAATTCGACAGTCACCTTACGTATATGCCAGTATAAAACTTATTACTTGATGGAGCATAAGCAGGATACAAATATATAGAGAAATATAAATAAAATCATATAAAGTGTTGCAACGAAAAATTAATACGAAATAATTCAACGTAATAACTTTTCAGTGACCATAGAAAAGATGGAACCGAAGCCAAACAAAAACAATAAAATGTTTCCAAATAACTTAACACAAATTGATATCTAGCTAGCTCTAGTCAAATTAGTGGTCTAATTATCATTTAAGTTGCGAAAATATGACCAAAGAGCGACATACCAACAACTACCTGAATTTGTTCTTGCATGGCTCCATGTTCAGATATGTTGCATGGATTTCAATGGCAATCTGTTCAGTTTTGCTATATGACGTACATTCACTCAAAAACTAATAGCGTTGTGCTATCGCAATATTGCGATAAAAGTTTTGAAATGTGTTTTGGACGGAAACTCCGTTTCTATCAAAATAAATTGCCCCTCGTGACAAAATTTATTATTTATATTATGTGATTATGGGTTTGGGATGGGGGTGAATGGAACTCAAAATCTTGGTGCTGACTGCGGGAGAATCCTCTCCCTTATGAATAATTCATATGAAAATAACCTGAGTGTTCCAGAAGTAAATTACCAGCAGTTTGGGGAAGAGGATATTATCTGTTTTTCTTGGATTCCCAAATCTGTAGCTTTCTTTTGCTAGAGTAAAGTCTATCCTAGCGTAAGCAGCATAAACGAGTTTTCTATTAGTTTAATATACATACATTCGGTAACAATATTTAGGTAGGATTATTTAATGCGGCTCACCATTTAATTTTGATTAAAAAGTAGGTAGAGTTCACTTATTTCAAACAGCATAATAAAATATAAAAATCTATAGATAAATCAACTCAAAATCATTCCTAAAAGGTTATCTATCACTACTGAAATTACTCTACTTAATTATAATATACGAATCTCCCTGGTTCACTGCGCTAGCAACCTACGAGTTGACAAGAGCGCAGGTTGAATTCCTCTTTTCTGTAGACTGTTTTGCACAGCTTTGCCAAATATGGCCCTATCTCCATCAAGCCCAGCTAATCAAACGACAAGTACATACTAAACCATCTATAAAGCCGGTATTTCATCCAGGATCCTGGATAGTAACTGCAAATATACAGCCTAATTGTTCAAAGAGGTCGGAAATGATGCTGCAGAATACGCTTTAAGGCGTAGGGCTCTGTCAAATTAGTCCTCGTGCAGCAAAAAATGACCGTAGAACAATAAACCAAACCAATCAAAAGCAACAACACTCGAATGAGAATCATTGCATTTCTAAGAAATGTAGGAATTGTTCAAACACGGTGATTAGTTTCCACGAAAGGTTACTGAAATACATCAAACTGTATTCAGTCCATAAATTGTAGCGTTATCAATTCATTGTACTTTTTAGCTCCTATTTCGAATGTCAGGTCAATCCGTTTTGATCGATGGTTGCAATTTTCAATAACAGGATAATGAAAGTCGTTCCGAATAACACAAGGCCGAGTTGTAGGCGGTGCCTTCCGCAGAATTCAGACATTGCAACACAAAGAAAACGACCTGAATACAAAAAAGGTTCTTTGTCAGAAGAATTAAACTCATAGCCTACACTAAATGAGTTCTCTCCGTTCATTTATCTCCTCTGAAACAATATAAATTATCTTTTCCAAGACAGTTTTAATAGCTAAATCAATACCTAGAAAAACAGTTTCTCAGAATGAACTCGCAATCATATATATTCACACATTTTTAAGGCTAGAGAAATCAAGCTATTAAGGCTGGACACTTTTAAGGCTAAACAATCAATTAAGGCTTTCAAAATCTAAGCGGTTGGTTGATTTTGGGGTGACAGGGCCATATTTGGCCAAACTGCGCTAAACATGAGAAATAACATCAGGAAAATGATGGGTAGGTTGCATAGAGTTCTTTAATGTACAAAGGCCATATTTGAATAAGCTGCGCCAGACAGACAGTATCCAGTAATGGACAAACACAATGTGGAAGTTTTATTGACACAGAAGAGAGAAATAAGCCCAGGCAAAAATTGAATTTGTGCTTCCTACAACTGACACGTTGCTCGCTCTGGATAAACTCACTGAGCCGCAGTGACCCCTCTAGTAAATGGACATACACACAAGGAAAATGTTACTGGCAAAAAGACAAATCTGAAGCGAAACTCGTTCAATATTCTCAGTAGTTTGACGGATTTTACGATAGTAGTGTGAGAATTCGTGGCAATTGCCATCAATGGGAATGGGTCACATTCTACCCTATCTTTATGACAATTACTCAATCATGATAGTTCCATCTTGACGAATGGGGTGAAACTCGCTAACCCGAGAGCTATGGCTACAGTAGTTTACTTCCAGAACGGTCTCCCAACGCGGACAGGTGTTATTGAGGTAGACTTGACTGAGATATCTAGGAGAAAGTTGACTTGAAATTCCAGACCTGGCAACTGTTTTCCATGCTAGGAACGGCCACTAGTATGGACAAAGTCATACTGTTGCAGTGGGTACTCCGCCTTTCCTGATGGACAACAGATGCAACCTTCACCCACTCCATGAAGTCATATTTACCCTGGAAATTGGTCCCTTACTGCCACAACTCTTAGGGTAGCTGCAAGGCAAGTCCTGATCATTACTGTAGTGTCTGGGGGTGTCGTTGAAGAACTTCACGATATTTTGGATATTTTTCACTGAGGTTATAAAAATTTTGATTCCGGATAAAAAACCAAATTTCTCTTATCCATTTGAACTCTTAAAAGTTGGCGTTTACGAATTTCCAGGTCCTGTTGCTTCACTCATTCAAGGTAGATTTGAATACATTTTATTTTCCATTTTAGACGAAATGGCAAACGCAGGAAATAAATTACAGTGCTTGCATAACTGCAATCATCGCAAATGATAAGTAAAACGCTGTAAAACGACAGACGAACGAATATTTTTATCTGTATGATGCTAGTAGTTCTCTTTGCTTCTAAAAATAAGTTCTTTACGACCATTACCTTTTCTGAATAAAATCGTTCGAGAAATAAATGACTACCTTTCAAGCATCGTTTCAAAGTAACCCATCAAGATTAAATTTTAAAAAAAATTGTAAACACTATGCACATACATTAATTTGGACCAAGGACACTGATTCGTCAAGCTTTTTTTCACAGATCGGTATGTTGTTATCAATTAACTTTAAGATCTTGTCTGCTATCATATAGAGTTCGTCTGAAGCATATATTATTATAAGTTATAATAAACATATTGGTAAAATAAATGAGAATCATACAATATTTAATATAATTGGTTATCATACGCGGTTACATCATCTAAGTCAGGGCTCAAAATACCCGGGTGCACAGGTGCACCTGAAAATAAAATTGTGCACCTAATTTTTTTCCCTCTAGGTGCATGCAGTACACTTCGAGGGGGAAACGTATTTTATGTTGTTTTGATGCCTGAACAAAATATTAGTTTCCACCTCCCTCGCTCTAAAGGAACGTAATTAAAATTCCTAAATAAACACTTTGCGAAAACTTTAGTCTAGAAAATGCTATGTTGCAATGAAGGAAAAATACAAACAGAAGGATAGACACTAAACCTTATGGGTAAAGATCTGACAAAAACGTAGATGTTTCTGATTGCCCACCAATGTCTGATGATGACTAAATATTTGAAGTAATAATTTCGCAGATAAAAAAAAATGTTTAAATATTTTTATTTACTATGTACTAGTAACATATTCAAACATGCCCAACTAATAAAATAATTTACATTACATTAATGCTCTGATATTACGTTTTTTTTTAATGTGCACCTGAAACATAATCTGTGCACCTAATTTAAAAACTTAGGTGCACAAGATACAACTGTATTAGAAAATATATTTCGAGGCCTGATCTAAGTGGTACAGTGGCAGGATTATTGAGGGAAGGGGGAGATGGTAAGAATGTTTCATTTGTCACTCTGCGAACACTTTTTTTTTACTGTACGTGGGCTAAAGACATCAGGGAGCAAGAATGACCAAAGTTATCTGGTTTAAATTAGTGGGGTTTCGGTCGGTTGGGTTTACGGCACAAGGGTCATATTTGGTAAGCTGTGTCAAACTGCGTCAAGTAATTGGACACTTACAGTGAAATATTTCACTGGCACAAGGGTACAAACGAATCTGCGCCGTCTAGCTCGCGGGTTGCTAGCGCATGGAGACCTATACGGGGCACGGCAACCTCAAATTGATTTTCGGAACAATTTCTTTTGTTTGTACATTTTATTAGTTACTTTATTTTATACTTGAAACGTTTTTTTTCCACTGAAATTCAAAGAGGCGGGCCCTAAGAATAAAAGTATCGAAGGGGGACAAGGGTATTTTGTGGGAAACATGTTTCAGAGGGCAAAGGGGTTGCGACGTCAGTGGTGATTTGCTTAAGAAATCTCTTTTTGTATAAAAATATTAATGAAGTACCTATGTCCCCTTCAAACTATTTTCTCTTAAACGGACAGGCTCAGGACACTTCTGTTGGTTATCTGGTTATACTATGGCCATTTATGTGTATGCTTGTGATATTTATCACTCGAGTGAAATCGGGCCTGCCACCATAAGGGGGCTCAAGAGTTGGTGCCTTGGTGTGGATGAACTAAGTCAAGAAAAAATACAACAATTGCACTTACAAGAGGCGTAGTAAATAAACTAAAAATTATTTTCCTTCAGACGAGTTTTCAAAAGTTGGAAGAGCTATTCGGCCATGCAAGTACTTCCTCGGTGGAGTTCTCATGAGGGAGGGAGGGCGTTAAAACGGAACTCGGTCGCTTTTGTTTCAAACCCGCTTTTATGAGCGTGTTTTAACAATCCGTGGCGGATTCTTGTCCGGCGGTTCCCCCTTTTCCTGGATCGATAAAACCGATCTCGTCCCAACAGCTGGTAGGGAAAAGCGATTAACGCCTCTCCCATGCATACAAGATCGCAACGATGGTTATCGAGTTTTGAAAAACGTATCTTTCTGGCGGCTACCTTGCCTATTATGGCAGATGTCATACGCAAACTACCAGCATGGCATTCGCAAGGGTATAGTTGGGACACATGGTCCAGTACGTGTAAGAAAGGAATTCAGAAATATTTTGTACAAATATACTCTTTTAGTATGTTTTATTTATATTTTTAACCAGTCATGCAGCTACAGAGCGGTCATCGCAATTGTAAAATAGTAGTATTAGTAGTATAAACTTTTGAAAATAGGAGCAAAGGAGACCACTTATATTTTAGTTGCTCAGATATAAAATAAATCGGCCAAAATGCAAGATGTGCTTGTTAAGTATGAAATAAACGTTGAAGGTCTTGCCAAGAAATTTAAATTTTGAAGTTAAAAACTAAATATTTTCTCCGTGAGTTTTTCATGACAATCTAGCCACCAGATTCTAATATTGCTCTTTCATGCTTGCCACGGCATGGCGCCAAAACTTCGAAATTGGTGTCTTTTCGAAAATTATATTCCTTTAAGACAGGGCTCGAAATACCCGGGTGCACAGGTGCACATGGAAATAAAACTGTGCGCTTAATTTTTCCCACTAGGTGCACGCAGTGAACTGACGTTAAAAGATGGGGAGGGAAAACGTGTTTTATTTTATTTTGATATTTGAACAAAATATTAGTAACAACCTCTCTCGCTCTAAAGGAACGTAATTAAAATTCCTAAATACACACTATGCGAAAACAAAATCGCTGGGCCGTAACGGGTTTATACAGGAGGAGGGTTTACTTGTGCCACAGCGACCAGAACTTTCCTATGATCAAAACATTTTTCAGATGGCTCTGTTGAAGCGACTGTCACGACAGCCGTGCGCCGGATACCTTGAAAAAATGAAAGTTTCGAAAGAAAAACGACACATAAGCCAACTATACAGTTCGCCGATTGAAGACAGATTTAAATCCATTGTTAAGGATCCACTTTTGTCTGCTTTTGCTGTCTTCGAGCTATGCTATTGGCCAAACAATGTAGAAATTGAGAGCTATGGGAACGAAGAAACTGATAAATTATGGTTGCATTTTCTAATTCCATTGGAAGTAATAATTTCGCAGATAAAAAAAATTGTTTAAATATTTTTATTTACTCTCTACTACTAACATTTCTAAACATACCGAACTAATAAACTACTTTACATTACATTAATGCTCTAAAATTACGTTTCTTTTAAATATGCACCTGATATATAATCTGTGCACCTAATTTAAAAACTTAGGTGCACAAGGTGCACCTGCATTAAAAAATCTATTTCGAGGCCTGCTTTAAGAAATATCTGAAAACTGTTTTTTTCCGTTCGCTAATAGTCAAAAAGGGACTAAATTTTCCAAAATAATCGTCGAAATTTTCGAAAAGTCAACATTTTGAAAATATGAACTTTTGAGACCGATTTTGCTTTATAATGCCCTAGTCACCAAGATTGGAAATAGCAAAAAGGCCCCTTTTTTAGTCACCTGCGGTACTCCTTGAATAATTAATGATAAACCACTGTCGCTAGACAATTGGGTTTACTTCGTCGTTTTGAAATCGTTACTGCAGCACAACGATATACACATAAATGGGCATAATATTCAGGGTCACTTAACCTAACAGTCGGTCGTATGCCCGACAATTAGACCGTGATTTACGATTTTAAGTGGATTAAGAGAGCCAACTATAAGCATCCATATCAATTACAGAATTCGAACCCAAAGCCTGTTGAGACAAGATTGAGGGCTTGAGAGCTAATCACTCAACAACCAACTGATGCTACACGCAACATTGTATAAGTTCAAGCTTCAAAACATGAGAAAGGATAATGGGCAAGACTTGTGGTATCATTAAAAAGTAGAAAATGGCTGAAAATTTGAAGGAAGTATCGTGCTTGTAAATTGAAATGCGTTATCCCCTATAATTTTCAAAAATACTTATTTTTTTTTTAAGTTGAGAGAAATGTAAATGAGAGAAGACGAAGTAGAACGTTTACGGTATATGTAGAATCACAGAATGTGGTACAAACTTAAACTTCCCAGTTTTTTTATTGGTATTTCAGTAATTATTTGAAATTTAGAATTCAGGAAGACAACTAAAGACTTAATTATCTATGTACAGCAGCATTCATGTTTATCCGTTTTTTAAATTGTTTAGAATAGTTGAGATATACAATAACGGTATTTCTAACCAACTAAATTAAATACAGAGTACTGTGAAAGAGGAATGAACTAAGGTTAGTTAAGTTTAGAGAGGACTGTCAAATCGTGAAACAAAATGCACCAAATGTGTAGATTTGTGCGATAAAATATAATTTAAACGGTATGTTTCTCAAACGGAAAAGAGATGCTTGAATTCCCCTAACAGTAGCATTAAAGAACGAAATCATTTTTACACCAACCACTCCACACAAGTGGATAATTATTAATAAATTAACCTCATTAATTCGTTTATTTAGAAGAGGAATAAAAACTCAATTGTGACACATTTGCATGTTTCGTCTACAAATTCAATGTTGCTTAAATAACTCAATTCTGATTTACATTCTGCAACTTTTACTATCCATTTTTTCCCTTCCATAAGAGAAAATCTTCCTCGTTAGAGCAAGTGAAAAACCGTGTTGGGGATTTTTTTCGCTCTCTTTGCCTTTACTCTTGCAAAGTAAATGAAGCTAATCACCAAGATGCGTTTTGCCCTCTGCTTCAATTGATGTGGAAAACTACGAAGAATGAAAAATTTGGCGTCTGAGATGTATTTACTTAGAACTCGCTTTGTCTTCTAGTTGATTGATCACAAGTCGTCTCCCGTGCTTGATTTTCCTCCTTCCCCAGAATTAACATTTCTGTTCACAAGAATGAAGTTGCACGTTAATTATTACAGCACAGTTGATGGCGGTATTGAACTGAAATTAATGTTGCGATGCGTTTCTTTCGTGGCGCATGTTGTAACTGACAAAACAACCTGAAGGCCCGGTGCACACATCCGATTTTTTGACGTGCGACGCCGCTGCGGCACCGAAGCCCTATGCACACATAACAGTGAAAGGACGCAAGTACTCATTTCGCGCCGTTTGAGATAAATATTCTATCGAAGAAAACGTGTTTATTTCGCTTACTTGGTGTGAAAAAAAGTATATTTTGCAACAAAATAAACGTTACTGGATACAACCATTTATTAATTATTATTTATATTCCATTTATTTATGAAAACAAGGTTCTTCAGAACGGAGACTCGCGTGCGGCACCGTGCGGATCTGCGATACAAATTGCTCGCCAGTTGGACGTGCGTCGCCTCAGCGGCGCTGGAGGCATGTGTGCACTGCTCCATTGGATCTAATGTATCTCAGACCGCACTTGCGTTACAGTAGCGGCGCCGCACGTTGAAAAACCGGATGTGTGCACCGGGCCTAAGTGAACCCACCGGCTTGGAATAAAAGGAGTCGACGAATGAAAAGAATATCGACCTTCTAAGGAAATAGACGGAGAACTTGCTCGCAGCCTCATATTATCTCTTCCGATCGCTGGGATTGAAGATCTAACACGTGGTTGTGAGGAAAAGCATGAATCCTAACGTGTGACACATTAATGATTGATTTAAAGTGATTATCCAGCGAGTAAAAACACAAGTTTGCGTTTCGATAGCCATCTGGCTCACGTCAATTCCTAAGCACACGTGACTTAACCTTCTAAGGTCTTACGACAGCGACTCCGCCAACATGCTCTGTCAATTTCATAAGAAGGTCAATATAAAATAACAGATGACTTCACCTGGCATTGATTTTGGGAAATGATTTGGTTTCTTTTATGGATGATGGAAACAAAATGGCTCCACCTCGAATGGATTTTAATATTGGCACGTAATAAGCATTTGAAATAAATTTGAATTGTTGTGAACAGCAGTCGGATTTTTGAATTATCTACTTCCTATTTCAAATTTTAATCATTTGAGTGAAATGAAAGAATACTGGTTTTCTTTTTGCTTATATCACTGATCACTATATGAAGACCTCCGTTAATCATAAGGAACTTTGCAACAGAAAGGTCGATATGAAATTCGGTAAGCAGATTACAAAATTAGGCTTAAAATAGTCCATTAATTATTTTAGGAAAGGTATTTTCTGCACTAGGAAAGCAATCATCCGAATTAGTAAAATTGTTCTATTTATAGCGTGGCTTTGGCAAAAAGCCAGATGACTTTAGGTGAGTTTGCTATTGGAAAGGTACTAAGCTCACCGAGGCAATGGGCGGCCATGCTCAAATATATGTATGGCAATCGGACTCTCAGCTGTTGAAGTGCGCGTTGTTCATGATTTACATTATAAAACGATTAAACGTTAAAAACCAAGTGGGTCAGATGCTAATTTACCAGAGACGGACTATAGATGAGTTTACTTTACCAACGTAGCATTACAATACCCGTTAGTAGTGTAGCTGTTACACCACAACAACACCTAACATCTAAAAAACAATATATATTAGTTAAAAGAATCTTACAAAAGATTCTATCGATTAAAAAGGTCCAAATTGGTTAAGTCAGAAGGAAACACTGTATGTAACAGAACGAATATATGTGTGTGAGCCCCTGAGAGGATTAGCGATTATTTATGACTAGATAAATAAGACTACTCTGTTTGCACCATTTTTGCTCACAAGGTGATACCCTATAGCTTCGAGACCCGATGATAGGAAGAAATCCCCTTGGTAAAGAAGGAAAGCGATTTTTTGAACTTAAAAATAAGTGAGTGCTAGGTATCCCGGAGTACCGAATTAAGTGTTTTGATTTACACTGGATGATGCAGGTAAGCGTTGGTCAGCAGAAATATTAGTGTTAGAATTCTTCAAGGAAAATATAAACAACTAGCCACACTGCGTGACCAGCACGTCGTTGCCCGTGACAGTTCTTTTCGTGGGGTCAGATGTGGCCACTGTTTGCTAACCCCCGGTGATTGTTACGAATTCCCATTTGATTTGTTTCGCAAACGAACTCCACGGGCTCCGTGATGGTTATTAGAATGTCGAAGACTCGAGGTGGCTGTTATTAGAATGTCTATATAGCTGTTATCAACAACGTAAATCAAAACACGCTAGAAGAGGATAACTTGGCATGGTTCCAAAGGCGATTCGGACGAAAAACGCTTGCGACGTCGGCGGTCGAAACTCGTAAAATAGGCTCGCTTCTTCTTTCTGGCGTCACATTTCGGAGGGAAGACAGAATGGCGGATAAAACTAATAAATTCATTAAAAAATGTTCTAGATAAAATTTTAAAATTCGGGGGCGATAGAAAAATCGCACAAAATTCGGACTACCAGTATGCCAAATTTCATTGTTGCAAGTGCCATGGATTCGTCAGGACACTGCTAACAGTACGCAAACACTTCCATTTATAATAGTAGATATCTACATTACGTTCCTCTTTGAGGGCACAATTTACACTCATTAGAAATAGCCACTAGAGACCACTTGCTTTTTTTTACTAATGCCCGACTACTAAGGCACTACAAGGGGCGAAATAGCGGTTACTCGTGAGGGAGCTCCAGTGTGCAGTCGCCGTTATCATAACAAGGAAATCGCCTATTTCCATGTCCTTACAAACAGGAACCCACTGTGCGGCAGACACATGCTATAACCATAATACAAGGTAGGTGTTTGGTAGACCACATCCTGACATCTCCTATTTGCTTTCATTTTAAAGTATGCTGCTTTTATGGTTATTTTAGATATGTAAGCCGAATTTAACTTGGATTTACCAAGTTATTTTTAATAAAAAATAGAAATTCTAACTTTATATTATTTTTCTATCAATTTGAAATTGGAATTGATCCTGGACCGTCGTCAATAGCCCATTGTGTTGCTCCAGTACGACGTTAGTTAAAATACCTACCATACCCTCTACATCTACTATCAATTGCCCATTAACCATAGTCGTCAATAGCCCATTGTGTTGCTCCAGTACCAAAGTTAATTAAAATACCTACCATACCCTCTACATCTACTATCAATAGCCCATTAACCATAGTCGTCAATAGCCCATTGTGTTGCTCCAGTACCAAAGTTAATTAAAATACCTACCATACCCTCTACATCTACTATCAATTGCCCATTAACCATAGTCGTCAATAGCCCATTGTGTTGCTCCAGTACCAAAGTTAATTAAAATACCTACCATACCCTCTACATCTACTATCAATTGCCCATTAATCATAGTCGTCAATAGCCCATTGTGTTGCTCCAGTACCAAAGTTAATTAAAAAACCTACCATACCCTCTACATCTACTATCAATTGCCCATTAACCATAGTCGTCAATACCCCCATGTATTGCTCCAGTACCACGTTAGTTAAAATACCTACCAAACCCACTATTAATTTGAAAACAATTCTTGCTCTTAATTGAGAAATGCAAATTATTAAGCTGTATTGCCTCACTCATAATTCAAATTCTATAATTCTATAAATATTAAGTGTCTGTTCTCCATTTTCGTAAAAAGTAGATCTTTTTTACAAGTAAAAGTCGACTGTAGTATTATCTCAGAATATCCCCTATTCTTTTCAAGTCGACGCCAACGGTGGAGCAGGAAAGCTCCACATTTTAAAAAGTTCATCGTTGCCCCCAAACAAACTGCGCTGCTTGAGATGTACGGTTTCCGTAAACTGGCCGTTTCCTAGACAAACTGTTGACGGCGAAACATTAGTGCGGCGCGACACTGCTGGGAAACCTCCGTCTAGACTAGAGGTCAATTACAGTTATTGAAAAGACACCTGGGATTGTAATGATCAATAATTGCAAAATGAGACAAGTGAAGTGTTTTTCACTTTCCAGGGGGTTGGACTTTTATTATTTTATCACTTTCAGAAAATTAGCTTATGATGCAAACTGATGTCGGAAACAAAAAATGGTTCATCCATAAGTATCGCATCCATTAAAGCGGAATCCATTAATAAATGTTGTTGGCCTTCTGCAATGAGCCGTAAGACATACTCTGCATTGATCTAGCCGACTGCTTTTTCACGTAGACTACCAATGGAATTTTAAGAAAAAATACAGAAATTCATAACATTAAAAACAAGCAATGAAAGGATGAAGAAATCCTGTATATAATAAATACGATGGGAAACAATAAAAAGTTTATTCAAAATTTTAACACGGGTGAAACAGAAAAAAATTAGCTTGTAGACAAAAGGCTTATTTTACCGAGTTTTTTTTTTAGAGCTTAACTAAAAGGTCAAGTCTAAGATCAGTGAAGTGTAGATACTCTCCAAGTCCAATAACCGTTGTAAGGGACTAAGGGTATGAGCGGAAACTGAAAGCATAATTTGGTTGAGCGAGAATAAGCAAGCGTTTCCTGCCAGAAGTTTTCACCGATTTGGTTGAATGCACCACAGGAAATTTCCACTAACAATCAGATTAAAGTAATTAGATATTAAAAACTAATTTAAACTCTACATCTGAAAAGTGCTTTTCAATACATGAATCGATATCGTAGGTATAAACTTTCACCATATGTATCTTCCAAAAATTATCTAGGCAAATGTAATTTTCCAGTTATTTAAAGAAAATGTGAATGTGTTACATAAATAGTGTTTGAAATAGTGACATAACGTTACTTATAACGCTGTTACTAATCTCCTTGGTCTACGTGTAATATAGACCAAGTCCAAACCATGTTTTACTGGTTCAAAGCATATGGAGAAAATTGCAGATTCAATTTAATTAATTCATTCATTTTATGATAAGGGCTGAAATCTGATTTAACCTCAAGAGTTGACTGTTAGTATTTAGCGGAGAATATGGACTAGCCTTCACGCCTAGGTTGACCCTACCAAGAAGAAAAATCCCCAACAAATGTAGCTACTGCCTCTTCTCTAGGTGGCAGTGATTTAGCAGACCTTGCTATGATGAGGTTGCCGATAGGACTTGGTGAGTACTTATAAAAATTTTACATACAGTACAAAGTCCTAAATCCGGATGTGTCCAAAATACGGAATTGTCTAAAATCCGGACGTTTTGCTAACCGGCGTTATTTTTTTTTCACACTTTTTTACACATTTTCAACAATTTTTAAAGAAAAAGGAGTTAAACCTGTACCTAATTGATGAAACAACGCAAAATAACGGACATGTTCAAAGTAAATACCACGCAGAAAAATTTGAAGATTTGTAAATAAAATTTGTTGCATAGTATTAAAAAGGTTTTTCCTTTTATAAAAATTATTCCTATTTATGTATCTGCTATTTTATTATTGCAAACGCAAAAGTCACGTGGATGGGTAGGAGGGGGTATATTAATGTTTCTTTGACAAACAATGCAAATAATCCGAAATTGCATAGGTCCGGAGGATTCCGGATTTTGGACTTTGTACTGTTTAACCAGTTTACATATTAACGAAATATATATTATTCTTAAATCATGCCCAGATCCTACGCACCACATCAAAATCACGAACCTGCAAAACCGTTACTTTATACATAGTTCGAGTCTGGAACAGTATAAAACTTCAGTTTTATGGATAAAACAAATAGGTAACGACATCGAAAATTGTAAACCCGTGATATGGGCGCATTTAGGATGGTAGGATATTTCTCGTACCCCATCAAAGCTTCACAAAATTATTGGAATTGGTGGTTACACAAATGGAGAAGCTCTACAGTTAAAACCAGCATTAACTTCACAAATAAAACGATTACGGCTTTGGCCCTGTTGTTCATACAATAATGTGTCCCCCAGCTTTCTATGTTTGAATCACCTGCCAAAAATTCGTTTAATTCAACCGTTATTCAGCAATTTTTAAACGTTGAGCGAAATTCCGTTCCCAAGTCCGTCACGAACCACTAATAATGGTCCTCTCTCGAAGGTCACAAGGGACGGGCATTAGTTGTTTTTCGTTCATCCCCTTCCCCTTATTACAGGTGGTATCGGGAGGAGAAACCGGCTCTGCCAAGATTTTACAAGGGAAGGAACAGCAACAAAAAAAAACCGCCATAGTATCATGATGGACCGGTTATGGTTTTCTGGACTTCTGTTCCGATTCGCTTTCAGTTGCGCGCCACAGAAGTCGAAGAACTACGGGGGATTGGCCAATTGGCTGGGAACACCGAGGGTTCAACATTCTTTCGCAGTTGAATGAGAAGCAGACAGAATTAGAGATGAGCAAAACTGTTATTTCACAACAAAAGTATCAACTATTATTGTTCTAGTTTTCGATACCAGTTATTATTAACTGTTGGTTTTCTTATCAATTAGCAACAAATTCAACAGCTCATAAAAACTGCCAAAAATTGCTGCTTTAATTAGGCATCAAATAATTAGCAACTTAAACCTTTTGTTTTTATCAAATATTTTGATCCATTACAATATTTTTTTAACTTCAATAAAATTGATTTTAAAAAGTTGCATCGTTCCCAATAGCATTTAAAGGTACTTTGATCAATTACAATTATTTTAAACTTCAATAAATTTGATTTAAAGTTGCATCCTTTCTAATAGCACCTATCGGTTAATGTTTTGTTGCTGTCTGTAATTTTAAATAGTATTGTAATTTATTGTGCTATCGCAATAACAGAGGAACGGAATGATTAAGTGCTATAGTGGTCTCCAACCCGCAGCCTCTGTCCATGTTTATCTTCATGTGGAGTCCACGCGGACGGCTGAATGCGGAATGAGTAAGATACATAAGAGCATAAATAATACTTCGGCGAAAGTAATTTCGGTTAAAAGAATAAAGCTGACATGTGCTTGATAGATGTTCTCTAGTTAATTCCCTGTGCATTTTTATGTTGCGTTGTGTGTGTGTGTGTGTGTGTGTGCTCTCTCTCACACACAACAAATACAATACCCTTCCATAGAAATCAACCTAAAAACCTCTTTTATTGTATATTGTTAAAAAAAATTTTACGCAATTAGGAAAATATTTTTATGTTCAAACTGCATTTAAAACATGTTTATAATGTATTCAAGGTCGTAATTATTCAGATATAGATAAATCTGAATGATTTTTTTTTTGATTACTCAGAAAATCATGAATTTCCAAACGGCAAATACGCCACAGATTTTTAATAGTTATAGCTCCTCTCTTCTATATGACTTTCACTCTATACATGTTGTCTATTTCACCGAAAAAACATTGATTAGCCAAAATCTGGCCCTTGCAACATAAAAACCAAACCAACGGATGAATTATATAAATTTAATTTCCACATTCACTGTAACTGTACTTTGTTCTTAAAATTATACTTAGTATTCACTTAGTTGTTTGTATGGAACATAACAATTAGTTAAATAGCTTATTTTAATTGCATTAGAAATGCTGAATAAAATAACGCAGGCTACTATTACATTTTATATCCAACAGTGAATTATTTTCTAACACAAAAAATATTATTTTTAATATGTTTTCTCAAATATTCACTTAAAATTAATTAATGTAAGTCTATTTTAAAACAATCGCTTAACTTAAGTTATGCAATATATAGCTTTTAGAATGATTTTAGGATAAGGAAATAAGTAGAAAAATCATGTTAGGATAGGATAACGAATATTCAACGATTAGGTTAGGAAGAGATTCGAGAAATTTTTAACAAGACGCGTACCAATATAAAATCAAAATCCAAAAGTGCAGAAAATTTTTCACGTTGAGCACATGTTAAAAATAGCACATGACTGGAAATGAGTGAATCGAATGCTCATCAACTCTCAGGAAAACAGATTTCGAAGACGATTACCAAGGATCTCGAAGCCTTAAAATACAATGTCCTTCCTTTATTGAGCCTTTCAGAAATCGTGTTCAGTCTAGCATAAATTGAATTGCTTCAGCAAACCGGAATGGTTTAAGTTTGCAATTCATTTTCAGAAATCTGTTTCATACCACTAAGATTCGCGTTCAATAAATACATTTCTTTACATTTGTAGTCAGTAGTTACATCTGTAGTCAGTCATTATTTGAGCCAGTACCCCATGAAGAATGAGGATATCTAGTAAAAAGTTGATGGATTCGGTTTTAAGGCGCAACAACCATATTTAGCCAAGCTGGAGCAAATACAGACAATGACATACATACACAAATAAGGTAAGTTTTACTGACACAGAAGAAAGAAGATTAGTGTGGACATGAATTTCTTGATCTTCCCGTTAGTAGGTTAATAAAAAAATTTATGTACCAAGAAAGAATATGTCTAATTCAAATTTTGCCTTTTTTTTATAGGTGGAAGATATTATTTTTTCAAAATTAATTTTCTTTTTGTGACGCAAGTAAGCGAACACTGACCAATGGCGTCAAAAGCAAAATAAAACTTTCAAAATATGAATTTATTCATTGTGTAATGATTCCTACAATTGTTTACACAAAATAGAAGAATGCGTAAAATTACAGATATACAATAGACAGTATTCACAGGAAATTAGAATATAAATATCCCAAAATTCTAAGAAAATGAAATGAAGTTTCACACAAAGTCTGAAAATGCAAAGATCTGTAATGCCGTGGAATCAGGGTATACCAGAAAGCAAACACCATGAAATGGGAAAGCGGTTGTGAAACGTAATTACTCTGCACCATCTCTAATATAAAAATTTAAAAGCTAATTTTATTCAAAAACTTGACGCATTTTTGCAACGGCATAACTAACTTTATCCAACTCACATTTTTATCACAGTCTTTAAAATACAGTACTTTTAAGAGATGGGAGCTGTTGTTACGATACAAGTTAAATTACTATGTTATATATTATCACAGTTAGCATACGCGCGCGTGCAATTGAAAATATTAACAACAATCGTTATATCCTGTAGCACCAAAGATAAAAAAAAACCTTTAAAAAGACTGAACATGTTATAAATAAAATATAGGTTATAAAGAAAATTGATAGAAATAAAAATAGTAAAATTTAAATTACAAAATGCAATTTTTTTAAACTATACTTAGCAGTAAATTTAAACTTTTAAGTTAAATTTATTCGCTTATTGTAAGCGTTAGTTTTCCTGGTTGACGTTGACCGATCTACTACACCAGCAATTAATAATTATCACTACAAAATAGCGATAATCGTTAATACATAACGTAAAACAATTTTGCCCACCTCTATTCTTTTCATTTTAGATACATAGAAGAAAATCGGCTGATTTCGAAGATCGAAACAGTAGAAACCGGACGCTTTTTCAATCCCTCAGGTTAAGGGGTCAGAGCGGTAATTTTACCATTCGAGTAGGCTGAATATATGAAGGGGACGTTCGAGAGCGAACAAACTTCACCTTTCCCCGACCCCCCCAGAGTAGATCAAAGACTACAATCGCCAGTGGGGAATGCGACTCAGGATTCTCTGGAATCTAACCAATCCCAGGTGCTCCCCCTCCCGACTCGACCCAACAAAGGTATTTTTATGATGGACTAGTTTCTCATGGCCTCACTGTGGGTGAGTGCAAGAATTACTTTCTGGCGCAACGGCGTTCCGAGATATTTTGTTTGGCACTTTTGGGGTGTTAATTCAAGGCGCTGTTGCTTGCAATTTTGTGTGTGTGAGTGATTTGAAAAAATTAATACTTTGTTTCACCAGTCGTGCTGCCAGAATTTTATTTCGTAAAGGATGGAGGAGGGGGAGGTAAGTTCATAAAAACACATTTTTATGGCAATTTTAAATACGGGCCTTATAGAATATGTTTTTTAAAGGTGTTCGATTTGTTTCGCTTTTTATGGTTGGTCGGACCATGAATTTTGAAGAGAGCATAAAGTGACACATCGCGGAGGATTGGATTTCAAAAGGAAATATTTATTACGACCTTGCATAAATAAAACTGTAAGCAAGAGTTCCAATCTCGTTTCAGGAAATTCACTTTTCCTAAATCAAGATTCGCATTTGGGTCGTTGTAGTGAAGGACTGCTGCGACGTAGGTAAGGCCTAAAAAAAGTTTTGTTTACTGTAACATGAACAAATATATTAGGGTAGGTAGGTAGGAAAAAGTTTTTTGTTTGCTAAATACTTTTAGGAAATATCTGAGTATTAATGTAAGATTTAAAATTCATCAGAGGTGGTGATCAGTGATGTAAAATACCTGGGTATAGTTATTTTTGCGGGTCAATATCCTGGATATATACTCAGGTATTTACCCAAATTGGGTATTTTAGTGGGTATTTTAATTTGTTCTTCAGGTTTAACTGCTTATAAGTTAATTTATGACCTATAATGTCTGAATTGAATATATAATAAACAATTATTAATCGATTACGATTGTTGTGACATGGTAATAAATTAATCGAACGAAGGGGTTTATTTTAATTTAATAAATTAAATTTTAAAAAAGTTTAAAAAAAACTTTAGGGTAGGAAATTTTTATTGCAAATTCAGGGTAATCGGGTTACAGGAAGCAAGCCATTTTTTTTTTGTTTGGCCTCAGTGAACACGTGGAAGCTATTTGTTACAACAGCGTGAGAAAATGCAAATACAGTAATTATTACATCATGCATTTGTAGTATTTGTAAATCGATTTTTTTTTATTCCAACACTTTTACGGAGAGAGTGGGACTTCGAGCTCCCACAGCTTTCCTTTGGGTGTGACACTGCTCATACATGTATATTGTAAAATAAAATCTTGAATCGATAGAAAAAACTGTTGCAATTGTAACAAATATATATATATTGTTTATTTTATTTATTATTATTTTTTTTTTGCATTTAAAATAAGACTTTTACCGAAAAGGTTGTTGGTCGAGTTTTATGGTGCAAGGGTCCGTACTTTCATGTCAAAGCACAAGACAAGCAAGTGATGGATATCTGTGCACAAGAGAAGTTTCTTCTAACACAGAAGAGAGAGAAACGTACTCAGGGAGGAATCGGATCTACGCCACCTCCAACTCGAAGATTGCTAGCGCAGTAGGCCATGGCGGACTGGAAAGGAAAGGAACAGAAACAAAACTGAGAAAAGGTTTCGCCGTCGACATATACACAGAAAAAAAAGGACAGGACAAACACGCACATGTTTCGTTTCATCACTTAAAAAATAATCAAACGCATCCCACAGCATCACGTGACGTCCAAACAATTACGCAGGCGGCAGAAGGATTGGGAGCCGGGGAAGGGATGATCAAATAGCTCGCTACCAGCATTTCACAGCACGACGCGCTCGTAAAAGTATATAGTCCGCGGCCACAGAGAAGAGGCTGGCTGACAGAAGGTACAGCCCGGGAAGAAGGGGGAAATAAAGAAAAGGAATCTGATTTATAGTTCACTTTATTATTATGATTCCTTTCAACTAAACGGACTTGAGAAAAGACAGGGGGACTTTGGGAAGAGCCGTAAAACGGAATAAAAGATGAAAACTGAAAGTAAACACAGTCGTAAACAAGTTCGAACGATCGCGCGCCAGAAGGAACTGTTTGGGACATGGTACAGCTGCAGAGAGTCTGAGAGGAAGAAAGAGGCATCGCCTTTCGAAGTTTTAAGGCATCCTCATTCACACTATGAGTAAGTTTAGCGGTTTCAGCAGGAATTTCAATACTCAAGAAGTGAAAACCGCTTTTCTTTTCAACTTTCTCCAAGAAAGATACCGCTCTTTTCCCATTTCTTCCAAATACAGAAAATCAGGCATTTCTCAATGTGAAAGGAGCTCCCGGGAGGTTCGAACAGTCCTCCAAGGGTCGAAAGGAATGGTCCCTGGAGGACCTAAGCTCACGCATCCAAAAGTGTGTTTGTTTTTTATTTTTTTTAATATATCTTCGAAAAAAATGTTTAATGCAACGAGTGCACACAGTATTTTACACATTTAGTTATTACTGAATCGATTATAAAACATGGAATTTGTTTTTTAACGCTAACAGCTATTTTTACATGTCTACAAGACTTTATATACAGGGTGCCCTAAAAGTTCCCGTACTGATGATTCGTGAATTTATTATACAAAAACAACAAACTTTAAAATAATTATTTTTATGCCAATCGCAAAAAGCACTTTAATCTAATGTAGCAAAAAAAAATTTAACTTACATTTATAACAAATGTTCAAAATTCCCGCCCTTTTCTTGGAGGCGAAGCTGAAGTCGTTTGCGCATATTTTTAGAAACTCGTTTCAAGATGCTGGGAGTGACTTCTTGTACCTTTGAGTAATGGCAATTTTCAGATCACCTATTGTTTTGTGATTATCTTTATAAACTTTGTTCTTTATATATCCCCCACAGAAAAAAAAAAGCCATGGATGCGCAGATCATGGAACGAGGTGGCCAAAGGTTTCTTGAGAAGACTCGATCGCCAAAAAAACTCTTGAAGCATGCCCATGGTTTCATAACTTGTATGGCAGGTTGCAACGTCTTGTTGGAACCAAGAGTCTCGTTCGTTCACTTCTAATAATGCAATTGTTGAATAAGTTGATATAACGTATCTTTACTCGGTATTGCATCATTTGGATAGTTATGTCGCCAAAATTCTTTACCTCTTTCATGTGATTTACATTCAAAATAAGCCTCAAACAGCGCAACTCTCTGAATGCATGATAAATTCATTTTGCAATGAAGAACAAAATGACGTGGAACTTTATTATCGCATAACTTGAGTGCGAAGAAAATCAAGTGATAAAAATTAAAGAGTCGATAAAACTATAAGCAGACGATGAAATTCAATAGTTAAAAAAACACGGGCAATAATTTTTTTAAAGTTGGAGTGCGGGAACTTTTAGGACTCCCTGTAGTATCAGAGGTTTACAAGTGACACAAAATGAAAGTGAATTGTCATGAAAACTGTTTATGGCATTTGTTGACATTGATATTAAAGAACGCCCACTGCAAAGTTATGTCTGAATTTTGATAAACTGAAACGTGTCATCAGATTTCCTAAATGTTGAAGCAGCTTGGTGCATTCAAAGTCCTTTTTGGTTATGAATGGGAACCGTAAAAAAAAATCTCTTGCCTTCCGTTTAAAAATTTTACAATCGTTTAATTATTTTTAATTTTTAGTTCAAATTACTAAATCGTTTGAGATAGTTAACTTCGTTATAATTTTCAAAAAACAAATCAATGAACCGCAGATTTGATTAAATTCCTATTTTAGAGCCCTTTTAATGGGTTTTAATTTAACAAGCAACTTAATGGTGGTTTAACAATTTTCAAACTATCGAAAGACAATTTAAAATCTTAAAAAATATATAAAAATTTAAAAAATTACTATGGGTCCTACTCTGACAAAAATGTTTTTTTTTTTTTTTTAATAAGATTAGGTCATTCATCAGGTATGTTTCACATTTACGGATAATTTTTGACAAAATGACTAAGGAAAATGAAGTCATACACACACAATCTTTGAAATTAGATTAGCTCACTCTTACTTAATTTGTGTACTAAAATGAACACTTGTCTCATTGAACCTGTTGGTATATGCATAATCATATCCTAAAGGCAGTCTGGCATGAACTTCAGCTTAGTAGTCATAACAAGCCCCAAACCACTGAATAAGGACCGCATCACGCATTGGGAGCTCAATTATGCTATTTTTTAAAAGTGGTCTGTACGGGTTTTATAGTGCAATGGTTATGTTCGGTATTTTTTTTTTTTTAACTTTTTTTTATAGGTCGAGAATACTCTTACAATATAAAAAATTTATGATTTTCAAAGAATAAATCAGAAAATGTTCTGAACATCACTTTCAAACAATGTAAAAAATTAAGAAACCAGAAAATCACTAATTATTTTGCTAGTGGAATCTCATTACAGTGTAATCGCACAATAAATTTATATGCATATTTTAACTGGGAGAGAATGTATCAAAAAACGATATTTTTTTAATTTTAACTTTTTTCTTTTATAGGTCCAGAATACTCTTACAGTATTAAAAAAATATATGATTTTCAAAGAATGAATCAGAAAATGTACTTAACATTACTTTTAAGCAATGTAAAACAGTTAGATAACACAAAATCATTAATTATTTTGCTAGTGCAAACTCAACACAGTGTAATGGCAATAAATTTATATACATATTTTTACTAGGAGATTGTATCGAAAAACGACTCATTGGATTGCTAGATTCACTTCTTAACAGATTCGTATGAAAGCTGATATTGTGCTTCATATTTATTTTAGTAATTTCAGTTATGGTATAACTTGTATTTACTGATTAATTCTAACAATCAAATTTATGTTCAGTGATAGAAGAAATACAAAAATGTATGTAAGGTCAGCAAATCTAGCAATAATTATGAGCAAGGAGCCTGGAAGTTACTTGTTCGTAGTGCCTCAAAGTGATTTAATACATCGCTGTGTACGACCCCCAACATTAAGGGGGTTGGTTAGAAACATATTTTTCTACTATCTGTTTCATTACGAGAATCTGACCCTTATACACGCACTGCTTTACTTTTCCAGAGGGAAGCAAGATCGGATTTGCACTTAGTGTCTGGTTACCATGGAAAATGTTCTCGACTTCGCGACTCACTACAAACATGTTTGTCTTCAAGTGTCGCTTTTAGGCACGGGTGTCAATGCATTTTATTCCTCGATGGTTTACGCCACAACGAACTAAAGAAAATGAAACTATCACCTTAGTTTCAAACACTGGATGGAAATTTAGTGTTTACAGGAATGTAACAGAAAGCATAGAGATGTGAGCAGAGAATATTCTCGAAAGAATATTCTCTAAGAACGAGAATATTCTCCAAAGATTTAAATTTAGAGAATATTCGAGAATTTTTTTTTATAAATAATATTTCGGAAAATTGTAATCTGTCTACTTTTTTAGACCTACAAAAATGAACATGAGGCTTATTTTATGTATCATTCACAATATATATGTACGAATATAAGCTCTGTGTTATAGAAATTAGTTATCACGGTTATTTTTTATTGAAATACATGCAATAATTTTCTATTTTTATCATCATTTTACGAAAATCTGCAATTTATATCACATGTAAATAAAGGAAAAGTTAACATGCTATGCAACATTATAACACTAATTTATCGTGCCTGACATAATTTTTATTATTAATGAATATTTTAAAATTTTTGAACATTTTTCATCCATAGGAAAAGTATATTTAGTATTAGATTTGTAGCAGTTTACAAAGCTATATTGCAAAAGTAAAAATCTAGAAATTTTGTATTCAAAAATATGGGTTTTCTGATCAACAAACATTAAAGAAAATGTTAAAAATTATGCGAAGAAAAACACAAATTATAATTTGTTTCTGCATTTTTTTTAAATAAAATTCAGAACTCTAGTAGTATTGGTTCTAAAATGTGCTTATTTTATAGTGAATTAGGGGTTTTTTCAGTCTTCTGAGTTGTTTATACTGCCCCAATTTTCATCTCATGTATTCATTCTTAGATAAAATAAATGTGTGCATATTTATTTTCCCGCTGGAGAATATTCTCCAAAAGATTATTACCAAGAATTTTACATTTCTAAGAAAGCATAAAAATCTGTATGTTGCACTGTGATTTTTTTATGCTTCAGTTAAAAAAGAATCGCCAATTTAATCCTCTAATGGTCAAAGGGGTTCACATACATATATCTTTTCTGTAACCTGCACTCAAGCCCTGCACAACTTCTAACAATTTCTTATCTTCCTGACAAATACTCTTTCCTGAGATTCTTTCAACCAATCAATATGGTTATTTAGTCATTGCGTGTGTTGCGGGGGTCAGAAATTTCATGACGCTCAGTGGGCTAAAAAAGTTTTTTTTTTTTTTAATTCGCTTGACATGAGATACAAAATGTAATTTAACCTAAACTCATGATACTATACCCGATTTCGTTACAATTTTTATTGAAGATTAGATTTGCTGATAACTATTGAGCTATTAATTTAATTTGAAACACTTTTTACTCATATATTTCTTTAAAATATAATAAATCTACGCTGCCTGGTCGAAAACTAAGGTAGGGCAAAATTCTTCCTCAATTATGCTTGGTTCTGAGTAATATCAAACTTATTCACATTTTTTCCTTTCGAAATAAATAACTACTTTTTTAAATTATACCTTCACTGAACTAACATACCAAGATTTTTTTACCACCAAGCAATTTGAAGATAAATTTTTTTTTCCACATTTGTTAATTTTATAATAAATTAATTGTTCAGCAATATGGGTCAGTAACAATAAACACCATAACCAAGTAAAGGAAAAGTGAGTCCCTTTCATTTTTGAAATTCCAAGTAAATAAAATTTTTAAAGAATGTGACGCCTTAACCAAATGTATTGATTTAATATAGAGGTGCACAACCTTTTTGGAAGAAGGGCCACTCGCACCGTTGATTGAGACATGGGGGACCGCAGTTGAAGTTACAGCACAGACACAATGAAAGTGCTACTACCCAATTATGTACAGCTGTTATTACACTTAATATGTATAGTAAAAAAAATATATTAATAACTTTTTTTTTTTGAAGATTAAACTTACAAATGTTTTCTAAAAAAATTTAGGAGCTCATTACAGAGCTAAATGAATGATATTGTGAATAGTTTAAAGAAAAAAAAAAGAAGAAGTTAACAAAGATTTGCAATGATCAATCGTTTAGAATTACTTTTAAGAATGTGTCTGAAGAACGTCATATGTGCTTCAGCAAATTATTTTAGGTTATAAATTTAATTACAGTAATAGTACAATGAGCAATAAAGATAAGTGTCAGAAATTTTAATGATATCAGTAAAATTAAAAATAAAAATTGCAGCATCAAATATATTTAATATTAAAATTTCTAAAGCATAAACAATAATTATGTTACAGTTTGCTAATGGGATGGCTGATATTGAGTTTTACTAATTTATCAATACTGCGAGTAGAAATTCTTAAGACTGATTCTAAATGTTTGTCAGTCAATTTGCTTCTTAACTTAAATCCTCTTGGAAGTTTATAGTCAAAATTAGTTTGCGGGCCGCAAATTGTTGATTCGCGGGCCGCAGGTTGTGCACCTCTAATTTAATACTTTCCTATCGGAACTCCAACTAAAACGGAAATTTAAAAAAATTGGGGTTGTAATCTGAGAAGCCAGGTGTGGATTATCTTGAAAAATGACCTAAAATCTTTTTTTTTTTTAATATTATCTTTAAATTAAAATGTCACATTGACCATATTTTCTGCTGTCTAGAGTAGAAGGGAAAACCTCCCTCCCTCCCTTTGACGCGTCAATGATTCACCCTCCCCCCATGATAGAAAAGAGTAAAAAGATTGTGTTTTGCACTAAAGCGTAGATAGAATTTTTTTTTCAGCTGAAAGCTGGCGAGTGAAGCTTGTACACGAAAAGAAAACGAAAAGGTGAAACATTGTTGCGAGAGATGCAAATTGCTTGGGAATGTTTAAACCAAAAAAAAAATGTATAGAATTAATTGTTTGAATTTTCATCACGGTTTTGATAGAAATTCGAAAGAAGGGACAAACATTTTTGTAAATATTAAAAATCTTACAAAACACACCCACTATATATATATATATATCGCACCCCGGCAAGAAAAGTGACACAAGTCAAAAAATAAAAATTATGTGATGTTATGTCATTGAAAAATATGTATGAGGTGCCCCAGCGTGTTATATTACTATTCTATATAATACTAGGGGGCCCGCCCCCAATTCGCTAACGCTGGCCAAACCCCGGAGGATTGCTTCGCTGCGCGAACAATAGCTCGCTTCGCTCGCATCAATGAAGACATGTGTCCTAGCAGAAGGAATTGTTTACAAAATATGATATTCCAAAAAAATATTTTTCAAACCTAAATTTTTTGCTGTTTTTTAGAAAAGATATATACAGTACCTCTAAAATCAGAATTCAAATGAAAACTTTGAGCAAATTTTGACTCGAAATGTGAGCGCTGATTTGGAAATTGAATACCCAGCATGATGTTTGTATGTACATTTACCCCTGCACTTGAGCCACCCACGCTTTTTCATTGAGTTTGTAGTCGAAAGTTGTAGTGCAAGCGTCTTGTTGAACTATAATTGTTGACCCTGAAAAGGACCTTTTTTTAAATGTCCCTGAAAAGATCCTCCGCTTTATTTGATTTCTATTATTAACTGCACAGCTCGACTAAAATTCATTTTTTTTTCAATAAAATTTCATCCGATAACGCTATAAATTCAATTGAAGCGCGTGGCTTCGTGATAAACAAACAATCGTACAATGTTGCCAAAACGCGATAACTAATAACGTCTTTTTTTAGCGTGCCACGTAAGAGAATTATATATATATAGATAATAGAAGTTACCACCATAAATACTTACCTAAAATTTAAAAGAAGCTTATACTATTTCAATATAAGTTTTATAGCATCCTTTAAGTTGATATTTCTCAAATTCTGCAATTTTGAGCTGTGTCACTTTTCTTGCCGGGGTGCGATATTATAGAATCAGAAGATTCAAACAGAACTCTACGAAAAGACCAGTGCTCCAAAATCTGGACCCTGGAGATAAGATCGGCTTTCAATTTCTTCCCAAAGCGAAACCTGAACACCTTTACAGTCCGTTGGAAGTTCGATTCGAAGAAAAAAATTGTGGAGGAAAAAAACACTTTTCCCCAATTCCCGCTGTGTAAACAAAATCGTTCATTCAAGAACCAGGACAAGAGAAATCACTCACCTTTTTCGAGGCCAGGGCCCTCCAGCGGAGAATCCATGGAAACCTGGAACGCCGGCCATCAGAAGAGGGGGGGAGGGGAATAATCCGTCCGTTAAGAACAACGGCACCTGAACACAGTCCGCAGAGAAGACGAGGCACAGGTTACTGCTTCTCCGACTCAACCACGTGGATCTGCGGTTCGGCTACCTCCTTCATGTCTGACGCCGAGCACCTGGTGTTGGCCACGCCTACCTCTTCAAGACGGAGTGGGGTTGCCGGGGCGAGGAACAGCCGCCAAGCCCTGCAACTGGAGAACGCATGGGTAAGTCGCCAAGCGGGTAGAAAATTGGCACTTGAAGACGCGAGGTTGCCGCTGCCTGCCTCGATGCAGTTGGATTTAATAACGTCGTCAGACGGTGGCGGGGAGGGAATCGTAGAGATAATTAATGAAATTAATGGTGGGGAAAATGCACTTCTTTTTCTCTCGACTGTTTTTGCTCACTCGTTCTTTGGAGAACGAAGATTATTTTTAGGTTTCTTGGAATTGTGTGTCTCCTATTTAATGTATAAACGCTTACGATTTTTGCAAGTCCAGTTTTATAGTTTTGCAACACGCTGTTGAAAACACAAATTCACCTCCAAGGTATGCATACAAAGTGGAAATTAATATTCTGTTAGAGTGAATAGTATATCTCTCTAACTTTAAATCCGAACCACTAATGTCTTTGATTACAAGTTCAGGACAGGTGGAGTTTGACAAACTTTTAACCCCCGGAAGGCTCATTTACACCTTGTCGTCGATCTGAATCCTTCAAACCAATAAAAGACAAGAAGGGAGTGGTTAAACCTGCGAATATTTCCCGTCCCTCATGGGTTCGATGGATCCGAACACGTAGATCATATTAGGTCAGGCGTACAAGTGTAAAGGAGCCTTGAGCATTCACGAGATTTCCAAATAGTGTGTGTACTACTATAACTATCCTACAACAATATAATGACAAAATAGCTGCGTCTATTGGTTTAAATAATCCTAGGAGATATTCTATGGGTCAAGAAGTCTAAAACTGGTTAGATGCCGTACAGAGAAACATACGATGCCATGGTGGACATGCGTGCATGACCCTCAGAGTTTAAAAACTCCCTATGCAAATTATGAAAGGCGGTAAGGAACACAAACACCGTATTTATTTGGCCAGTTCAAGCCATCGTCTTTTTCAATGATAGTTCATGAATGCGAAGATAGCTGGCATGCGTCTAGAACATGGGGCGTAAAGTTATATCATGAATAAAACAGACATGATACTGGTCCGCGACAATTAACACGCACTCATCCCCACCCCTGTTAAGATTGCTCCAGGACGACGCTAATTAAAAGCTTACACAATACTCCTATACACCTCCGACGCTGTCAGCCGTGCATTAATATTGCTGATTGCAATTTTGGGCCTGTGGATTTGGCTTATTGGTTCGTAAAAACGATGTAAGACTATTTCTTTGGCATGTCACATTTATTAACATCACATAACAGCACACGCGAATAACATAATACAACACACAAGAAGCGAAACACTCGATACTCTATGCTCGATGACAAGTTCAACACGGACTGACAACGTTGATGACTCAAGTCTTTCGCGCGCTTTCGCAAACTGGAAGTACCAGCGCCACGTACTCAAAGAAATCATGGCATTAATCATACGGAAAGGGGTATCTAAACTTCACAGAGCCCCTAGTACGAAATTGTAAGTTCACAACTGTTCTGTAAACTGAAAAGTTAGGAATGGTAAAATTGTTGTACACCTACTTACTGTCTTATATTTAGTACCTTATTGCAAATCCGGGTAGGTTTGCGAACATTAATTTTTTGTGAATACTATTATTTTTGTATCCCATACATCTCTTCAAAGTTTGTAGAGGAACTTTTGAAACACTTTATACATCGCTATTGTAGTAGAGACTGGGTACATTGCATCGAAAGTGAAAGGAAAAGCAAATTGATGATCCATGATATAAAAAATCGGAAATGGTTAGAAATGTTTCAAAGGAATTTAGATACTTGGAAGACTTTTGAGGACACGACAGATTTAACATGTACCATCCCCCGCATACACGATGGTCTTTGGTTGGAACGAATTTTGATCTCGCATATCTCCAGTTGCTAATCCGCTACTATTCCAAACGGATTACCACGGCCCCTTAAGAATTTAGAAAACTCATTGAAGACATTTCGCTCATCTTCGAAATGTGTCATTTGTGTTTCTTTGCACTTTGTATTTTTTCAAGTTGACTCGTAATAAAGTCGTCAAATTCAGTACAAACCTGGTAACTTAGAATATATTTTCTAAGTTACCAGGTTGTGTTGAATTTGACGATATATAGGTATCCCCTTACGTGTGGCAAGGGGATACAGAAAAAGTCTGAATTTTTCTATTAGTTTTTTAGACCATTATTTTAAACAAGGCAATGTTGTAGAATAATAAGTGCTGAAGCATAATAAATTCGAATGACACTGAGCAGTGGTTCAGCAACATAAATAATTTGTGAAAGTTAACCAATTAAATGCAGCAGTCAGCAAGAAAGAGAACATAAACAAAATATGTTTTTAAACAAATAGTGTCTTCAATGTACAAAAGGCAAGACTTCACTTATGCAAAATAAATCCAAAAGTAAACGTTAAGACTAGGATATATAAATCATCAAACCACAAAACTTAATCTTGGTTTGAAGCCAATATTCTCTATAAACCATCCAATAGATTTGTACTCAGTTATGATTATTCAGTAATAGGGCAGTGTGATCATTAATTACCTACTCTTTTTGACTTCTATTTCTATCTGCTTATGTATAGCAAACATTTATTTTCCTCTATTGACTATTCTTATTATTAGACAGGCATATAAAAAAACTATAGGTCTAGGACTGCCAACTCTTCCGTTTTGGCCAAAGTCTGGTTTTGCAAACTAAGATCTCTAGGTCTAAAAAATGAATCTTAGAGTCCTATTACAAATTAAAATAGTGATCTGGTGCTTTCATTTGTTGGAATATTATTTTCTTTCTCAACAGAAGTTCATGGCCGAGGAACGTGACTGAATTTTAAAATAATTACAAGGCAAACCCAAGAGTAGATGCACTGAATTTTAATTGAATTACTTAGACATTTCAAATAACCCTAAACTATTAAAGTAATGTAGATATTCAAAGTATAATTTGAATACTTCTCTGCTGTGGAGAGTTCTTAATTTTTTACAGGAAGGAAGAAAATCGATTTATTTTTGGTTTGACTCAGAAAAAACTGGTAGCTTTAACAGTTTCTTTTTGGAAATTGGTACCCGTTTATTCCAACAATATTTAGTTAATTATAAAATAACACAGTACCATTGCCAATTGGCAATCATTTTCTATCGCCAGTTAACGAAACTTTTAGTCGCCAATTTGGCGATAAGGCGGTTCTGTGTGTGTGTGTTTTTGAGTTTCCCTATAGTATAAATGTATCAATTTTTCTCATTTTCCTTCGTAAAATTGCAGCACACCTTTAGAAACATAAAGAAAATATATAAAGCTGTTATATATATATTAAAGATATATAGTTATTTTAAAGATACGTATATAGTTCACTACACATTACACAATATAAACTTTTCCGTTTCCCAGGGACCTAGTATCGGTGCCTCCGCAGATCTAGTTGGGTCCCAAATCGAAACAACTCTCAGACACTAATTTACTAGTTTTGAGAAGTGCTTACCAGATTCGACTCGGAGAAGACTAGGTTTTCGACATTTCCTTAATCGTTCGTCGATTGATAGGTTGATAAAAAAAAGGCTTGGTTTATATCTCTAGCTAATTAGAGCCGGTTGGCTGAGTTGAGTTTCATGGAACAAAGACTAGATATAGGCATAGAATCCGACTCCTTGTTTGGAGGTGTTTTTCGTGGTATGGCCTGGGATCTTTGCATGTTGTTACTGGTAAATTGAACGCCGACGTATACATGAACATTTAGGACAATCAGGTTCTTCCTACGCTATGGCAATTTTATGGAATGGACGAATATTACTTCCAAGACGACAACGCTCCATGTCATGTTGCAGTTTCTGCCAAGCAGTGGTATCAAAATATGCATGAAAAACGTTTTCCCTGGCCTGCTCATATTCCCGACCTAAACCCCATAGAACATTTATGGGACGAAGTTAGAGCGACGCTTACGGACCAGGGAACCACGTCCGAAACTACAGTTGCTCTGGCGACATTAATGCAGCAGCAATGGACACAAATACCCATAGATGTGCATCAAAACCTTGTTTAAAGTATGCCCAGAAGGGTTGCTAGTGTAATTGCAGCACGTGATGGACCATCCCCCAATTAAAACGTGTATTCTTTCCCTTATATCATCGCATCTTGCTGTCCGGTAAGAAAAATAAACCTAAGGTAAGTAACTGGGATAGAACCTGCACCGTCTAAAACCCGAAGTAATTAGATAATTATAACGGGACCTACGACTTAAGGTGAATTTCATATCAGAGGAACACCCAGGCCTCGAACTGGATTCGAACCCAGAATCTATCGAAGTGTGGGCTAGAGTACTCACCACTCGCTTCCCAAATTGAAAAGCAGGCATCCGAAATCAAAACGAAGACAGGTGGTTGTTTTTGTTAATCATCCCACCACCTCATTCTAAAACGATTCGAGCTGCCCCTCGCTGAGGCTTGCGTTTGAACCCGACTCAGTGAAATGATAAATAAGTACACATAATTACAAAGCAATGCGTGAAAGAAACCGAATGGATGGATGTACCACATGCTCAGTATGAATGAAAGCATTCATATTCATGAATGAATAAATACTGAGACGAGTAACTAGAAGCCCCCATGCAATGAATGAAAGAAACTGACGTGCAACCACCGTGAGCTCAGCGTGGATGAATGAATGAATGGATTCGTACTAATGAATTAATGAAACCTTGCAAATGGTGAGTGAAACCAGAACCCAAGAAGGTAAATTAATTGCACGAAGATGTAACTATGAGCTAAGTGGAACCAATTTGACACAGCTTGTAAGAATATTAAAAATAGAAGTGAAGGAACAGGGAATTCCTTGTATCTCGGAAGGACAATAGAGGATGCAACAACATTTTGTAAACTCGAAAGCTTGATTTGTAAGTTTACAAATTAATTTAACAATTTTAATTGGAACCGCGGTAGCCCAGTTGGATTAGTAACCGGAGGATTACGAGTTCGAATCCAGCCATAGACCGTTGTGTACAAAGGAGACTGGTGCACGTTAAATATGTCGTGGCTTCAAATGTCCTCACGATGGCTTGGAGAAGTTTGGAGAGTAAGGTACCAGCTCAGGCGTTATCTTGTCATATGATCGTGGTTCAAAATTACGTGGGGCTGTCCTCGAATCTTTTCCTTCGGAATTGGTTCCAGACCGTCGTTAATAGCTCACTGTGTTGCTCTAGTACGACGTAAATAAAAAAACCAATACCAATTTCAATTGCCTTAAATAATACTACAGACATATCTTCCTGAACCAATGTTTTAAAAATCGTTTTATACATCGGAATATTGAATAGATTAAGTTGATTGAATACGGTATTATAGGAACAAGGACATACAATGAGCGTATAGAAATAATAGATGTTTTAAAGCATAACTCAGAATTCAAATGTATTGTACTATTTTATTGTGTAATAGAAGCGTTTATTTAAAAATTACGAACGAAGTTTCAAGGTTTTCATCAGCTGAATGAAATACCAGCTATACGTAGAGTTAATAAAATTGTGTAGTGAAGAAAATGTAGCTTTCGGTATTCAGAGAAAATTCAGGCGTTTTTAAAATAAACTGTAAAGTATAAAAATTAAAAAGTAAAATGTAGTCAGATTTTAAAAAGATGAACGTGTCACCTTTCAAAGTAAAAAGACGATTTAATTATAAAACTATTTTCCCATTTATTAAATTAATAATTCTATAAATAATTTCAGTCGTTGAAAGTAGAACAAACTTGACAACACTTCTTTTAACTAATCGATGACTTATACGAATTCATTTGGTATAAATTTAATTGAACTTAAATTGTTGATGAACTGTTATATTTAAAAGAGTATTTGTCTTCCAATTTTTAATTACTTGTAATCCCAAAACCGTAGGATATGCGAGAAATGTAAAGGTTGGGTAGCGGTGATGGCGTCCACTTTCCGCTTTCTAATAAAAGTTCGAAATCACGAGAGGATCAGTCAAGGATTGGCCAGAAGCGGGAAAGAAATGCCTTAACTTTATTTTGATTGGCACATGAAAAGGAAATTCTTCCAAAAGGCATTGAAAGGTCCCGGAACTCAAAAGTTTATTGACGAGCTGTCCAGAGTTTGGACCTTGTCCTCGTCTCGCATTTATACGGTAATTTTAACCTAAAAATCTGCTTTCGTGGATGGAGGTTTCGGTTAATTCCTACACAGGCTTCTTACACTTCATAACTAGGTTAGTGGAATACTTCCTCAAATTGCGAAATATTCGTTTTTTCCAAAACATTTTGGCCGAACATCTTGACTGCTCGATAAGAAATCACGAGAACAGCTGAAAAGAGGTCAGGGGTACCAAGTTATAGGGCACAACCCCTCGCCCTTCTCATCAATATTTTGCAGTTGAGACTCTTTTATGCTCAACAGTTTGTCCCTTTTTGATCCAAAGTAATTTTAAGTGGATAATTCATGAGCAGTTATTTGTCCTAAACTCGAAATTTATGTTTTACAGATGTTGAAAAATATCGCGGTATTGTCAAAGATGTTAAGGTGTATTTTTACTTTGATACAAGCCGATGTAAATTGCCAGAACAAATATTTCCCTTGGATCTGACGCAAGACAACTTTTCCCTTAAGTCCTCACTTTGAGTTGGTGTGGAAGTTTTTAGAGTGGGGTGCCAGCTCAGATATTGACTCGTCATCTGACCGTCGTTCAAAATTAAGTGGCAGTACACCGGCTGGGATGATGGTACTAGTTAAATCTCTTCTTTTCCCATGGGTTTACTGACTTTGGTAAACACGGGGGTGGTGATCCCGGAATACCCAAGCAATCATTTTCCCCTTTCATCTCATTACTCTATTCCCCAATCCTTCTTTTTCCCCTTCTAGACATTTTTTACTTGACGCTGTCCTGTGTTTGACACATCTTGGTCAAATATGGCCTTGACGTTATATAGAACCCCAAACCAACTATCAAACTCTTAGAACTGAAAAGTTGTACCTGAGAATGAGAAATCACTACAACAGAGATTGTTTGCGACTAAGTAAATGTGATATTAACTCACCTTGTGGACATAACAAATGTTTTACAAAGCAACACGTAAATAATGTTACTAATTACAAGATTAATCACAATAGCCTTAAAGTTTCGCAAAGAAATAATCGATGTAAAGGTTAATCTCATTTAATTTCAATCCAAAAAAAATGCTTACTCCCCAATTATATTTTGTTTTCAATTCATAACTCATACTGTTCCAAGTCATGTTTACGTAATATTTCATTTTTTCCAGTCATTTCTTTCCTGAAAAAACTTTGTAATCGCATGGTTTGGATTTCTTTCTCTTCATTTAATTTGCTGATTTGCACAGACGATAAATTTTGTTGGAGGAAATCTCATTATGATTCGAATTCGAGATCACAGCATTCAAAATGCAACTTCTACTGCTTCGATTGTTCTCTTCTCTTTTTTTTTTTAAAGAAAACAAGGGTACGTATCCCTCCTATTATTTTTAACGATCAATTTCTCCATGCTGCAGCAAAACCATTATTTTCTCTTGTTATTAAAACAAAGTAGATATTACTTTATAAACATTTTATATAAGTAAATATTTCAGCACATTAAAAAAAGAAAGTTCAATCTGTTTCTAAACGCGAATGCAAATCTAGTTTTGTTGCATTTAAACGCTACGTGTGTAAAAAATATTTAAAATATTAAAGAACCCATTTGAACAAATTACTTTCAAGTTTTTTTCCTACAAAGAGTAATGCTTGATTATTTGAAAAGGAATTTTTATTTTAATGGATGTAATAAAGTTATTAAAATTATGAAATTACAAAACCAGATGAAGAGTTTTTGTAGAAAATGAAAAACAGTGTCAGGATAATTTAAAATAAATGCATGCGTTTTGGCAAGTTTAAAATATTAAATAGAGGGTGTACAGTTAGCAAATATATATATATATATATATATATATATTTGCATACATAGAAAATTATATTATGATTATGACTTAAAATTAGGTACACTAATTTCCAATGAAAAATATGTATGAAGCGTAAATAGACCATGCGACACTGATAAAGTTTGAATCTATCATATTGCATGCTCTTTAAATCTAGTTTTCTCGTACATTTCGATGAGCAATATTTATGGACTTCAAAATTTAAAAAAAATACATGAAACATCCACGATCAAATTTTCAAAAATACTATTTATAATTAAAGTAAACAGTTTATGAATATCAAAATTTTAAAAATGATAGACATTTTAGCAAATAAAAAATATTCAGGCTCATGGGTTCATCAAGAATATAAAAAAAAACGCTTCTCACAAATCAAATCAACTTCTGTACGTCCCAAGTTAAATCAGTCATCCTAAAATTAAGACAGAAGAAGTAATGAAATTTTTCATACAAGTACAAATAACCTAAGATTCTTCCAAATATTTTTATTTAAAAAAAAATACACTGATTAAGTTACTGGGGCAAAAATAAAATAAATAAATAAAAAAAGCACGTCGAAAATAAGTAAACACGATTAGATTAGACGTTCATTTAACCTTACTTTTTTTTTCTCCAAACAAAGTGAAAAAGCCTCAACGTTCATGTGTTTACGGAAGCGCTCGGTGAAACAACAAAAAGCATGTATTGCTGAAGTTTACCACTAAACTCCCAACAGAAAACTAAAATATTGTTTAAGTACAGCATTCTGGTATACAAATAAATTCATTTATGATTTTTTCTCAAGAGCAGATTTTTTTCAGCGTTTTTTGCCCTTATATTAATTCTATCCTTCATTCTAATTATGGTTTTAAATCAAAAGGGGAGACGGTTTTTATATTTTTAAATCCCTCTGGGCACTGTTTTTCAATTACTTTATGGAAATGAGCTATTTTTACACAGAAAGGGGTTTTCTTCTCTCTCTCCCAGCTATCATTTATGCGATTTAAAAATTAAACAACGGCGAATTAATTTACATTCAACTCCGAATAGACTCGGGGTGCCAGTAATATGGCATACTTTACTACTAGAGCCCGCGATAGATTTGTGGAAGAGAACTCAGTCAATACTTCCAAAACAATTATACTTCAGTCAAAAAATTATTTCACGGAAGTATTTGCATGTTTATACACACACGTCCGTGAGGCAAACATAATTACTCACTATATTGAAGTGACTAGACACTCGTAATGCTAATTTTATCCCAATACAAAATCAATGAATGAGGGAGTTCATCGTTTTGGCGTTTAGAGTTCAAGGGGATCGGGGTTGGTTTGGTTGAGATCAAGGGTCATATCTGGCAAAGCTGTGCCAAACAACATCGAATAGGAAAACACACACATAAGGAACGTTTAACTAATACAGAAGAGAAAAGTATACCCAGGGTGGAATAGAACCTACGCCGCCTACAGCTCGCAGGTTGCTAGAGAAGTGGACATTTCCAAGTAAGTGAGGAAAGACGTCAACATTTTGTTGATTTTCATTGATAGTCATTAATTACCGTCACCATTTTGCTTTCACTTGGAACAATGCTTCATTTGAAAATTATCTATACTGCTAAACCGCAAGTCTCTAGATATTGACTCACGATAATTTGTACAGTGACATAAAACAGATAATAGATACCATCATTGTCGTTTTGTGAGAAGCTTGGTTTGCCATTTCACAGCCACTTTTGATGCACGGGCCTAATTAGACCGAGATCTATGACTTAGCGTGTCACTAACCACTACAAACGCCCATGCCCATATAGAGATTCGAATACAGCCTGCTGAACTCAAGATCAGAGCGCTAAGCATTCGCCTACCAAGCCACTGTTATGCGAGCAGAGATTCAGCCTGGAATTGTTGGGTTGGTGTGGAAGTTTGGAAAGTGGGGTGCCAGCTCAGGTGCTGCCTCGTCTTCTGACAGCGGTTCAAAATTACGTGGTGTTGTCCTCGGATCTTTCCCTTAGGGGATTGATCCCGGAACGTCGTGAATCCGTTGTGTTGCTCTAGCATGATGCTAATTAAAAATTATCAATAATCAGCCTGGAAATGGTTATGATATAAACGGCTGCTTATATTAATAACCTAAAAACTTCAAAACATGACTAATATAGATTAAAAACATGGTAAAAAACGTAAACAGCTATTTTGGTAGAGAAATGCTTGCACCATCATGAGAACTGAAGTAAACGACGAGCAGAAAGCTGAATAGTATGGGATCAAATAGATAACTGCTAGTTAAGACGGACACTTTATTATGTAAAAGGGACATGGGACAAAACAGTTAACAGTTAAAACAATGAGGAAGAAACATCGACAATTAACATCGTCACATAACATTCAATAGAGCTCGTCATAGCTCAGTTAAAGCGCGAAGCTCTTGCTTCCGCGGCTTACATTCAGCGTCTGCTTAGGTACTATGTGATGCGGCGCGTCACCGCTAATGTATACATACGCGTAGAATGGGAACCGACGGGACTATTTTCCCACAATCGGCCATCCGACAACGCATGCGACCTCGCATGAAAGCAATATAACACAGGGAAATAAAGCACTTCATTGGGAAAATATAACATCAAATAGAAAAATTAAACAAAAATAGAATATGGCACTATTAAACATATTTGACACATTTGACTCACTAACAAATTTGAATAATTAGCAATAAATTCAAAACAGAACATAATAGTTTTGAAGGTCAAATTATAATGCACAAAACAGTAATGTAAATGAAAAGTAGTAATCAAACATTCTAAATGAAGCATATAGAACATGAAAATTAAAAACAAAACATCATAAAAAAAAATTCTATACGTAACCTTGTATGCAAAGTAACAGGGAAAGTACAGTTATAAATGTCAAGGTTTATATGAATGCAAGAGGTAATTGCACACAGAAAAAAAAATTAATGAGTTAAGAAAAACAAATAGATATTTCAATCAAAAGAATATATTTTAAACACAAATGGAAAAGAATATTTTTCATCTTCATACATTCACATTTTGTAAAAAAAATTAAGAAAACATAAAATGTACAATAGACATAATGGAAATAAAATAAAATGTAACATGCAAACATATTAAGTGAATGGCTTAATATATTTAGCGATGGTGGTAGTAGTTTTTGGCACTTCAAGCTTAGCAACAACTTCTTTAGATGTGGTCGATTTACACGGATAGAGCCAACAGAACTTGGTGAATGAGTCAATCACAGCTGAAATTTGACGATAAGTTTTGTTTGAAGTTGCTAACGGTCCGAGATGGTCGAGATGGTATGTATGTAGAGGAGTATCGTCTTTGGGAAGAGGATTTAACAGACCCTCTTGTTTGCCGGCTTTTTTGTTTGAGAGAAGGCAAGGTATACAAGTTGATATATACTGTTCGATCTTTTGGTGTAATTGAGGAATATAGTACTGCTGCTTAATGAGTTCCTCTGTTCTTTTAACGGCAAAGTGACCTCGTTCATGGGCACTACGAATTATATCAAGGTGCATCGATTCTGGTACAACAAGAATGTCATTGCCATTGACGAATTTGTAAAGAACACCATTCTTTGTAGTAAAGTCATTATAATTCGATTTTGATGCGAGTTCACAGATGGCGCGAAGAGAAGCATCTTGTTGTTGAGCACGATGTATACGAATAGTAAGTGGATCAGGAGATACGGAAACAACTTGCACACGACTCAGAGCATCAACATGAGCCATTTTTGTTCCTGAGCGATGAACGATTGAATAATCAAAGTCTTGAAGAAGTAAAATCCATCGAGCAATGCGCGTACAGACATCTTTTTTTGTCATTGTCTTAGTGAAGGCATCACAGTCGGTCACTATTGTGAAGTGTTGACCTAGAATGTACACACGGAATTTACGTAAGGCCTCGACGATTGCAAGGACTTCGAGTTCGTAACTGGAGTATTTGCGTTGACTGTCGTTTGTTTTGCGACTGTGGTAATACACGGGATGGAATTTATTGTCAGTGTCCTTCTGAAGTAGGATACAACCGAAACCATCTATTGAAGCATCACAGTGCACTTCAGTTTCAGCATTTTGGCGGTAAATGGCCAAAACGGGATTTTCACACAAAAGTCGTTTAAGGTGAAGAAATGAGGATCGTTCATTTGCGTCAAAATGGAATTTACAGTCTTTACGAAGAAGGTCACTAAGAGGTTTAGCGATGAGTGAGTAGGACGGTATAAATTTACGAAAATAACCGGTCAGTCCGAGGAATTTCTGAACATCTTTCGTGCATTTGGGTTCTGGATAACGGGTGACAGCATCAGTTTTAGAAGGCGAAGGAAAAAGTTTTCCAGACTCAACGATGTGTCCTAAAAATTCAATACGGCGGTGAAAAAATTGGCATTTCTTGAAGTTAATCTCAAGTCCATAGTCCTTGGCGACATCAAGAACTAAACGAAGTCGGGACAGAGCTTCAACATCATCTTTGGCAGGGATAACCAAATCATCCATATAAGGTAGAACAATTCCCTCGACTATCAGGTCACGAAACACAGTATTGATGAAACGTTGAAACACAGCGGGGCAATTCACCATACCAAAAGGCATACGTTTGAATTGGTACTGTCCACGATATGTGACAAAAGAAGTGTATGGACGACTTTGTTCTGCAACTGAAACTTGATGGAAAGCATTTTTCATGTCCAAAGTACTGAACACTTTAGCATCTTGCAACTGATCAAGAATATCCTCAATGAGTGGTAGGGGATATCGATCTTTTTCAATCACTTTGTTAATTTGGCGATAGTCAATAACGACACGGGGATCACCATTCTTTTTACGCACAACAAGTGTTTGACTTGAGTACGGCGATGAGCAGAGCTCAATGACATCATTGGCAAGCCATTCGTTGACTTGTTTTTCAACTATGTCACGTTCCACAAAAGGCAAACGGCGAGGTGAATGATAGATTGGCTTTTCGTCGACCAAAGTAACACTCAGTTCGACATCAGTTGATTTAGTCTTTTTCGGCAAGTAGGACTGGAGTAATTGTTGAACGTCATCACGGATTTTTCTGGGAATGCTGTGGTCCACATCAAACTCTGGGGTATCGTCCTCGATGTGCAGGATGAAATTTTCGGACAAAAACGTCGAAGTGGGGTCAGTTTTTGTAAATTTTATTCCATCCGGGGCAACAGTCATGGTTGCTTGATGAATAACATCACAGCCAATTAGGATGGGGTACGTCATGGAGGAGTCGGGTACAACACGAAAAGTTGTATCAAAGTTAATTCCATCAATTTGGATGGAAGAAGTAAATGTACCTATCACTGGGGTCTTTGCTGAACCAAATCCAGTAAGGAGGGAAGTATTGTGCGTCAATTCAGGAGAACCAATGAATTTCCATATACCATGCTGCATTAAAGTTACGGGACTTCCAGTATCAATTAACGCAGAATATTTGGTATTTAAAAGTGTAATTACTTTACATGTGTGCGGAGTAATTTCTTTAATTGAACTAACAACATCCGGTGATTTCTGAGACGCGGTTTTTAGGCATTGTGATGAAATATGACCAAAATTTTTACAAATTAAACAGCGTTTTCCACGATTTTTATCTGGGCAGTTTCGCGAAATATGGTTTGTACCATTGCAGTTATAACAAGTTAAAGGTTTGAGAGAGTTCGAAGTTTGGTTTTGTGATTTAGAATTTTGAGGATACTGATGAAGTTTAGAATCAAAAGTGCGACGAGTATTTGTTTCATTATGGGTACGAGAATGATTATTAGAAAAACGATTTTTACTCTGAAAAATCTTTTCGTAAATATTAAGCTTTTCTTTGAATTCTGTCATCGATTTGCTACCGTATAATATCATTTTATTAGCGTTAGAATCATTTATTCCTCGTATGCAGTAATCTATAATTGAACTTTCATCAATTTGTGCATCAGATCCAGCTGCTATCTCGCGGAGTGCTATTAAATATTCGGCAAGGGATTCTTTTTCATCTAATTTGCGCCTACTTAATTCGACATGTATTTCGCGGGAGTTAAATCTTTGACCAAATTCATTTATCAACGCGGTTTTCAAGGAAGAAAAGGTTGTTAAGCCGTTCTGACTCTGAATGAAAGTTTTTGCTGCGCCTATCAACAATTTTTTACATATTAGAAGTTTTTGCAACTCAAGAGTTACTTCATACAATGAAAAGAAATTTTCGACATCCTTAATAAATGAATAAACAGAATAAGAATTTAAACCTGAGAACGAACGTTCTTCGATTAACACATCTTTCAGAAATAACCAAGAAAAACGGTCAACAACAGCTGCATTCGATTTAGACGAATCATCAGAAAACGAGAATGTTTTAACACTGAATGGATTTGTTTGGATATTTTGTTCTTCTGGCGTCGGATGGGATATGTTTTGACTACTGGGGGAAGCCACCTGCGATAACGGTTTAGGGGAAATTTCCGTTCCTTCTTTTTCGCTCTTACTACGACTACAGACTACTTCCTGTTCTGTTTCATCATCAGAATTTGAGTCTAACATTTCATGCAACGATTTTAAATCAGAAAGCGAAAGTAAAATTCGTTCACACAATTCTTCAGCGGAGCCCTCTACATCTAAATTTAAAATATCACATATACAGATAAAGTTTGTTAAAGATAATTCTTTCAGCAGGGATTCCTTAGCGTTTTGCAAATTGAAATCAGAATCAAAACCTGCGAAAACACGAAGTTTTCTTCGACTAGTGCGGTCGTAAATTTCGTTAGGGTAAACTATGGAAAATAATAATTTAATGTTCCGAATAGATCCATTTTTTAAGAAGTTTGAAAGAAAAGGTATGTTATCCAAAATTAAGGAAGTCATAATTGCGAACTTACCATGGACAACTGGAAATTCAAAGTAATCCAAAAGCACAATTCTTGAAAAAAATATTCACATTCACACTTCAGGAGATTGGTTTTTGTTGCTAGGGGTAATTAGGGTGACCAGGAAGAAAGGCCAGAGCCCCCAATTATGGGATCAAATAGATAACTGCTAGTTAAGACGGACACTTTATTATGTAAAAGGGACATGGGACAAAACAGTTAACAGTTAAAACAATGAGGAAGAAACATCGACAATTAACATCGTCACATAACATTCAATAGAGCTCGTCATAGCTCAGTTAAAGCGCGAAGCTCTTGCTTCCGCGGCTTACATTCAGCGTCTGCTTAGGTACTATGTGATGCGGCGCGTCACCGCTAATGTATACATACGCGTAGAATGGGAACCGACGGGACTATTTTCCCACAATCGTGCTGTCCTAAAATAGCGTTAACCCCTTTTAAACCACCCCACAAATCCAATTGCCTTTACTTACGTTCAACTCAAGAATAGACCTGTCCTAATAATAATCGACGTATCGCTACACCTATGTACCGCTACATTGCTAGTGACGATGTTTTCAATCTCCTCCGTTAAACAAATTTTAAAGTTTCTAGACATGCTACAATTTTGACTAAGATGCCATCTGTTAATTGACTGCTTAAATGTTCGTTTATAACTTGAGCACTTCCAAGAATTTCCTAAAAGATTTTAAAGGGAAAAAATATGTATGGTACTTTTTTCGAAACAAGTGACAACTGTAAAGATGAATTAAAGAAATTACATAATTTTACAAAGCAGTCGTCTTTTACCAGTTATCACCAGCGCCTTTTAAAGTAAAGGCAAAAACACCGAGGTAAAATCGATTCCAAACCAGCAATTAACCAAAAGGTTGCAAATACTTCAACATCAATTTTAAAAAACGCAACCAAAATCGCCTCCTAACGGTTCTTTAAGCAGAAAATTCCACTTTAAAAGTGCCTTTTAGTCCATTTGATTTACGATCAATCCCGACCCAGATGACATCGGGCCCGGCAACAAAATCTGTCACTCGCCCCGCCTAAGTTGATACCTCTGGGAACGCTTTTTACATGCAAATGCATCAACGGATAGCACAAAAAAAAAGGGAAAAGATACTTCGGAAAAGTGAAAACGCCGCGGCTCTCTAGTATAGAAACGTATGAATCTCGGAATTTATATACGGAGGAAATAGAGAAGAGGAGAAAAATATATCAATGCCCTACAGCAGAAAGGTTTTTGTTTAAACAGTGGAAAAGATTGCACGACAAGCCTGCAATCTCGCAGGAAGAGGTAAAAAAAACATACCAGCCGGTAACAACAAAATAAAAAACACTTTCAAACACAACATCAACATTGAACAATAAGAAAAATTCTTTACATGCCAGGGAGAAAAAAGAGGGAAGTAAATATATATATGTGTGTAGTACTTCCGTGGAAGTATAAAACAAAAAATACACAGCCACGAGCTATTCAATACTTACCCCACATAAAACAAAACAGAGAGAGAGTTCGGACAAAAAATATGGCTATTCAAATGAGAAAAACCCTGTTGGAAGAAAAACGCAGAAAAAAGATCCAGATCCCGGGTAATATATAATACATAGCACCAGACAACGCAGGGAGGGGGGAGGGAGATCTCCAGACGGTGGTGGTATTTTGTGGGAGAAAGATTTAAAGTAAGACTTGAAAAATAAGTACTGAGGACATGAAATTGGAGTGATGGTGAAATAAATTTGAAATATCTGAACTTTAAAGTGGATAAATATATAAATCAAGCCGGATAAATGAAATAAATGCCTCGTCGTCATTTCTATTCGACATAATACTTCGGAATCCGCCACAAAAAATATTTACCGCAATGTGGCCTTTTTTTTTTTTAATGCCTTCATCTTTCAAAAGTTTGGATTTACTGATTTATAGTGTTTACGATTGATAAACTATTCGGTTGAGTGTATCATTCAGAGGTAAGTGGCATATTATGTGTGTGTGATTGTATTAACATGAGTAATAGGATTGGTTGTTATTCCACTATGCAAACATAGGCAAAAATGTTTTTTTACCCGCGTTTAATAAAAACTGAATAGAACATGAAGAATCAGAAGAAAATTCAGCTATCAGAAACGGGGGATCTTTTCTTTCAAAGTAATCCCCAATGTATTGAAAGTAATCCACCAACGATGGCAACAATTTAAGTAAAGTAGACCGGGAATAGATGGCATCAGGGAAAGTTGGCATTCACCTTGTATTTTTTACCACAGTGATTTCAGAGCGGTGATATCGACACTATTTAACTGCACGTGTGTGTTACATCATCCACTCTAGTTTCAGTGTGATCGAAGCCTCCAGAGAAAGAAAAAATAAGGATGTGTTTTTTGCTAAGTGTTTTTATTTCTGTAATTGAAGGTTTTGGTGTTTTATGAAGCCCTGTGTAATATGTTGAGGTATTTTCAATGGTTGTGTTGGATAGAGTGATCAATAACGATTGTATTCATGTACTGGAATTGCTTGTTAAACTTGTGTGGAAGGGTGAGGCAGACATCTTATCTTGAAGGCTCTGATGGGGCATGTTGGCATTTAAGTCGTGGGGCATGTTGGCATAGGAAAGAAAGTAGACATCGACGGTGATGAATTCTATATTTTCTCAATGGTTAAAACACAAACTTTGGAGATGGCCAGAAGTCACGGACACAATCTGGTACAACCGAAACCAACTTCTGCGAAAATTAAAGTCACCAATCCGTGGACGATCGCCCTACTATTTTGGAGGACATGAAGGGTGAAGATTTTCATGTCCTTTTTGTTTTGTTTTCTTAGTTTTCTGATTAGATCGCGCGCGTATCACAATGGCATGTTATGCTAACTTACCTCAGTCGCTATGCCAACCTGCCCCCCCCCCATCAGAGATAAGTTGGCATAGTACGAACACTTTCATGAACAATATTTAACGACTAAATTATACTATTTTTAATGATGTTTTCTTCATTAATTTGTAGCCAAGGAGTTCCACTATCAACAGCATTGGTTCTATTAGCTGAAAGTATTACTGAAAAAAAAAAAGATAAAATCAAAACCAAATCAAAACCTATGCCAACTAGTCCCGGTCTTCCTTATGCCAGAAATTATAGTTCCATCGATACATTGAAAAAGGATACATTTTCAAAAGGTCCAACCAACTCATAATATCTAAACTCATAACGATAAAATATACACTGAATTTAATTAAAAAAAACATAATAATTAACACACACAATGCAACCGCACCGCAAACTTTACATCCCTTAAGTACTTAAAGCACAAAGTGATACTCCTCTGGACCAACATACCTACAAGCCACTTGCAATAGCGAAATGTCCCGAGACAGCTTCTACAAACAGAAAATAAATTCCTCATGTAGCAAAAGCCCCAGAGATTTCCCACACACGGTTGTGTCGTCTTCAGCTATTCTGACAAACAACCGTTATCAAGATCGCCACACGAGTTCATTTGGAATCGGACTTGACAGGAAAGAGAAAGTAAAACAAAGAAAAAATGAAAGCGGGACACATAAAAGATGGGTTATTTCATTTTCATTTTATAGCTCGATAGATGAGGATGAATTCAGGGATCGGACGAATGGATCGTATATGCTAAACAAAATTATTACATTATATTAATTTCTTTCATGGCTTATTCTTAACTCACCTCAATTTTAAATGCAAACTGAACTGGTGCTCGAAAGCTTAGCATATTATGAATTCATATTAGCTTCAAAACAATTTACATGCCTAATGTAACTCCACGATATAAAGAGGTTTAAAAAAAATTCAGGTTAATCACATTTATCAGAGTGGAATAACCAGAAGAATCGAAGTACACCGACTTTCCACAGAGCACTAAACGTACCACAGCCAGTTCCGAGTTTGAAAGTACAAAAATGAAAGATGTCAATCAGAGTACAAGGCCTCTTAAGATAAGCCGGTCGGACATCCGACAAGAACATCTGACAAATGCAATGCACATGTCAGTACGCATGCGTTCAGCCTATTTAATGTCCGAAAACTGGTGTTGGACCAAAGCCTCTTAGACAATATGGCTTGTCGAAGAGTCGCAGTCCCAACGTCAAGACAGGTATTTTTCAGTAACTGCAAGAACAATATCTGGATAGACAAGAGAGAGTAAATCTTTTCAAAGCCCACATCCAATCCCCAAAAGCCAGATTTTATAAAACTCTCTCAGAATAATTAGCACTTATAATTAACAAAGCACTTCAAGCACGAACAGATACCCCTCCACAGGCTCCCAGACTATTTGGGGTGCACAAAGACACCTAAAAGAACACCAACTTCACGAAAAATAAAAGCCATCTCATACATAAAACGTCTTTTCCCTATAAAAGCCACCTGTGAAAACGGCTTTTCTTAATGGAGAAGAGACCAGCGATCTCCCCTTATCGTGGCAAAGGGAATAAAAGCGTGGATCTCTTGAATTAATTAACACTCCACTAACCCCGTTCGTCCCAACACTTTTTATATCTATATTCCTTTTAGCGACGCCCCCTTCTATTTTTCCAAACCGGCACGTCCCTTCTCTCTCCTGTGGCCGAAGATATCTTTCTCCCGGACTCGTAAAGTAAGTCGTCGCATTGTTTGGGCGAGAGGTTGCCTGGAAATTCGGGAAAAGTCTTTGGGAAGAGATCAACTAACTGCGTCAGAGAGGAAAGGAGGGATCGATACGATATTGCGATACTACTGAAAGGGTCCGGGAAACCTCGATTATCGATGGAGTTTCGATTGGGATGATGAAGTTTTGGGAATGTAATGGCGGAGGATTATATTCGGTGGAGAGATGCGGCTCTTTAAATTCCTTTATAAAATCGTTTCTTTCGGTGAGCGTGCTTTGTTAGTCTTTTTTCAGGTTTTGGCGTGAAGTGATGTTATTGATTGCGGCAGTCAAAGATAGGTGCTATTGTGTCTAACTTTCTGGATTAATTGCATTAGTTTTCCGCTCATTCCACATTAGTAAATATGATTAACCTGGTTGTTTGGAAACTGCAAAATAATTTGAAACCCCTTTAGGAACAGTAATTGCTCTGGTGGCACTATAACAATTCTGCATTGGAGCCATCCTGTTACTTTACCACACGCGACTACTATAAATTATATTTTACCTCAACTCTCTCCATATATTACGTCACCAATAGCTTGTTCTGTTGCTCCACTAGTGCGAAATTAATTAAAATACCATACCATATATTACAATTTCCGATCAATAACTCTGCTCATGAGAATCACCCCAAAGCATCCCTAAATATGATCATCGATGTAAAGTAAGCTGTGATTAAACTCTTATTGAATGTTATTTTATGTTTGGGTTTGTAATTAATTAGCGTAGCACCGGAGCAACACAACAGGGTATTGGCGAAGGAAAGGGATAAATATCGACTTTATGTTTGGGAGTGAACCAAAATAGGTTTAGTTTTGTGCCCAATCTATCGAAAAAAGTATACTGTACTAATTTAACAATATATAATTATTTTCTTTGTCTTCATAATATGCTAAGCTTTCGATCACGACGGTTCAGTTTAAACGTGAAATTGAGATCAGTTAAAAATAGAAGCATGAAAGAAATTATTATTTAACTATTTTTAAATCAAACGTTTTGTTATCAACTAACAGTCTATTTTCTAGCTTTTACCGTCTCATAATTTTAAATGTAGTTTAATGCCCCGGCTTACCATATTTTAGATTCCTAAATGGATATAGTAGCATGTTTTGCGCGGCTTACTTTTTCATTTGGATATATCTATACTTATTCATTGTGGACCATTTCTAATTAGTATGTGATAAAGAGGGGTATGTGTTTCAAAAACAAATAACCAGACAAATCACCATGAGTATAAAATGTTACATTTTCCTTTAGATCCATTCTCGGTCTCAGAAAAGCACAATATAAATATTTAGGTTCACTTTCATTTGTTTGTTTTGGGTAAATTTTTGTTGTCAACGCCCACATGCAACAACTGACTAGTACTAGTCTATCGTCAGATATAGAGGTTAAGCACTACTTTTTAAACCGGTCTTTTAAAACTTTTTAATTATATATGTCATGGTAAGAGATCCTATATTCTGAACTTTAAAAAGAGAATATTCACAGCAGAAGGTATAAAAATTCGATTAGGTGAATTCAGCAGCAATTTTTTTTGTGTGTGTGGTTTTACATATTATGAAAAAAAATTATAACTCGTTCGACTTTTAAGACTTCTGACAGCACTCCAGGGTTCTTTGAAGTAAACAGAATTGATTTCAGCCACGCAAAATATCAATTGAACAACATTGCATGTCAAAGAACAGTTCTTCTTGTTAAAATGGTAACTCATGGTAGTATTTATATGGAGAGAGCTGACGTTTTCAGAAAAATAGTGTTCTTCAATTGAAAACCTGCAAAAATAAATTTTAATGGAATAAAGTTTCAGGTTTTTTTATCGTAAAATACCTGTGTTTACTTTCTCCCAGAACGGTTGAGGCTTCTTCATAGAGCCCTCTGAGAAATGTAATGCCATTATTTGAAAACAGGCCGTGACTTGATGTGCAAGGAATCGGGTAGACTCGAGTGATGCTGAAATTCACGTCACCAAGTGCTTAACTTACAGTGTGTCACCTCTATGAATCATCTCCAGCACTTAAACCACACAGAACGCTTTATAATACTCAGAATTCCAATGTTATGTCGACATGCATAATATGCGCTGTAGTAACTTAGGTAAAGCCATTTTTGTTTTTCATAAATTACTACTTCATTTACAAAGTGATTGAAGGTGCAAATGTTAACAGGTTATAAGTTCTGAGATAAGTGATGTTTCGTAAGTTAGAATGGGAGGATTTTTTTTATTTACCACTATTTCATCTATTAAAGTATAATCGGTTGAAGCCTGTCAGATGTAATATATACAGAGAAAATTTGAATCTAATAGTGTAATTTTTTCCGATTGTGATGGTACATAAAACCTTACCTTACTGTATCTCCCAGACGAAATTGAGATGGAAGAATGTGCTACGTTATTAAGACTTAGAATATTATTCAATACGTAGATCTGCAACAAACATTTTATTCATATTGTTCTTCTTTTATACAGGGTGTCCAAAAAGAATGTCCCAGTTTTAAGGGTATATTATAACAGTTTAATTTAGACTATTTACAGCAAATCATATATCAAATTGAAGGTAAACTCACTTAGTTTTTCTTACAAATGTTCAATATGTGCACCTATAGTTATACGACACACATCCAACCGAAAGTCCAATTCTTACCGTAACAGGGGTGGCTTATCTGGATATGTTGAAAGAATGGATATTTCCCCAATTAGTAGAGGGTGTCTTGTAAACTTTATTTTTCAACAGGATGGAACCCCTCCCCATTGGAATCTCTTTGTACGAGAGTGGTTGAACGTCGAAGTCCCTGACCGTTGGATTGGTCGTAATGGTCGAGACGACGGAGCTCTTTTTTGCTGGCCTACACGTTCACCTGACATAAGGCCATGCGATTTTTTCCTTTGGGGATTTATAAAAGATCTACGTGTCCACGTTCCGCCGCTACCTAATGATTTAGCACATTTGAGACGTATAAGTGAAGATGCTACTGCTCCGGACTTGTTAACCAAAGTGTGGGAAGAATTGGATTTAAGGTTGGATGTGTGCCGTCTAACGTAAGATGCACATATTGAACATTTGTAAGAAAAACTAGGTTAGTTTACCTTCAATTTGATTTATGATTTGTTGTAAATGGTCTAAATTAAACTGTTATAATATACCATTGAAAATGGGGCATTTTTTTATGGACACCCTGTATTATGTTAAGGTTTGAATTTTGGAATGTTCATAGCTGTATGGGACTTGATGTGGCATTTTCATTTTAAAATTGATGAATTCAATAAAATTTGTAACAAGTAAGCTTTTGGATGTTTGCCTAGTGGCTAGCATCCTACTCGTAGGTTCAAATTCTATTTATATAGAAAAAAACAGTGTAACGTTTTTTTTATATACTGTCCACATGTACGTGAATGTAAGTTCTTCCAGAATTTTCTGTTATTCCATTCAAGCTTGATTTGCTGTCATTGAGGTGGGATGTATTTGCTTATATACACACTCAAGAACCAGACACTGCTACCACAAAATACTTAAAGTGATGGAATTTCTCAGCTCCAACATTGATTACATCTGTGAGAGATTAGAAATCGTAAGTTCTCAAAATAACTTTGCTTTTCTTGCGAAACTTGTATAGGTCATTTTGGCTGTCTTTTAAACGTTCTGAATTTTGGATTTCACATTTTTTTAAAGATGATTTCATGATTTTTTATATTTACATTTTGTTTATTGTGTCTCTTTATTGTGTTTATGTGTATGTTCTTTTGTTTTTGTTCTCATTTTGTTCTGTGTCAAATTTTCAAATTTTGACATCCTTTTCTATTGTCATAATGTATTTTTGTGCTTACATGTTTCACCCTTCACTTGCCTTTCCTCTTTCTGTGTACTTTCAGGTTTTATGTGTGTATTGTGGATTGCTCAGCTCTCCCTTATCTCCGAATCTCCTCCGTAAGGAGGACTGTACAGGTGAAACAGTGTCAGCCTAGGGCGTCCAATCCAATCCAAATCAAACAACCATTGCAGATTAAATACACGTGTGTAAGCTAATAAACCCAAAAAATATAACACAAATTTCTCAACCTTTAAAGACTTGTTGGAAATGAATACAAACACCATCGGGAAAGCACAAAAAATGTGCTCGAGATTGATAAATATTCGCTATTGTTTACACAGAACGGGGTGAAAAGACCTCTTAAATCTCCCCCAGAGGTCTTACGCAGAAATAGAAAATACAACAACAAAAAAAGAATCAATATCACACAGAATCCCAAAACCAAAATCGTCAAAAAGTAAGAAGGCAAAAGAAAAAAGCCAGGGACGAGGTAAGTGCTTCAGGGATCAACTCGAACAGGTCAGGCGGGTAGCCAGTGAGGCGTGAGGAGAGAGCTGACCATTGGTCATCTTTTTCCCCAGCGCTGACCGATAACTACTTCATTCAATTCCCTCCATTCTCCCCTTTTAGGGAATTGTAAAAATCCCTCCCTCCCCTTTTTCTCAAGGAAATGGATGTGGGTTCGATCTTGTTTTTTTGTGTGTGTCGGTGATTCGGAATGCATATAAAACGACCTGTTCTGAGTTGCTGCAAACACAAGTCGGAATAGTTTGTCGCGATCAATGATGGAACACGGTGATTTGAATTGCAAAGCGGTTTCGGTTAGCGATTCCTGCACCCCCTCCCTCGCCCTCTTTTCCCTTACACGATCGATTGGAGGGTCGAGTCAAGGGGGGGTGCGAGATGGCTTTGAACCCGGACATTTATTTTTTGTTTTGTTATGTTTAATTCCCAGGAATGATGTATTATTTTTTTTGTGTTCTGCTGTTGTGTTCTGCGTTATTTATTTTGGCTTTCAACAGCGCGTTTGCTGGAATTTTATTCGATGTTCGACACGTTCGAATCGAATAAGGTAGGAAGTTTAACCTCGTTTATCGTTTGATAAAAAAAAGAATGAGTTTTAAACGCTAGTGTTGACATATGCATTTTGATCCACATGCATCGGCGTCTAGTTATGTGGCCCAATTAAATCGTTTAAACGTATACAATCAAGGGCTAAAAAACAATAGAACAGATTAGTTCGTATAAATCGTTTAAATGTCTAAACACCATCTGTTCACTTCCCAATAAAAGATGACGGCAAATATGCATATATAACGAGTTAACCCTCCAAGGAGCACACGCATATATCAATATTGTAACCTGCTTTCTTCCCTGCATGATTTCCAACTAGTTTTGGTCATTTTGACCAGTAGGATATACTGGGATTCTTTCAACAAATAAGTGAGGAGATTTCGCTTTGAAAGTAAACCGGCATAACTCAAAAAATTGCAATTGTTGGGTTATGTCATAATCAAAACGAAAATGTGGTATATTTTTATGTGGAAGAGGGTCACAAAGTAATTCACAATCCGTGATTGAGTGATGATGAGTGATATTCAGTTAAACTTTGGATAAATCTTTGAATGGGATTTTCTCTAAACAAATCGTTTTCGACTTGTGCCGGTTTTCCTCCAAGGTAGCGATTTAATCGTCAAACGTTAGGCAAGTAACTACTAGAAAATCTTGTGACGCTCAGAGGGTAGGTAGGGAGTTGATAACCAATCAATAAGTGAGGATATTTCTGAGCTCACATGGCAAAATGTTATAAGTCACTTTTCCCCAAAAAATCGAGTAAATCCAATCCTGGAGGCCGACCAACCGGTATAGTGGTTAAGGTGTTAGCCTCTAGATCGGAAGGTTCCTGGTTCAAATCCGGGCCCGGGCATGGATGTTTGTAAACGTATGGTGTAGAGGCGGCTGGTGCACCTTAAATCTGTCGTGGCCGAAAGTCCTCACGTTGGGTTGGCGTGGAAGTTTGGAGAGTGGGGTGCCAGCTCAGGTGTTGCTTCGTCATCTGACCGTGGTTCAAAATTACGAGGTGTTGTCCTCGGATCTTTCCCTTAAGGGACTGATCCCGTACCGTCGTCAATAGCACGTTGTGTTGCTCTAGTACGACGTTAACTAAAAATTACCATTACCATTACCATTTACCAATCCTGGAGTCTGGTTTGTTAATGTTTAGAAGGTGGCAAAATGTCGTACGTCTTTTTCTTTCCGTTTATAAGGAAACTAAGGTGGGAAAATTGTAATAAATCAAAAATCACAGAACCACATGTTGAATCTCGAATCTTAAAATTGCTGTCACGAAAAATTTTAAAAAGTGACTTAATAACATTTTGCCATCTGAGCACAGATTTAGTCGTCAAATGTTATGTAAGTAACTACTAGGAAATCTCGTGACCCTCAGAGGGTAGGTTGCGAGTTGATAACCAATCAATAAATGAGGATATTAGTTATCAAATATTATGTAGGTAACTACTCGGAAATCTCGTGATGCTCAGAGGGTAGGCATGGCGTTGATAACCAATCAATAAGTGAATATTTAGTAGTCAGATGTTATGGAAATCTCGTGACTCTCAGATGGTAGGTAGGAAGTTGAATTTAAGTCACAATGTAACAACACAACGGGCTATTGGCGATGGTCCGGGATCAATACCGAAGAGAAAGATCGTAGGAGAACGCCTCGTAATTTTGAACCAGGGTCAGATGCCGAGTTCTCACCTGGGCTGGCACCGCACTCTTCAATCGTCCACACCACGCCATTTAAGGCCACGACATATTTAACGCACACCAGCACACATGTATACGACGGTCTTTGGATGGATCTAGTTTAAAACTTGCTACCCACTGGTTGGTAATCCGTTATTCTTCCAACCGTCGTTCAGAGGATAAAATAAATACAACTTACCTCACTATGGATGTCTTATTCCATTTTCTTTCACTGGCGTAACCCTCGTGTAGTTGATAATAGAGACGAAAGATTTTCTTGCCAAGTTCATTATCCAAATCAAACCATTTTCGAGCAATCATATTAAAAACTGTTGTCAATGTTGACCAGCAGCATAAAAAGCGAATTTATTTTTTGCAACGGAAAAGTAGACGCTGTCTAACGGGGGAGCTCTAAACGGGTTTAGTATTTCCTCCAAGTTTTGAAGTAGTTTTGCGAGACGCAGGAGACGTCAGGAGTTGTAGTCGCAAGTAGACTGCTTACCGGAGACCAGAGCTAATGCTCTCAGACATCCAGCGACTGATGTTGCATTCTAGAGAAACGGAGGCTCGTTTGAACTGAAACCAGGGACACCAAGTTAGCCTGCTTCCTCACTGATGAATCCAGATTCACCTGAAGAACGACAGTCGGCGAATTCCATACATGGGTTAAACATGAAACCTGTAAGATAAAAAGAATAAGAAAAAGATGTAAACATCTATGTCACATCATGCGACGCATATAGTTTTTTAATGAAAACATATTTTTACAAACATATAGAAAGACAAGCAATAAGAAATATCTACCAATAATTAGGAAACCAACTCAATCTTTTCAAATGCTACAAATTGTGTAAAAACTCATAGTAATAGCTATCTGAATTTCGATTAATCTATAGACAGTTACATAAGGGTTATAGTTACAGTAGAGACAACTGGGACTTGGAGTGCTGTATGCCGATTTATTTTAGTTGACTGTTGACTTTCACTCGATGATATATAGCTACATTTCTATAAACTGTTCAAGGAAGTTACTTGAATTCTTCGGTTCCAGTGCTTTTAAATAACTCGAATTATAATGAATTCCTAAGTAGTATAACTATATTAAAAATAGTTATACTCTACTTCTCTTTTAACTACAATACTTCGAATCTTCGAGTTTTTATTTTCTTCAAACGAAAGTGTTTTCGCCTCATCTAAGCGTTGCCACTAAAGTATACAAAAGAATCATAAATAAATACTTAAATAATTGGTACAGAGCGCATTGGGAGACCACAAAAATAAGTTATTCAACGAATTTATATAATATAAATTGATTTTTTAATGCTTTCGCGTTGGGAGTTGTTTAGTCAGCGCTGAAGGCAGAAAAGTGAATCTCTAGATGTTGCAAGGTATTTACAGAGGTAAGGTTAGTTAATTAACGTCGCGCTGGAGCAATACAATGGTCCTGTATCAATCCCCAAGGGAAAAATTTAAGGACAACATCATGTAATTTTGAAGCACGGTCAGAAGACAAGCTCAACACTTGAGCTGGCATCCCACTTACCAGCAATATTTGGGATAGAAACCTATTTGCTGACGGCTGAGTCATGTTACGGTCAGTCATAACGTGGAATTAACATAGAATTTCCAGGTTCTATCGTTTTGCAGTGCCTATTAGATAATCTGTGTTTGTTCACTAGTCTTCGCTTGATGAACCAAGTGTGCGTTGACTTGATGTTCCTCAGATGTCCCTGTAGTGTTATATGTACTAACTAACTAACACCAACACACACTCCCGTGCCTAGTGTCGAGAGACACAGTACCAATTTAAATAAGTGTGGTTGGATGAAGTGTTATGTACTAGACTGAACACCTATTACATTTATCTAAGACGTGCAATCGAATGGTTGTTTTATGATTTGCTGCGAAGTATGTCGAGAATAAACTGGCGATTATAGCTCTCTATAAGTGTTCTGGATTCCCTACAGTGAGTTAGATTATTTCAAAATACATTTTTAAGGACGATTTACTTCTTGACATACGTGTGAATTACATTAACTTGCAAAACATTTACGATCTAGTTTAACCTGACTGCATTAACAATATCGTCAATCAAAACTAGTTTAAAAGTATAACGTTATAGTAGAACACCAATAAGAATTTAAAAAAGAATCTATCTATAAAGCACTTCAGAACATCCTTCTGCAATATTGTGGCGAAATCTATCAGCGTATTGGTAATTTTGATTGAATTGTTGGAACTTTTAGAAGTAACTTGATTTAGAAAAAAAAAGTGTCATAACTTATTAATGGATTGCAAATTGCAGTTAGATATATCTATTTTATTCTAGTTCTAAAAGTTAAAAATTTACAATGGACATTCCCGTTTGAATTGTTGTTGTATTTGTGATGTCATCGGTATGTGTATGTAGATCGTTAACTTGGGTCTGGCAATAGACGAACGCAAATCGATATTCATTCAGTCGTTATCTGCCCAAGTTGATTGCATATTAACATTACTTGTATACGTCAATCTGAGATGATCGGAACATCTTATCATGCATGCTGTCCTTTATTTGAGGCAAGACGATGGTAAGCTATCCAGTCTTATATTCATGATTTGTTACTTTTATACAAAAGTTATGTTGCTAAGTTTGTATTAAAACGTTACTCTACATTTTATCTGACTATTTATTATTCAATTAACGAGACGGTACATACATATGGCTAAAAGTAATTGAACATTTTAAAAGTAATAGAAATTTTTAATTATTCGACGCTATAGGAAAACGAATAATTCTAAAAAAACAAATTCATAATAACAAAATTTCGGGAGGAAACGCGCAATGGAGTGAGTCCAATAACAAATACTGATTTTCGAGAAGAACAAAACGAAAGATATTAATGCTCCACATTTTTGGATTTTAACATTCCGCACAGAAATTCCATTCGGGACTGGGAAGCACTAAAAAAAGCTAGCCTCCCTCTTATTTATGAAATTCGGTGAGGAGCAGGCAATCACAAAGTGTACGCTGAATTCAATAAGCACAAATAAAAAAGGGAAGAAATACAAACATACGACATCGAAGGAAAGAAATTCTTCTTTAAAAAAAAGTAGAAAAAGCACAGTTAATCAACAATGCGAATAAAACGAATTTTAAATCGAACGATTTATCACAAGAAGGGAACGAATTTTTCATAAACTGAAACTTCTGTCCAGAAAAAGATATTGAAAAAGAAAATTATTTCGATAAGTTCCATAGGAATAGCCTGGTAAAAAGGGTCTATAATAAAACTTATACAACCACAAAATGATGGAAGGTATGAGAAGAGAAAAATACAGGTGCATACAGCTCAATACAAAAACATAATAGGTCTTTATAGGCAATATTGATAGAATATATTCTTCATTTTTATAGAGAATATTGGATTTTTGATAAAGAAGTATACCTAGTGTTGAGTGCTATTCAATGAAAAGGATAAAGCTATCACAAAATATCACAAAGAAAATTTTGGGATTCTCAAAAAGAGAAAAACTATTAGGAGTGCAATAAACCATTTTTGAGGTGCAAGAATTATTGAAAAATGAACTACACATGGAGTACTTTTTAAACGGTAGAAAAAAATTTAACCAGATTATTGTTCATAAGGTTCGTTTTGGTGGGTTGGTTGGTTTCGGTTTTATGAAGCAAGGTCCGCTAGTGGACAAGCAGCGCCAAGCGTAAGTTTAAAATCCAAAAACAGCCTATATAACAATAAACATTTGTCTATGAATCATATACAAGTAGCATGAGAGTAAAATAAATTCGAAATCTTAGCCCCGTACTTGTAAGTAAAATTCGGCTTTTATAAAAAATCATGTTCAAGTCTAAATCAATAAGTTAATCAAAAAACACCTCAAATTTAAATCTGAGAGTTATTTGCATAGGGAAATATATTTTACGGTTTATACTTGGCACAATGGCTGCTTCACACAAATAAAGGATTATCAAATACCACAACAGTTCTAAATTTCTGAACTCATAAGCAGGTTGGCAGGGTTTTATGGCGCAAGGGCCATATTTTACCAAGCTGTGCCAGACACAAGACAACGTCAAAGAAATATGCCCAGGGTAAGTTTCAGAGATTGACCCCCTACAACTCGTAGGTTGCTAGTGCTGTGACAAAACCACTGAGTCACTCTGGACTTAGAAGACCCTTTGCAAAGAAAGACAATTGAAATTCATACGGCAATCACGAAACTTCCAAATAATATTTGATTTGTGTTTCACCTAAGGGGGCTAATCTTCGATATTTCATAAGGATTTGTTCTAGCGTTTGTTATTTTGTCGCGTGTTTCGCGCAGCTTGGTCAATATTTGGATCTTGTACTATTAAAATTCAATGGACCAACTCACACTCGCTTACAAGAATTTAATTTCCTCTATAGTGCTTGTATAGATCTGTTCTACTTCCAATACAATGTACAACTAAGCATTTTGGATTTTGCAAGACAATACTAATTTATATCAAGAAATATAAAACGTTGGTTGTATCTCACTACACTTGAAGAAATGGAAGATACATAAGGTATAGAATACGGGAACCTAAGCACCGTCACCATTCTAATCTGAAAATAAAGTATACAATTTTGCATAGCGATATTAGAACTGTAATTTTATCGAAATTCCTAGCGTTTGCTTTTGGTACTAATTTAAAATAGAAAGCACCATCAAACTTCCGATAAACAGTACCGTCAAATGCAGGGATTGAAATATCGATTTAAATCACCGCTTAGAACCTAAAGCGCAAAACAAAATCACCTACACCCTCCTAAACGCAAAAGAAGCAAAATATAAAGCATTAAAACCAAAACGTCGTATTAAACTCCAGTTATCTGTACTACCTAAAATTCAATCCGATAAAAAACAAAAAAAAAATGCATAATAATAATACGAGTAACAAAATGTTATACATCGAGAAAAGGGGGCAATTACACAGCTTCAGCAACAGGGGAGCGCCAAAATACCTCCACCCCAAAAATCGATGGCAACCCCTTTCCCAAAATCATTCCACCCCTCTCACCTGATCGTTGGAGGGGGGGAGAAGGGAAGAATCGCAGGGAAAAAAGAGGAAAAACCCAACGGAAATAATCAATCCCCTTAACCCTTACCAGATATTCCGCAATCTGTATTGACTACGAAGAGAATTAAAGAGCGCAAAAAAGGAGAGAAAGAGAAAAGTGTGATCGGATATCCACATGATCCAACATCCATCCCAAATAGCAGGTGGTGTTCTTCTTCCGATAATTGCGCTAGGAGGTGGGCCTCCAAGACAGGGAAGAGCAAACTTGGTGCCGCGTCGCAGTCAACGTCAGGAGGATTACTCATGTTTAAGGGGAGAGTCGAAGGGGGTAAAGGGATGGGTCACACATTTGCATCGAAATAAGGTTTGTCTTTTGAGGAACACGCGGAGGTTTCGGTTTCCGGGTGGATGGACACCAGTTGAGCCGTGTGTGTATTTCCACTGAGCCCTTTTTTCCCCCTTCTCTTTCGAGTGGCCCTGTCCTGAAAGGTGGATAATCAAACAGCGAGTGAGACGGAAACGGATGATCTTCGGTTCTGCGACGGTTCGACACACAAAAGGAGGGTGAGAAATTTCTGCATGTGTGCGCGGGCAAATGAGCAAATATGCACACAAAATGTTTGCACAACAAAAAAGAATGCCAACAATCAGAATGCGAAATTTACTTCCAAAGACTAACATTGTGTGTACTATGTGGCAGTCTGTGTACTACTGTACATCGACAGCAAAACATCGATGTTCAAAATTAAAACATCGATGCTGATAATACATCGCCCCAAAAACATCGATGTGTTTAAAATTCAGTGTATTAAAACTTTTCCCCTCATCTCTTAAAACTGGTTTAGCAACTAGTGATGCTACATCGACAGCAAAACATCGATGTTTTGAAACTTTGATGTTCAAAATTAAAACATCGATGTCCATGATACATCGCCCCCAGACCATCGATGTTTTTAAAATTCAGTATATTTAAACTTTTTTCCCCATTTCTTAAAACTGGTTTAGCACCTAGTAATCGACAGCAAAACATCGATCTTCAAAAAAAATATATATATATATTGATAATACATCGCTCCCAAACAATCGATGTTGATAATACATCGACCCAAAACCATTGATGTTTTTAAAATTCTGTGTATTTAAACTTTTTTCCACATTTCTTAAAACTGGTTTAGCAACTAGTGATGCGATATAGGCTCCAATACATCGATGTTTTTATAAAACATTAATGTTTTGAAAACATCGACATCGATGTCGTATCCCTACTTTTCAGACCCTTCACCCTTGGTCACTTTGGTCTAAAAGTATGTTCAATTTGCTGATTATAAAAATTATACTACTTGGTTATTTTTTAAATTTTTATGACGGTACTTTTTTCATTTAAAAATAAAACATCGGTATCGTAAAAACATCGACAAGTATAAACATCAATGTTACAAAAACAGACCCCAATACATCGATGTTTTTTAAAAACATTGCATTGTTGCAAATTTGTTGCATTGCTTAACATATTATTTATTAAATAAGCATAAATCCATAAGGGTAACTAAAACGACAAATGAGAATAAGAAAAATATCTATGCAATATGTTCAAAAAAATATCAACGCCAATTGCCGTCAAACCTTAGCGTTTCATATGAAGCAGCCTCCTCTCCCCATAAAAAAAGAACTGCGACGATTTATATATATATATATATATATATATATATATATATATACACATATATATATTTGGTTTTTCTTCAATCATGAATCCATAAGAACATAAGCCAATGGAGTTTATCAAATTACTGCATGATTTCTGAAAGAAGAAAAATCCCAACAATCATTACGTAAGCAATTGGTGTAGTGAAAAGTTTTCCTAGTCAGTTGTGTTCCTTAACTTCATTACCAGACAGAACGTGCCACTCTCATTAAATATTCAAGTCTGCATTATTACTTTCTAAGCATAACAACTACTCAATTAATACGGGACTTGGCTAAATTAATAACTCAGGTGGAAAGTCAAAATTAATTAAGGGTCAAAGGGGACTTTCGCTTGGAATAACTGCAAAAGTGTAGTCTATTAGTTGGCTTTGATTCCAAACTAGCCTTTTACGATTCTTCAATAACGGTAAAATTAGATATACTCTACCCTACAATAACAGACCGGACGAAAGCGGATTTGCATAATATCCGACTACTTGTTTTGGGGTGTTTTTCGTGGTATGGACTGGGACCTTTGCATGTTGTTCCTGGTAAATTGAACGCCGACGACTATTTTGAACAATCAGGTTCATCCTACGCTCTGGCAATTTTATGGATTGGAGAAATGTTATTTCCAGGACGACAAAGCTCCGGGTCATGTTGCATCCTCTTACAAGCAGTGGTATCAAGATGTGGATGTAAAACGTCTTCCCTGGCCTGCTCTGAGTCCCGACCTAAGCCCCATAGAACATTTGTGGGATGAGTTAGAGCAACGCTTATGAACCAGGGAACCATGACCGAAATCTACAGCTGAGCTGTCGACATTCGTGAAGAAGAAATGGACGCAAATACCCGTAGCTGCGTATCAATACTTTGTTGAAAGTATTCCCAGAAGGGTTGCTAGTGTAATTGCAGCACGTGACGGACCATCCCCCTATTAAAGCATGTATTTTTTCCCTTATACCATCAAATCTTGCTGTCCGGTCCATAATTGTAGGGTAATTAATGTATATTCAACACATCCATGGCTAACTAATATTAAACACCTATTTCAAAGATGGAAATTTGTAGCATCACTCAGACCATTGGTATTTACATGAAATAGATAATCGTTCAGCTTTACCTATTAGCAATAACAAGGAAAGATGGTTAGCAAATTCTAGTTAGCATTTTAGACAAAGGTCGCTCAAGTCAGAACCTATAAGATCCATTTAAATTATTCAATCTGATTTACCAAGAATTCAGATCTGTGACCTGACACCTAAATTGGAAGTCGGTCTGATAATTGCTAGTATTCGACTCATTTTCGTTGAAGTCTGGAACAAGGAATAACTGTTCTGAAAAACTTTCTAAACGTTCCTACTATTACTCATAGGTTGAAAATTCGCCATTTATCACCGAACGTCAAATCGACTTATCTTAAGCCTCCCGATCCTCGGAGCTTTTTCAACTAAAAAGATAATGGTGTATCTGTGAAGTGCTTGACGTTTTCTTTCCTAGATATACACGCACTAATTATTTATTGTAAAAAAGGTATATTTTAGGACACTCTAGAAATAAACGAATAATTAATGCGTGAGTAATATTGGTAAGTGAAGGGGTGGGGACACACTTCATGAAAATCGCCTCATGTGAATTCATGAAACAAAATACCCGAAAACTATTTTTTCAATTCAAGAAGTATATTATTTTATTACCGAAATATATAACGTGTTTGTTAAAAATTAGAACAAGAGTTCGAAAAACCATTTGAAAAAGACTTGACACTGAGCCATCTTTATATAAAGATAAGGTGGTGCACTTCAGAAAACTCAAGTGAACAAATAATAGATATGAATAAAATGACGCTTTAATATATTAAAGCCTTAATCCTTTAATGTCTTTTTGCATTTTTTCCAAACCATTACATTTTTCTCCAGCGTAACTTTCATGGAGCTATAATTTTTAATTTAAGCGTTCTATACAAGGACGTTTTTTTTATGTCACTATAATCTCTTCCCAACATTAAATACGTCTGTTAGATTTTGCTTAAAATTAATGTTTGTGAGTTCTTGATTCATCTTAAATCATCATAATCGCCATTTTCTTAAATTATATGTATGAGGTGAATGGGTATTTAACACCCAAGCTTTCGGGAATATTTAACATCCAAGGTATCTGCAAACTCGAATGAAAGCTTCCTGTCTTCTCATCTGGGTCAAATCCTATTTCTGCAGTTTTTTAAAGTAAGCAACGTCATTTTCCGATCTCCACTCCCTTATTATCAAACAGTGAAAGCAAATGAGTTTGATTATACACTCATATCACCCGCCGCTAAAGTTCATTTGTGAGGCACGAGAAATGAAAGCACGGAATTGTTTGTCCCAGTACACCCTCGATAAAATATCTCCATATATCTCACTTAATTTGTTATTAGAAATGCGTCTAGTACACTCATATGCGCTGTGTTCACGGATACCGATTTTTCCAAAATATATACGAGAAACAGATTGCTTTAATACTTCTTCAAACCAAGTAGAGATAGGTAAAATCGATATATATATATATATATATATATATATATATATATATATATATATATATATATATATATATATATATATATATATATATATATATATATATATATATATATATATATATATATATATATATATATATATATATATATATATATATATATATATGTATATATATATATATATATATATGTGTGTGTGTGTGTGTGTGTGCTTTAACATCTGTTACAAATACTCTTAAGATATGGTAAAGATATGTTTTCAAATAACAAGGATCTTGTTTTGTACTTACGATTCTTCAAACAAGTATAAAAGCTGTGGCATAAATAGAGCACGCGCGACACGACTTTCACTTAAATCTTCTGATGCCCCCTACTAAATACAAAAGAAAAAATAACTTCAACGACTACCCTTTCATCATCTGAGTTATAGCTGTCATCTGTCCCTCTCTGGCCTATAACTGAAAATGTATTATTTAAGTGTGACAAACGGATGATCAAGATTAAACGAGCTAAATTATTTTTTAATATATTTTTCAATTGTTCTCTTGCTAATTAAAATATTGATTACAAAGTCGTTTGACAAGCCATTGTGACATTCAAAAACTTTACAGGTTTTGTGATACCCAACTTACCTATGGAAGTCTTGTGACATACATTGTGAGAAAAATCCCAAAACAACCAAGATTAAACTAATGACAATTGAAGGGTTATCGAAAACTATTAATCGTATTTTTTTCATTAAAAATAATATGGCAGTTTCATTTTCTGACCTAAAAGGTGCGCAGGGCAAGATTTCATAGACAGGTTAAACTTCACTTTCGACTAGTTCGTAGCCCATCTACATTTGAGAAGTCAACTACCGAAAATATGACAACTTTGACGTACTTTCACTCAAGATAGGCTGCCTTTACCTCAGAAGATTTTTAACCTTGAACGAGATAAAAAGAGGAAAGTATTTTTGAAACACATATCCTTGACATTCAGTAAAATACATTTATTCAAAGACCGTCCACAAAAACTGTCCAACAAGCAAATATAGCCATTTTTATTTATTTAAGCTTATTTATGAAAAGAAATATTTCGGAAACAGATTTTTTTTCTCCCTCCGTTTCTTACAATTTTCCATATTTGAGAAAACGTGACGAGGATATATTTTCAAATATATTTATATCCCACCCCATATTTTCTTGAATAGTGGAATTCTATCTTATACTTTCGATAGTCTAGATTGAGCAGAATGCATTTTGAGGTATATCTTCTCTGCCATAGAATGTTCATCAGACGCCTTTTGGAATTCATCTCACATTTTCTAAATAGTATAAACAAAACGCCACGTACTTTCAAGAACAGATTTAGAAGAAATATTTCTCTCGATTTAACTTGATACATTTTGAGAGATCCATATCCAGTAAGATTAATATTGTAAGTAGAGAAGAAAAAACAACCAAATCTTACTAGAGCAAAAACTAACTCTAGCCAAAAAAGAGAAAGCTTAATGAAGAAAAGTATGTATGAGTGACTTTTTATGTCAAGCTAAATGGCTAAATGTAAATGGCAGTAGTGTTCCAACGGCGGAACGTTTCCAGTACGTATTCCGTACATGACGTCATTTGATTTGTATTTCAAATACGATTTCAACAACACTTCGCCAGTAAAAATTCCAATTGATATATAATAGTTGATTGAACGCCAAAATGGTGATAAACTACATTTTATGTTAAGTCAGAAATGTATCGAAGAAGAGCATTTTGAGAGCGGAAGTAAAATTTTCGCATTCTGTCTCGTTTATTTGCTTTAAATTGAAAACGTCTCATACTAAAATCTAAACCTGAATCAGCTTTCTTGGAGTATAACTGTATAATGAGATAAGGAACAAAATACAATTCACTTTTTACCTCGCTTAAGTCTTGATCTCAATTTTTTTTTTCGCACGAATCGAGATTACGGATCCATGTTACACAAGGTTTTCATAATTAATTAACCTCACTAATAAACTGCTTAAACAAAAACTCTAACCAATATCGAAAAACGATTAACTCTTGACTTGCTAACTCAAAAGGTTTTAATTCTACACATATAAAGATTGTTGCAAACATTCCCGATGCCTATATCATGTAAATTAGAAAATGGAAACTATTAAGCGAGAAAGAAATTTAGATTCTTGAGATTATGAGGGATCGAGTCACTTCAAAGTGCCCAAAAGCTATTTTAGATAAAAATTTCAAGTTTTTATAAAATAAACTAACAATACTAAACGTAGTTCCATGAAATTTGTAACATCTTGCATTTAAAAAGAACAGGTAGTAGGCGTTAATAAACGTTTGGAGAGAAATCAAGCTCTAACTCTATATTATTAGATCAACAAAATGAGGGGGAAATGTTTTTTATTTTTACAAATAATATGTAGGCATCAGTTTTAAATAGCTTATGATATTTTTCAATTAAATTTCATAATCAGATGAAGAGATCACTGGTATTACTTTATGCCTTGGAGCAATTTACACTAGAATGCGTTTGGACGAGAAGTCTATTCCGTTCATTTATTGAAACTCCTTAAAACGGATATCAAAACTTTAAAACTATTCATAACTTTTGCCCTTCCAATGCCATTGCAATGTAACTTCTATGTTCCTCAAATAAAAGCGTATTTTATACCTGCTTAAAATAGCATAACTTTTTTCACTTTTTCTTATCTGTTTCGAGTAAGAAACTCTAGGGACTCATTTTCGTATAATGTGTCTCAATGTAAGAGTCATACTAGCTGCCAGTTCAACAAAAAAGAGTTTTCATTTTCTATTAAGGGACTTATTCCGGTTTAGGTTTGGCTTAGTTTGTCAGACTATGGCCATTTTTGCTACGTTGTATTTTGCTTTATTCCGACAGATTACCGTAAACACGCTTGACCTCCTTTTCTGAATATAAACACCAGTATTTGAGTGAATCACTAGTTTACATTTAATACAGATATTTTTAAATGTTTAAGTAATCAACTGTTAAGAAATTTGTAACAAAATCGTGTCTACAAAAATTTGCCTTCAAATCACCTCGTAACAAGGACAACACCAACAGTTTTATATTGAAAAGCGCATCTAACAAAAGGCACATATGAATTGTGAAACCAACAACAAATGCAATAGATGTAGAGAAAAAAATCGACAAAAATGTAATTTCGAAAATTTTTTGTTAAACAAATTTTATATAAAATAAAATCTAGGTAAAAAAAGAACTAAATTTTTTCCATTTTTAAAAAACTTTCCAAGACTGAAATAATGTTATAAATTTAACATTAGTTTAATCAATGCCCTTAGAATAATGAAATAAATTTAATCGTGACTTAAATGCACAGAAAAATTTTTTATCGGGACTTTATAATATAAAAATAAATTCAAGTACATTATAAGATATTGCAAAGAGGGTGGGAATTATGATACAGCATGTCACTCGCCTTGAACCACTGTCGATCATTCAAACTCGACATAATGCGAATATAAACAACAAAAATGAAGCATTAAATAAATTTTTGCCATTTTCAAGTACTTTTTACTTTTTTTTTTTGCCTTGAGTAGACTAATAGAATAAATTCGAGTATTTTTAACAACTTTCAAGGAGAGTGGAAATCTTATGGTACAGCAGGTCACCCGACTTGAAATATTGTCGATCATTCAATCTCTACATAAAGTTAAAATATAGAAAACTCAAGGACTAAACCAAGTTTAGACATTTTTCATGTACTCCCCAATGTGCCCCGAGTTAGAAAAACGAAATTCAAGTACTTATGAAGCACTTCTAAGTGCAGTGTGTACCATGTTAACACACCATGTCATTCCATTTGAACCAGTGTCGATTGTTTGACCTCGACATTCAATAAACTAAAGTAAACAACAAAATTCAGCGTCAAAACTAAATTTTGAAAGTTGTATGTACTTTCCAAGGTTCACATGTTATAATAATAAAATGAATTCAAGTACTTTAAGAACTTTGAAACAGAGTGGAAAAACTGTGATACAGCATGTCACCCGACTTGACCCATCATCGATTCGATTATTCAATATCGACACTTCTGAAATAAACTACAAAATTCAAGCTCTAAACAAAATTTTGATATTTTTCAAGTACCTTCCAGGGTTTTCCCTGTTGAAAAAACGAAATTAAAGCTGAGGACTTTCAAGTGCAGGGAGTCAAGTCCTATGATGCAGCAAGTCACACTACTAGAACCATAGTCGATCTTCCAACCTCTACACAATTCCAAAGTAAACAAAATTCAAGGTCTAGACAAAACTTTGGTATTTCCCCCAGTACCCTACAGACTTCCCCGTTATAGCGAAACAAAATTGAAGTAGTTTTTAATTTAACTTTCGCCATGTGACATGTGAGACAGCGTGTCATCTGACTTGAAACATTGTCGATCTTTCAACATCGACACGATTCCAAAATCAACAAAATTCAAGATCTAAGCCAAATTTAGGAATTTTCAAAATTACTTTACATGATTTCCTATGTTGGAAAAGTAAAATTAAAGTTGAGGTCTTTAAAGTATAGTATGTATCCTGTGATGGACCATGTCAACCGACTTGAACCATTTTCGATCTTTCAGATTCGACACAATTCCAAAATAATCAAAATTCAAGATCTAAGTAAAACTTTGGTATTTCCCAAGTGCACTACAGGGTTTCCCCGTGATAGAAAATCGAAATTAAAGTACTTTTAAGGTTTTTAAAGTGCAGTGGGTACTCTGTGGAACAGTATGTCAGTCGACTTGAACCATTGTCGGTCAAACCTCAACACAATGGGAGCCCATCGTCGAATAAAAAAGGGGAATAAAATCTCGAAATAACATACCTCTAAAGAAGCATTTTGTTAAAAGCGAAGAAGAAAGGGACGAGGTCGTTATGAATATCGTTCCGTGGGTCGCGTTGATTGGGAAGGCGAGCGAAAGGTCGTTTCATTAGGATGCTAATGAAGGGGTCATTAATGAGATGCCTTTTCTATAAGGACACCGGCCGTCCTTAAGCTTCCGTCCCTTCCCTCGTCCTTAAGGTTCAGCGAAGATGTATCATGTACCGAGTTAATGCGACCGATTATTTTGGCCATTGGATTTTAATAAGCATTGCGGACGAATCGGACTGCGCTGTGACGGAAGGAGATCTTATTCTGGGGTTAGTTGGAAGATTTGGGGAGATGGAATCGTGTTGGGAAAGCTTGTGGTGGCTTAAGGTGGTTCAGGGAAAAGATTTTCGTCTTTTAAAGCAAAGCGCTGAGGGATTAGTTTTGAGCAGCCAACGATGGTTCTTTTCACAGCGCGAATGGAAGTTAGAGAAGGTAAAGAAATCATTTTTAACCATTTCATTTATTGTTTTCTGGTCTTAAAATACTTTTCGCGGTAAGCAGAGAAACGAGGTATTCAAAAGCAAGTGAAACACGATGCTGATCCATATTTCGGAACGAAACCGAAGGGAAAATCAATTTTTGTATATCCGTGAAAACGAAGAAGGGTTTTTTGAATTACTTCGAGGTCTAAATTATTTTTATATAAAAAATAATGTAGGCGAGTCATTCTAAACGTCCCCCCCCCGCGGGAACATGATACATTTCACTGCTCAAAATAGAAAACTCTCAAGGAGAAAAAACAATTATCATTATTTTCTCCGATATGTTCTTAAAAATGTCTATTATATGTTCTAAAAATAAGCACAACTGAATTTGCAGCTATAGAGTATTTCATGGCGACTGATGATCGTTGTATCTCATTTGGGCTGCGATACTGCATTACTCAAAAAATGAATTTCTGGTTTTTGTGTCGAAAGACTAAATGCATGCATCTTCAAAATTGATCTCTAGTGGAGTCTACAATAGTCACAACGCTTCATAATCTAATTAACATATATCTAAATACCTTACTCCGTACTTAACTAGAAAAAATTAGGATCATTACGGTTTTATGCAGGTCTACATAAGCCTTATTTACTTTTATAACCTCATGGGATCGGCGAAAATTTTTCATTCGGGATCAATCCTTAAGGGTAAGATTAGAAGACAGCACCTCGTAATTTTGAACAACGATCAGATGATAAGGTCAACACTCGAGCTGGTACCCCACTCTCCAAAATTCCGCACTAAGCCAACGTGGGGAAATTTGAGGTTCCGACAGATTTAACGTGCCACCACGCACACAACGGTTCTTGATTGTAACAAGCTTGTGAACTCGCAAACCTCCGTTTGCTAATCCGAGACTCTACCAGCTTGATTACCACAGCCCCCTGAAAAACTTGGGAATGACTGCTATAATTTTGACTAACCTTTCTATTGTACATAACAGAATCAAAGTATAGACGTCAACAATAAAAGTGGAACAAAGGATTTATCTGAAATAGAGAAGATAAAATATACACAATATATCACAGCGCTTTCTTAAATTTTTAAACCAAATCAAATTCGGACGCGTGTTATTGATTGTAACACAATAAATTTGATGTTTAGGTGGGTTATCTACGAGGGATTTGCCATCCGTTCTAAACCACAGTATGTAATTTTATCTACTATTATACAACGAAGTGTATGTCTGTGTGTCTCTATGTAGTGCCCTGACGAATCTATGGCACTCTAAAACTCAATAGTCAAAACGAAATTGGTACAGCTACACTCTACGTTTATGAGTGATGGCAACGACTTGGCGATTTTTTTTTTGGCGCACTTCTAGTAGCGAGCTAAGATAAATTAAGGCAACCCATCTTTCGTTGCTGTTGTTGTGGTTTTCATGAACAACAGTAACAAAAGATGGGTTGCCTTAATTTATCGTAACTCGCTACTAGAAGTACGCCAAAAATATCGCCAAGCCGTTGCCATCACTCATAAACGTAGAGTGTAGCTGTACCACGAAATTTATCGGAGCAAAGCACGACTAACGACCAATAATTTGGAAACCTGCTCTTCATACAAAAATAACAGCCATATTATACAAATATTATGTACAGGAAATGTATTCCATACAGATACCATTTTTCACATAAAACTAATGGATAAATATAGTAGCTTCTATTTCCTAAATTTTAACATCTTTGAGATGCGAGTAGCAATTGTTCTTGAAAAGCATAGGAAAAAAAACAGGTCCAGAAATCGAAGTAAAAACACTGATGAGTCATTTTATAGGATTACGCCATGGAATGAAGATTAAACGTAACACTGAGGGGATTACCATATCTGTTTAAATTTTTCTCGCATTGATCCAATTAAACCGCATTAATACTGTATGGTTTAATCCGATCACATAAACAGGAGATAAGGTGATTGGGGGTGAAATCTGTTTAACTTCTGCGCTGGAAGATGGAATTATCCTTTGCGTTCGCTATCTTGGAGAATGGTGTTGCACTTTTAGTGCGAAATGAGATTTCACTCTAGCAAAGAATCAGCCGTGAAGATTCGTAATTCCTACGTCGACATTCTTTCTTCATTTGATTAATAATCTGTTAAACTTCACTTGAATAGAGATTACAAAATGTGTCAATTTGGATAATTCTCTGAAGGAATTCCATTTTACACGCTTATCCCCCAAGCTTTTAAAATTGTGTAAAATGGAAACAAGGAAGAAAAAGGACGTTTTTACATACCAAAATTCTCAAAACAGCTTGATTTAACAGTAGTACAAAGCGACCTAGGAAAAATTAAGTTGAAGAAAAAACGTTTTATAGCACGAAAAACCAAAAAAAAATCGTTTTGATCATTCTTTGAGTTAGATACAAAAAAAATATTAGTAGAAATTTCAAATTTCCACCTGAAAAATTTAGCTCCGAAACTTTCTTAACTGTTTTGAAAAACAGGAGTGTCTCAGTAATTTTGCACTAGCAACCTGCGAGTACAACTACTATATCTTACCTTGGGCGTATATTACCTCACTTTTGTATCAATAAAACTTTTTTTTAAGTGCGTGTGCCCATAACCTGACTTAGCCTGTCTTGTGTTTCGAGCGCCATAAAACCCAACAATTGAAATGAACATTACACGAAAATAACTATAAAGGACGTTGAATACTCTTCTCTCAAGACCGCTACCAGGCGCTTATATATATATATATATATAATTCTCTTACGTGGCACGCAAAAAAGACGTCATTTGTTATCGCGTTTTGGCAACACTGTACGATTGTTTGTTCACCACGAAGTCTCGAGCATCAATTGAATTTATAGCGTTATCGGATAAAATTTTATTGAAAAAAAATTCATATTGGTCGAGTTGCTGCAGTTTACAAACGACATGCTGGGTATTCGATTTCCAAAGCAGCACTTACATTTCGAGTCAAATTTTGCTCAAAGTTTCCATTCAAATTCCAAATTGTACGAGTTCTGATTCCAGAGGTACTGTATAGTTTTTCTGTAGCACAACAAATTTATATTTGAAAAATCATATTTCGTAAATAATGGCTTCATTGATACGAGCGAAGCGAACAAAGTTCGCGCAGCGAACCAATGAGGATTGCAAAGCAATCATCCGGGGTTCGGCGAGTGTCAGCGAGCAGCGGGCGGGCCCCCTAGTAACAGTTAAATTAATGAGCATTGAGAGAAATACTTAAACAAGATAAGGATTTCACGAGAATGTAATGGGTCAATTAAATTTCCTATTGGTTCAAACATCAATGAATGTTTCATATTGTAATTATAGTCTACTAGCCACTGCGTGGCTAGACCGGCGTTGCCCGTGCCCGTGGTGTAAGGTATCAATCTGGTGTAAAATTTTCCGCAGAATTATAATCCGCTGAAATTTTTAATCTATCTTTAGCGATTCTGATTTTACGAAAAAACTTAACAATCCCAGTCAATATGTTTTTTATTTCTTGTTTTCCTTCCCGGAAATGGAATGGGATAGGAAATGTAATCTGTTTATTTTTTTTTTAAACGCAAAGGGCAGAAGATGCAATTTTTTTATTTTTATTTTTTATTATTATTTTTTTTATAAAGAGAAAGTTTACGTGACGTCACAATCTCTTGCGAAAATATAAAATATATATTCAATTTAAAAATTATTTATTTAAAAAAAATCATATTTTTAGAAAAAGTTCTAAAGTGAAATTTTCCGCAGATTTCAAATCCGTTGAAATTTTTACCCCATCTTTAACGGTCTAGGAGATAGAAAAAAGAACTACATAACTAAAGTTAAAACTTTTTCTTATCCTCTGCTGGAAAATTATTCTTATGTGTAAAATAAAAACGGAAACGGGAAAAATAAATTAAAAATCTGTCAGATCTTTATGCGGTTGCCATTCCAAAGAAAACAATAATAATTAAATTTCATTGAATTCATATAAAAATGTTCTAGATTGAATTTTAAAATTCGCCTCGACCGAAAAATTGCAAAATATTCGGACTACCTGTGTGCCAAATCTCATTGCTGTAAGTGCCATAGAATCGTCAGGATTTTGCGGCAAACAGACAAACACTTCCTTTTATAATAGTAGAGATTAGAGAGTACACTATAGAAAATTCTTAGCGTAACCTAAGCCCTCTAAATGTTTTCAACGATATATCTCGTCTATCACGATCTGATCAATTTTGCTCTTGCCGAGGTATCTCATCATCTACTGTCGTTTTTTATGACGATGAGATCAAGATATGGGCAGTTCTTTTTGCAAGTACGAGCTATCTCGTTAGTCAAGATCTGGTCAGTTTTGCTAGAGAGCACAATATACCTCGTCAAGCCAATCACCAGGAGCGTTAGGACTCAAATTCATTGGTTTGGTTTGTCCGTCTATCTTACAAGAGGGCTAATTAGATGAAGACCAAATGCTATCCGAGCCGCTACGTTAGCCCTGTCGTAGAAGAAAGTGACTATAGAGCGACATACTGTATGGACATTTAAGTCCAAACCAGAATTCGAGTTCCGAGTCGGTTGAACCAAAGGCCAGAATGCTAATCACTTGCTGCCAAATTTAATAACAATATATTTTATTCTCAGAACCACAAGGCTATAAAAATGCTCACTATACGTCATGATCAACGTTTTAACAGTAATATTTGAACCCAATTGAAAATACGATTTCTTAACAGTACGAAATTGCCGGTAGAGTACACAACCTATTAAAAGATACATTTTCGATTATAAGATTCTTACTAGTTGTCAATCGATTTTATCTCAAGATCCACGACTGGGTTGAAAAGCGTGCTCACTATACGTCATGCACCTCGCTTTAGCTGTACTAAATGTGAGCCTATTTTCAAATAAGATATCGTAGGCCCGGTGCACACAACTAGTTTTTCAACTTGCGGCGTTGCTGCCGTAACGCAAGTGCGGTCTGATATACATTAGATCCAATGGAGTAGTGCACACATGCCTCCGGCGTCGCTGCGACGAATCACGTCCAATTTGCGTGCAATTTGTACCGCAGTTCCCCAAGGCGCCGCAGCTCGCCGCGCAAGCTTCTCAGATCTGAAGTGCTGTGTTTTCATAAATAAATGGAATATAAATAATAATTAATAAATGGTTGTACCCGGTAACGTCTATTTCGTTTCAAAATATACTTTTTTTACACCAAATAAGCGAAATAAACACGTTTTCTTCAGTAGAAAATTCATCGGAAATGGCGCAAAATGAGTACTTGTCCTTACACGGTTATGTGTGCATAGTTGGGCTTCTGTTCGCAGCGGCGCCGCACATTGAACAATCAGATGTGTGCACCGGGCCTTAATTGAACAAAATTGTCACTAGAGAACATAACTAATTAAACTACATGTTTCGATTTTAAAAGATTCCAATTCGCTGCCAACAGATCTTATTCCAAGAAACACATTAGGCTAGAAAAGTGCTCTCACTAAACTTCAAGCTCCCGTTTTAACACTACAGCATTTGAACCCAATTGAAGATAAGATATCTTAATAACACAAAACTGTCGGTAGGGTACCCAACCTATTAAAAGATACATGTTTCTATTTTAAAATATTCAAACTCGCTGTCAAAGACGATACCAGCCGTAAACGAATACCTGGCGGATAGGAAAAATAAAATTCGATACAATTAGAATTTCTCTTCGATTCCAAATTTCCAAAGAATTTATTCAATCTTCACTACATTCATTTATGGAGTGAAACTTCAGAATCGGCTTTTTAAGCTCTACAAGAGGTGTAGAGGCGCATCCAAGTCGACTTATTCCATTTGAATTCCAATCGACGTTCTCTCTCGTTCTCGTCTTAATTAGCAACAGTCCACACGATTCAAATCACAAGGACAATCAAAAATTTATTAAAATGAGAGGAACTATTTTTCCTACCGCGCATCGGGAAGTAATTAGTCCACACAACTCGTCAGTAGCGGAGGAGGCTTTCTGTATGGAGAAATTTGCTAGAGAGGTCTGGGATATTTTCCCCTTTTTATTGCCATTGTTATGTCTCGCGTCTTTTGAAAGCGCGAAATCTCGGGTGGAGAACTTATTTCGAGTTGTAATTAGCGTTAACTCCCGGTGACTTTTACTTAATAATTCAAAATGATGGCGCCATTTTGCTTTGTTTTTTTTTCTCTCTCTCTCTCTCTCTCTCACTCTTCCAGATTCATTAACTTGAGAATATTTGACATTTGAAAAAAAAAAAAAAAAAAACGTATTTTTTTACAGTGTATAATTTGTGCAGTAGGCAGCGCAGTCTTTATTTTTGAATCGCATCTTAGACCAAATGTTAAAAAGCACTATTTTCCAAAAAAAGAACTTTTAATAAAGTACAACACTGAAGATCCCGATTATACTAAAGAATATTTTATGAGCAAGAGAATGAAATTTTTAGAGGTCGTTGCGACAAAACTCCTTTTAAGAGAGTGAATATTGAATGAATTTTAACTGACTTTCTGGAATAATAAGGTATAATTTAGGCGGAAATCTAATTAATCATTTGAAAATGCTTTCCCTGCTTAACTAAGGGTTGGTAGTTTTGGGTTCTTGTGGCAATCGGGCCATATTTGTCCAAAACTACGCTAAACACTAGTCAGACAGACACGTAAATAGACATACCCACACAAGGGAAGTTTTACTGACAAAGAAAAGAGAAATACACCAATGAAGGAATCGAACTTGACAAGAAGCGAATCTGCACCACCACCAACATGCAGGTTGCTAGCGTAGTGGGTAAACCCCACGGTGACCCATTTAAGTAAGGATCTTGATGGAAGTGAAAAACGAAATTTAACTCATATTTAGACTAACCCTTTTAAATTGCCGTAAATCATATGAGTAGATATTACAATTATTAAATGCAATACCATTCAAGTCACGAAATTTCATAACCTTAACTCAGTAAATTTATCTAAATCGGTTACATAGAAACAGAATACATACTAGGCAGTTAAAAGTAGCACAAACACAATTCGATAAATTTGATTAAATAAAATTCATCTGTACACAGGTAAAAATATAATGATTAAGGATATCCATTTTCGTTTAAATTACACAAAAAATATTAAGTTTCTTGGATCTAGAATTAATCATCAATAAAAAAACTACCAAAGCCAAAGAAGGTTGTTCAGATAGTATAAAGTTGATTTTATTAAGTGTATTTTTTACAAACAAACCGAGTCGCAGATGGAAACAATTAAGAGTTCGAATATAAAAAAGTTCAAAATTTTTAGGTTGGTAGAGGTTTTTAAGAGGCGCATGTGCCTTATTGGCCAAACTGCACCAAGAACAAGACAGACAATATCAACTAATGGACATACACTACCCTGCAATAATGGACCGGACGCCATCAAATTTTCATAAAAACCGACTGCTTGTTTTTTTTTTTTTTTTGGGGGGGGAGGGTTTTGTGGTATGGCCTGGGACCTTTGCATGTTGTTCCTGGTCAATTGAACGCCGACGCCTACATGAACATTTTGGACAATCATGTTCTTCCTACGCTCTGGCAATTTTATGGATTAGAGAAAAGTTATTTCCAGGACAACAATGCTCCATGTCATTTTGCAGTCTCTTACAAGCAGTGCTATCACGATATGGATGTAAAACGTCTTCCCTGGCCTGCTCAGAGTCCCGACCTAAACCCCATATAACATTTGGGACGAGTTAGAGCGACGCTTACGGACCAGGGAGCCACATTCGAAATCTACAGCTGAGCTGGCGACATTCTTGCAACAGGAATGGACACAAATACCCATAGCCGTGTATCAAAACCTTGTTGAAAGTATGCCCAGAAGGGTTGTTAGTGTAATTGCAGCACGTGGGGGACCATTCCCCTATTAAAGCATGCATTATTTTCCTTATACCATCACATCTTGCTGTCCGGTCCATAATTATATGATAGTGTACCTACACAATCAAATTTCAACTGCCACATAACTTAGAAATATACGCAAGGTGTAATGGAACCTGCGTCACCTAGAACTCTCAGCCTGCTTGGGCAGCGAGCAAACCCTCTGAGCCGAGGTGACACCTGAAAATTAAGGAAATTAAGAAAGTTTCAATTTAAGAGACTTGGGATTGACTTTCAAACTAGACGAGTACAAATATTTTATCTTTGTAGTTGGATATTAATTTAATGGTCACTAGCAGAGCACTTAATGAATAGATTCATAAGTATACTATTCTGCATCTCAAGTACTGGAAAGTAGATTTGCTTTCTTTTCTTCATTGTCAAGGAAACGGTTTCATTTCTTTGATGTCTGAATGATCACAAGAAACAACAAAATAGAATCTAATTCTGGCAACAACAAAAAAAACACCTATGTGATTTCGCATTTAAATTAAAATTCAACAAATATATCTTTCAAAAAACTATTACTACATCTGCACACTCAATTTTCTAAAATATATGTATAAACTAGTTAAATACAACGCAGTAATACAAACCATTTCGTTCTTCTTTAGTTAAAAGGAAAAGATGAAGCTATGCAAAAAAATTGTAAAACTCAAAATATCAATTCACCATTTGAAACAAAAATTAATCTTTAGTGAGTTAACAAATCGTGATATCTTTGGCAAAGAACGATTATGAAAAATATTTTGCTAGTAAAATTTCCTGATACTTTTTCGATGGAATACGTATTTTTGATACTACTTCGAAGGAAATAAGAGATTTTCGTTCTGTTTGGGAAATTTTAGTTTTCAACTATCAATCACATATACAACAGTGTCATCTGATATTCCTTATGATATAGAATAGAGTCACTCCGGGGTAAGAGTGTCTTTAGAAAACCTGGTGAGGTGTATCGCTCCACAGCAAAAACAACTCAAATCGATGCGTGTGCCGAATCACAAATCCACCCATACAACCCCGGTATCAACTTCCAACAAACCTAACTGGAAATAATTTCCCCTCGAAACACGAAAAGAGGAAAACAGAAAGAAATCTCAAAGGTTATTTTTGACTTAGTAGTTTATCGAAACGTCGGATATTGAATTTTCACCAACCTTACCCTCACAGGATTAGGAGAGGAAGAGAAAAAACACCACAATTCAGCGGTTCTCTTCTAATTGATGGTCGAGGGAGAAGAGAGACGGCCTCGTATTCCTGAAAATTCGGAACCAGACAGAAAAGCCATTTATTTGCGCAAAGCCTCACCAGAAGTTCAAAGACATTCCCTCTTCACAAAACAAATGGCGGTGTGCTTTGAAGCGTTTACTTTTCGAAAATGACTGTTCGAGAGCTCTCTCTCTCTCTCTTCTTATAATCTTGATGAGCAGCTGGAGCGAGTGTGCCCTTGCATTTTGGGGATTGCAAAGGGCGGTAAGTTGATATTTGCATTAATGCATTTCCGAATCAGAGCCACCGAAAGAATTTCCTTATTTTCGGCTGCGGATGGTACGTCGAGGGAGAGAGGAACCATTTCGACTGTCTTCCATTGTCGAAGAGTACCGACAGGGCACTGCCATCAGGTGAGGAAAAAGGAATATTTAAGAGTATCTACGGGAATTCGTAAGTTGGATAAGAAGAAATGGAACGATAGAGAGGAACCACTTTGACTATCTTCCCTTGTCGAATGTACCGGCAGGCTAAGCGGACACTATCATCAAGCGTGGAAAAGTGAATATTTTTGAGGAGTTTCTTCGCGAATTCGTAAGTTGGATCAGATGAGATTAGACGAAGAAGTTTAGATGAAAGTAGTATAATTCAATCACACGTGGAAACAAAGGAATTTAAACTGTAATCGAGAGTGTGGAATCATTTTGATTGCGTTCCCTAGACAAATGCAAGACACTATCATCGGGTGAAGAAAACAAGGAATCTTTCAAAGTTTTTTGGGGAATTGGTTAGTTGCATAAGAAGAGATCAGACGTGAGAAACCATTTTTATTGCTTTCCCTAGACACTACCATCGGATGAAGAAAACAAGGAATCTCAAAGTTTTTTCGGGAATTTGTTAGTTGGATAAGAAGAGATCAGACAATAGAAGCCATTTTGATTATGTTCCCTAGACAAATGCAAGACACTATCAGCGGGTGAAGAAAACAAGGAATCTTTTAAAGTTTTTTTGGGAATTTGTTAGTTGCATAAGAAGAGAGGGATCAGACGAGAGAAGCCATTTGGACTATGTTCCCTAGACAAATGCAAGACACTACCATCGGGTGAAGAAAACAAGGAATCTCAAAGTTTTTTCGGGAATTTGTTAGTTGCATAAGAAGAGATCAGACGTGAGAAACCATTTTTATTGCTTTCCCTAGACACTACCATCGGGTGAAGAAAACAAGGAATCTCAAAGTTTTTTCGGGAATTTGTTAGTTGGATAAGAAGAGATCAGACAATAGAAGCCATTTTGATTATGTTCCCTAGACAAATGCAAGACACTATCAGCGGGTGAAGAAAACAAGGAATCTTTTAAAGTTTTTTTGGGAATTTGTTAGTTGCATAAGAGAGAGAGATCAAACGAGAGAAGCCATTTTGACTATGTTCCTTAGACAAATGCAAGACACTACCATCGGGTGAAGAAAACAAGGAATTTCAAAGTTTTTTCGGGAATTTGTTAGTTGGATAAGAAGAGATCAGACGATAGAAGCCATTTTGATTATGTTCCCTAGACAAATGCAAGACACTATCAGCTGGTGAAGAAAACAATGAATCTTTTAAAGTTTTTTCGGGAATTTGTTAGTTGCATAAGAAGAGAGAGAGAGAGAGAGAGAGATCAGACGAGAGAAGCCATTTTGACTATGTTCCCTAGACAAATGCAAGACACTATCATCGGGTGAAGAAAACGAGGAATCTTTCAAAGTTTTTTGGGGAATTATTTAGTTGGATCAGAAGAGATCAGACGACAGAAACCATTTTGACTGTCTTCCCTTGACGAATTTTTCAGCAGGCGAAACGAACACTATCACCAGGTGAGGAAAAGGAAATATTTCAGAGTTCCTTAGGGAATTCGTTAGATCAGGCGATGAAGCGTCACCGCCAAAAAAAATGGTGAAATGGTTTTATTCAATAAACACATGAAAATAAAGGAATTCGAATGGTAATGGGGACACATTTCTCTTTTCATTCTGTCACATTCATTTATGGTGGGTTACATGTGGAGGGCGTGGTAAATTATTAGGACCATCTATATTAAAAGAAAATGAAAGGTCCTTATCTTTAGTCTGCAATACTCGAACACTTCTAACTCACTCTCCACTTAATTAACTTAACTAAGAATAGAACGTCGTGACCATAAATCATTACAAAAAGAAAGCGTTATGTAACTGGTTTTAAAGAGGGTAGGAATGTCCATACCACACCGATAATCTTGAGTTGCCTGATTTCTGAGCACTTTTCTCAGAATATAAGGAGATACCAGTTTGAAATTTTTGCACTCTTAATAGATATTTGCCCATATACTGAAGTGAGAATTTGTATTATGCCACCCAATGTTTTTTGAAAATTATTTGTATAAAATTAACAAGAAAATCCCGAAATTCTGCTTCCCCCCCCCTTTAAAATTAGTAAATAAGTAGTAATCTTCAGAAACAAAATGGTAACTTCAATACAATCTGATGCTTGCTAAACATGTTAGGAAAAGTTTTAAGTTTGTTTTCAAAGAAAGTTTTAAAGTTTATATTTTTTGAAAGATTCATCTTCGATTAAGGACTATAAACGAATTCTCTCACTTGACTGACAACAAAATTAATCTAATAAAAATGTAATATTATGAATTTTATAATAAAAGGAAATGCTAGAACTATACTGAAATTCATGGAATCCACTTGAACAAAATAAACTACTTTTTGGCTAAATCAGACAATCGCATATATTCCATTTAGAGAATCATTAGATTCGACTTAGTTCTAACGTTCAATGCATTCTTTAAAACTTCCCTAAATGTCCCACTTCATGGAGTTAGGATCTTTCCCTTCGGGATTGATCCCGGATCTTCGTCAATAGACCGTTGTCGTTTTTACCGTTTGACATCAATTTAACTACTTACCTATCTACTTCACTACGCATCTTATATTGGCTTATAATAGCACGAACATGAATGAGCTGAATTATATAAATCGCTTGAGTCTGTAAAATGAGATGCTTTGGGTAGGTAGGTGTTTAATTAACGTCGTACTGGAGCAACACAAAGGGCTATAGGCGACGGTCCGGGATCATTCCGTAAGGGAGATTCCCTAAAGATCCAAGGACAGAGCCTCGTAATTTTGAACCACAAGAGATGCTTTAGAGTCAGTAGCAAACCACACGAAATTCATTAACTAAACATAGCCTTCATACAACTAACAAATCCCATTACTATAAATAATTCGTATATACCAAGTTGTAAAGTATTTTCAGTTCATACAAAAAATATTCACTTAAAATTTTAATTTACATTTATTTATTTTTTAAATACGTAATTAGTTGTACTAACATCTCACTGGAGAAACACAAAGGGTCGGTGAATTTGAAAAAGAATTACTACCTAAATATTCCACTTTTGCGTGCTGCTGCTATTAAGACATAAAAGCGTTGAGTGCATTTTATAGGTAGATTCTTTTATTTTCAAACACCAGACAATCAAATCTCAAAACCATACAAGGCTTTCATTCTGTAAGACCTTTGAAAAAGTTTAAGTGCAATTTTTCCATGAATAGATTTTTTAGACTATAATTCTTTCTTGCTAGTTGATTAAAGTTTAGGTATTTCAATTCTTTTAAATGGAGTGTTTCGTTTTGTCTTTTATCCAACTGTATCCATGTATGTCTTTTTTTCTTGCATTTTTGGATACGAAGTATTTGGTTCTCTGTAGTTGGGTATTTTTTCTGCAGAGTAGCAGATGAATTTCATTAAATTGGATAACATCGAAATTTTGAAACGCAAAAGTATTGTAGTCTTACTAAGTTTCAATTTGCCTCGTCCACCTTTTACCTAGGGATTCATGTATTTAAAACAAAGGGGACAGAAAATAGATATGACATAGGTAAAAGAAAGATAAGAAATAGATTTGATAAAAAAATGACCAAGTTAAGAGTAAAATATAATTAAGAGATAATTACTTTTCGCAAATTTCATTACTGCAGGCAAATCCATCCAAATACATCTTACTGTAGGATCTGTAAAAGTAAAACACAATGAAGTTAATAACAAACTTGTGTTAAGATAACATTTCCAGCTTTTGAACTGAATAGAAATGTGACTGTGTTAAGTATATTTTAAATCAAACTCTTATACACAAATCGTCCAATGAAAACGTTTTGCTTCGCACCATCAAATTTCTAGGAGAGTTTTATTTCTATCGATCATTCAATATGCAAAAAAGATAGTGTTAAGTACTTTAAAAAACTTATAACATTAAAACTACTATAAAGTTTTATCAGCAATATAACGAATAATTTAGGTACTTTTGCAGCAATTCTTCAATGCGCAGTAAAACTTTAAGTAAACTGCCATCAGAAATAAGTCTTTAGAGAAGAAACAATCGTGATTTAATTTTTTAAAGTAACTAAAAATGAGGAGGTAGGTAGGTAGTTAAATTAACGTCGCACTGAAACAACACACGGGCTATTGATAAAATGAAAGAATCAAACGTAGCAGTAAATATCTAAATAAAGTTTTTAATACATCTCGGAAGATTACTTTGATTCATATTTCATTGATTTCGTTTAGATATTTCGTTGATTGTTTCGATATTTTTAGTAGACTTTTACAAATTAAGAAAAAGTAACAAAAAAAAACGTAAATTAATCATAATTTTGTTCATTTTTAGTATGTTTTTAGCAGAAACCACAAAATAGGTACGAAAAAAATCTGGAAAAAATAAATTAAATAAGAAATAGAAGTACCTTCGAAACACAGTTTAAAGGCAAAAATTAACTATCATTTAGAACAGTTGAAAACGATTTTTACAACTTACACTATATCCAGTTGTTAAGATGAAATATGGTTAAATATTTCCAAATAAAAATCGCTTCAAGACATAAAAAAATATTTAAAATAGCAAAGCTACTGTAAAAAAAATCTCAGTTAAGGTATACTATACTATTAAAAAACATAAAAAGTATTTTATTCCGAACCTTAGAGTACAAATAATCCTACAGGCCGTATTTGGCTGACAGTAAATAATTATATTACAACACTGATGGAAAAATTCTATTTCTTCCCCAATTGTTAGAGAAATTGGATAAGAAAACCAGTTGAAATAGGCCTCAACTGCAAATGCGTAATTCCAAAAGTTCAATAAAAAGGAAAAATATAAACAGGTAATTTAAAGTTAGACGACTTTTTTTTCAAATTCTTTCATAATTAAGAGTGGAATTTTTTGAAAAAATCTCCCAGAGGAAATCTATTTGGATTTAAATGCAAATGACAAAGACATACAAAATAGCTTTTTTAATTTGTTCAAATTTTTATCCGTCTGCGCAACGCATTTAAATGCTGATAAAGTGTTCAGTATGGAAATAGATCAAATAAAAGAAGGCGTTTTTAAGAATAAAGTCATTGAAGGTAAAAGTTTATAACAAAAATAGGATGCCATTAGTGCTTCCCGTCACGGCTTGGAAGGACTTAATTAAAACTGAATGGTAGCAGTGTTCAAATGTAACATTTAAACTCGAGTTAGTTCTATTGTTTTGTCCTGGTGATGGACATTTTGTTCTACCGAAATAGATATAGACCAATTTCGTCACCTTGTATTTACTTTCTTTAGTATTAATAGTAACTTTTGTAAACTTTTATATAATTTCCAGATTGAATAACTTTTTTGTCCTTAATTTTTTCAAATACACTTCTATTCAACTTTGTAAAATACAGGCTAACATTTTTTTTCGATTAGCCCCGTTGAATGTCTTTGAACTAATTGTATCCTATCGGTTGACAGATAGCAATACTATAGAGCACCTGTCGCGTGGTTACACGAAAAAACAGCTATATAATTAACCTACAAATTTTTAAAGTGTGAGCAGGGGCGGATCAAGTCAAGTGAGGGCCCTAAGAGGTAAAAATTTCGGAGCCCTTAAAAACTCAATTTTAAAAAAAATTTCAAGAAAACTCTTATTAAGTTGTTAACAAAAAAGAAAAGTAATCAAAGTAGTCCTACCATAACACATTAACTAAATTTTTTTACGTAAATTTCCGCCTTGCATTATTTCTTGCAAATTTGTCAATTATTTTGGCAGTGTCAATTAGGTTTAAAATTTCTTGCTCTATATACAGAATGGCCATATTATTTAATCTTTCTTCCTCCCATAGTACTCCTTAAATAATAATGTTACACGCTTTTAAACAGAAAACTATCTTTCTCCTGACTGATTAGAGAATTGTTATAATAGAAATTTTAATAATATTTGAAAATTCGGAAATCTGCAAGACATTTGATTGGCGGCTCGATAGATGTCTGGTTTTCTGGTCTGGATATATGTCTGTGTGTCCTCGTTTTCTTCTAGAAATATTAAAAAACGATCAAATTCATCTTCGAAAGTACTAACATCAATGTCATTTTTGTAAATATCCTTCAATATTTTTATCGGGTTCTTTTTCCTTCTGTTGACAAATCACAATCACAAAAATATTCGAAAAGGCTCCACAACAACTACATACATCTAAGTTCTTTGAGATAATTCTGAGTTGGTGTTATCTCATATGACGTAAAATGAATTGATTATGAAATTTTCTCTAATTGTAAATTCATGTGCTCGACTTCTTTGTTTTCATCAAAAAACATTTTTATCTTTTGGTGTCTGCGAGTTTGTACATTAAATGATAACCTTGATAAATCAGTTGCCTCTTTTTCTCAACTTCTTTAAATTCTTCTCAGAAACTATGGATAAAATTTTCTAATGACTTCAGTAGGATAGATCCTTTCAATAGTTCCCATTCCAATGATTGCAGTGATTTACTAGTAGCATTTATTCTTTGTAAAATAGTATTCCAAATAACTGTAATTAAGGCGGTTTCATATTTGCCCACTTTTTTCGGAAGTGAAGTCGCCTCCACTATGGTAACTTGTTTTCTTTTTCTTATTTATAAATTTTGGTTAAAACCTCTTTTATATGGGTGAAACCTAGTCTTATAGCTTATACAGCATCTAGCTCTTGCTGACAATCTTGTATTAGAAACTCATCACTGAGACGAAATGTTTCACATTTTTAGATTTATGGTTAAAATTTTCTAGCGATGGTTTAGTGCAGAAAAAGATGCAAATAAATTCTGCACAAACATAAAATACTGAAATGCAGCACAACACCTTTCTGCAGCGAAATTTTCAATTAAATTTAAGGAATGATTAGTACAAGGAATAAAAATCGCACTCGGGCTATGTTCTTTAATACGTTCTTGAAAACCTGAAAACTGCCCTGACATATTAGAAGCTTTATAAAATTATTGTCCTCGACAAGTTTCAATATCCACTCCTAATTTTATTTGCAAAACTTCTTGTTCCAAATATGAAAACGTGAGTTTATCTATGAGAATGAATTCCACAAATCTTTCTTTTACATTACCACAGGATGAAACATATCTTATAACAAAAGTTAGTTGATCAATATGCGAAACATCGGAAGTTGAGTCAATAACTACACAATAATAAGTCGCAGATTTGATTTCTTCAGTTATTTACGCTCTTACTTGATTTCAAATAAGACCGTCACAAATATCATGAGATAAATGAAAAGGGCTTTCCATAAAAACTGAGAGTAAAATCATAAAAAATCAAGAAATATATTTACAGAAAAAAATACATCATTCTTTTTCAAAATACCTTCCCTCAGATGATATGCAAAGGTCCCATCGTTCAACCCACTTTTCAAAACAAGTAGAGAAGCCTTTTTCTGGAAGCTTCTTCAAAGAACCCTGCACTGCTGAAATAACTTCAGAATCTGTATTAAATTTTTTTACCACGGAGCTTCTCCTTCTACGTCGGAAGCAGCCAGAAATCGCATGGTGCGAGATCTGGACTGTAAGGGGGATATGGTATGATTTTAATATTACATTTACTAAGATATTGTTGAACAGAAGTAGCGACATACGGGCGAGCATTATCGTGATGTAATGTCCAATTCTCTACCAGTTCATGTTGTTTTCTCCATATGTGTTGTCGAAAAATTTTCAAAACTGAAATATAATATTCACCATTCACAGTAGTTTTTGGAGGCACAGCATGCTGATTAATTGCACCTTTATGATCAAAGAAAATAATCATCATGACGTTTCCAGCAGATTTGGTTTGTCGGATATTTTTCTGAAGCTGAGAATCAGTGTGTTTCCATACACTTGTTGCGGACTTGGTAAAGGAATCAAAATGATACAACCAAGTTTCATCACCTGTTATCACACTTTAGGAAATCCAGATCATTTTGAAGCATCTGTTTCCACTCACAACATTAGTGAATTCTTGTTTGCATAAGTTCTTTAGAAAGGTGATGAGGGACCCATCTGGAACAAACATGGTGAAGCTGTAAATTGTTGCGTAGAATGCGAAATATCGACGTTTTCGAAATGTTATTTGGTGCCGCTATCTCCTCACATGTCATTCGCCGATTTTCTTGCAAGATTGCCCACACAGTGTTAACATTTCGATCATTCACAACACTTTCTAGTCGGCCAGGCTTAGGAACCAGTTCTGCAGACTAACGTCCTTTTTTGAAATCACCATGGCATCAAAAAATCTTAGACTCACCAAAACATTTGTCTTTGTAAGCTTCTTTCATTAACTTAACTGTTTCTGGTGCTGTTTTGCTAAAACGATAGCAACATTTTATGGCAGAACGCATTTTGCTTTTTAACTTTGAATCACTCACCTCCATTTCTGTAGGGCAAATAAAAACAGTTCTTTAAACAAGCATGAAACTAAGAAAATAAAATCGTTTGAATTATTTAGAATACTAGGGGGCTCCGCCCCCTGCTCGCTTACGCTCGCCAACCCCCGGGGATTGCTGCGCAATCCCATTTGGTTTGCTTCGCAAACCAACACTTCTTTCACAGATGTCATTTGGTTTGCTTCGCAAACCAACATTCCTTTCACAGAGTGAAACTATCTGAATAATTCGTATTATGCTGATTTCACTTTCCGGTACATGACGTCACAGCGAGGGCAACGCAATCCCGTTTGGTTTGCTTTCTCAAACCAATACTTCTTTCGCAATTGATTTCACTTTTTTTTTGCTTTAACACTTAATGCACCCTAAACTAATAGCCGCATCAGTAAAAATCTTCTGTATCTTGTTCCCTGTACCTTTTGATTGCATCGAATTTATTTATGAACCAATTTTAAAAATAATTGTACCGTAAGAAAGAGTACATTGTGAGGTATACTGCAATATTTTTAAAATTAAAAACTAACAGTAATACTATATAGATATGACCATTTTAGTTTTGTATCGGAAGTTACGATCTGAAAGTTCCGAAAATTGTATGACCTACTTTTAATTGCATCGATTTTGTTTATTAACCAATTTGAAAAATAATTGTACCATAAGAAAGAGTGTAATGTAGTGTATTCAGTGATGTTCTCAAATTTAAAAAATAATGGTTTTTGCCGTAGACATAACGGTTTTAACAAAACGTAGCGAAAATATCCGAAGATTCCGAATTTGTATCACGAACTTTTGATCGCATCCAATTTAATTATTAACCGATTTCAAAAATAATAGTACCGTAAGAAAGAGTATATTCTGAGGAATACTGCGAGATTTTAAAAATTAAAAACTAATAGTAATTAGATATAGATACGGCAGTTTTAAAAAAAAGTAACAAAAATGTCCCGATTTTTCCCGAATTTCAAAAAAATATTATCAAGAACCACATTTAAATTTCAAAAAAAACTCGACGAGCTGCAAAAATTTACGTTGAGAGGTACTCTTAAAAAAAACTCACGACTAAAGACTGAAATTTTGAATGTGTTTTGCTCACTCGCGGAAGAAATTTCACTTCTTCAACTTTAACACTTAGTAAAACCTAAACTAATAGCCGCATCGGAAAAAAATCTTAATAATTATCCAGGGAATACGATGAAGAACAAAGCATGTTAATTTCATATTTTTCCGATCAGTACTTTCTCGGGAAACCGTCTAAGAATGGAGCTAAACAACAAAAATTTCAATTCTGCGGCGGCGGCGGCGGTAACTTTTTTTTAATATAGAGAGATTTATAATTGTACAGTTAACAGTTTGAAAAAAATCGCCTGCACTTTTATTTTTTAGTTTCGCGGTATTGCCACTACGTTAAAAATTCACTCTCAGTCTTTATGGAATGCCCTTTGTAGTTTACATTTCCTCGTCCTTTTGTAGATCAGTAAAGAACTCATCGTATACGCTTAGGTATTCCAAGCAGGTTAAATAATTTCCTTTCCTATTAGAAACTTTGCCTTCATCGTGACCCCTAAATCCTAATCCAAAGCGACTCAATAATTCTATTGTTTGATACAATTCTTACCAGCATATTTCTCCAGAAGCATACTTCTTCTTCCTTTTCCGGTAATAGTTTAGTATCAATTCTATTGAATTTTGTTGATCTTTCCCACATAGTACACATGGCTGACATGTCTTCTTTTAAAACCTCGTGGTCCGATAAAATAACAGTAATTGATTTCTAATTTGAAAATATTTAGACTTTGATGCTGAGAAAAGTTTGTGCAAGGGTAGCAGTAAACACTTTTGCTTGTTTCTGAAGATATCAGCCAATTTCTCTTTTCTATAATTCCATTTTATATCTTTCGGTAAAAATTATCATAAGAGAGTCCTCTGTAATACACTTCATCTCTGTCTTCATACACAGATTTCAAATTCTCTATATTCTTAATATTTTTTCGTTTGTTATTAAGAATATGGTCAATATTAGCATGTGTTAATATTGATGCCATAAAGCTATATCATTTATTACTTCGATGTCCATGTCGAGGCGTCTTTCTGGACTATCTCTATCTTCTGCGTTTTCACAATTCCTTTTTTCAGGTCACAACATTCTTCAAACCTTAATGAAAAGACATTTTAAGACCTCGGGGCCCTTTGGTATTCCGGGGCCCTACGCGGCAGCTTAATCCGCCGCTGAGTGTGAGCGATTTTGAGGTTAAACGACTTCACTTGAAAGCGTTATTAGTTATTTTTTTGGAAGCTTTTACATATGTAGCAGTTTTGTGTGACAAATTTTTTGTTTTTACCAGTTTGAAATTTTTTGTACTCTTTATAGATATTTGCCCATACACTAAAGTGAGAATTTGTATTAAAAGTTGATATTTTTTAATTTTTTTAAAAATAATTTGTATAAAATTAACAAGAAAATCCCGAAATTCTGCTTTTTCCCCTTCAAAATTAATAAATAAGTAATAATCTTCAGAAACAAAATGGTAACTTCAATATAATCTGATGCTGGCGAAACATGTTAGGAAAAGTTTTAAGTTTATTTTTAAAGAACGTTTTAAAGTTTATATTTTTAAAAGTTAGTGCCACACATGTTAAAGCAGTTTCTTCGAACCTTAATGAAAAGACATTTTAAGACCTCGGGGCCCTTTGGTATTCCGGGACCCTATGCAGCCGCTTTATTTGTCACTGAGTATGAGTAATTTTGAGGTTAAACCACTTCACTTGAAAGCGTTATTAGTTATTTTTTGCAAGCTTTTACATACGTAGCAGTTTTGTGTGAAAAGGTTTTTGTTTTTACTAGTCATTTTTGAAATCTAAAGAGCTAAAAGGAAAAGCAAAATAGAGCTTTGGATCCATGCTACATTTCCATTCAAAATTCGAAATTATACTCTCAATTTCTACATACAACTCTCATGAAAAGATGCCAACAAACAAGAACAACTCATACCGCCAAATGCTTATAAAAATTCAGAGTGGAATCAGCAAATATCTAGAGAAGTTCCGACTAGTATTTGAGCGATAATTTTTAAAAATTTAAAATTCTCGTAAAGGTTAATTTACAAGTTCAAGGGAACGCACAACAATCCCCCCAAACACAACTTTCATATTTAGATTTAATTTGCTTAAAACTTCAAAAGTTTCTCAGGGCGCTTTTCCAGGAACTTCCCAGAAAAAGGAAAAAAGAGGAAAAATTAGCCAGCCGTCGCCTTTCCTTTCAGCAGCTACGAGTGGCGCGATCCGAAATAATTACACGAGGGTTCTCAGCGAATAAATTAATTCTTTAAAGTTCAGAAAAATTCATTCACGTTATCAATTATCTTCAGTTGAGATTGGGCTGTTCAGAAAATGGAAATGAATAAAAAAATAAAACGGAGACCTTTAAATGAGCCACTTTAACTCTCCGCAAGGGCCGAATCTTTTTCGATTATCAAAGCGAAAATGTAACGAACTCCTTTATGCCGTTAAGGATGGTATAACTATCATTTTTAAAGAGGTCTTCACCCACTCAAGACCCCCTCCAAGCGAAAATTCTGTTTCTAAGTAGTACTTATTCTTGCAGGAATAATCACTATTTACAATTGGGTGCGTGAAAGCACTCGTTCGAATTCGAAGCAATAATATGATGTCATTACGTCGACTTCGAACCGATATGACATGAAAGAGCTAATTTCTTTAAAATAAAAAACCACTGCAATAGCCGCCGCGTAGATCATGCTAGAAAAGCGAATGTAAATTATGGTAAACATGATTTACCAATCCCCATGAATAAATGGATGCAATTAAATAATGCTGAAACCCACAGCAGAAAAAATTAAAAAGATTAAAATAAAATGTTATTCTATTAGGCCCCGGAGCACACATCCGGTTTTTCAACGTGCGGCACCGAAGCCCAACTATGCACGCATAACCGTGAAATGACGCAAGTACTCATTTCGCGCCATTTGCGATAAATATTCTATCGAAGAAAACGTGTTTATTTCGCTTACTTGGTGTACAAAAAAGTATATTTTGAAACAAAATATACGTTACTGGATACAACCATTTATTAATTATTATTTATATTCCATTTATTTATAAAAACAAGGTACTTCAGAACGGATACGCGTGTGCGGCGAGATGCTGCGCTGTAGGGAACTGCAGTACAAATTGCAAGCAAGTTGGACGTGCGTCGAAGGACGCATGTGAACGCTACTCCAATGTATCTAATGTATCTAAGACCGCACTTGCATTGCGGCAGCGGGGCCGCACGTTAAAAAACTGGATGTGTGCACTGGGCCTTAGATCCAATAGAGTAGTGCATACATGCCTCCGGCGCTGCTGCGGCGCCGCACGTCCAATTTGCGTGTAATTTGTACCGCAGTTCCCCACGGCGCCACAGCTCGCCGCACACGCTTCTCCGGTCTCAAGTACCTTGTTTTCATAAATAAATGGAATATAAATAATAGTTAATAAATGGTTGTATCCAGTAACGTCTATTTTGTTTCAAAATATACATTTTTTACACCAAGTAAGCGAAATAAACAAGTTTTCTTCGATAGAATATTTATAGCAAATGGCGTGAAATGAGTACTTGTGTCATTTCACATGTATGTGTGCATAGTTGGGCTTCGGTGCTGCAGTGGCGCCGGACGTTGAAAAATAGGATGCGTGCACAGGCCTTAAAGTTTACTTTCTTTTACAACACTATACATTAAAAAGGACATATTTTTACGATACTCTTAAAGCAACATGAATGCTCTTCATCGGCTCTGAAAGGGACGAACTGACGCCTATTTTTAAAGGTAGGTAGGAAAGAAGTTAATGAGCATCAAACTGGAACAACAATATGGGTTAGTGTCGAAAGTCCAGGACCAATCCCGAAGTCCAAGTCCAAAGACAACACCTCTTAATTTTAAATCACGGTCAGATGACGTGAACATCTGAACTGACTTCCTACTCTCCAAAATTCCTCACTTGGAGATCATTTGCGGTCACAACAGGTTTAACATGCACAGTCCCCCGTGTACACGACTTTCTCTGGCTGAAGATAGTTTCCAGCTCGCAACCTTACGGTTGCTGATCCGTTGCTCTTACAACTAGGTTACCGGGTGTTGAAACTCAAATACTGACCAGAGGGCGCTGCGTGCACTCTGACGTGCGATGTAAGTTGAAGCTCTAGTTACAACTGCTTTGTAAACGATGTGACGCCATGATTGCGATTTTGTGTTTCTTTGTTGTGTTTTATGATAAATAAAACGGATAAAAAGAATTAAAGATTTAGACAACCCGTCTGACAGGTAATAGAACCTTTTCAAATTCATTTAAGAACTATGTGAATTAGAAGTTTAACTCAGGGGCCCCTATTATAAAGGAGCACCCAGTATGAACCGGGGCCCCGTTCGTGTGCAAAGAGTTAAAAATGTTAAAAGATTGAGGGTTGTTTGGGTTTTATGTTCAAGATATATTTGGAAAAGATTAAAAACAAAAGATGCGAGAAGTTCTGTATGATCAATACGCAATCTTACTCTCTTTGCAATTTTAACAGACCAAAATTTTAAATTGCAAAGAATTTATTAACATTATGACATTTACAGCGATACACAACGATTGATACATCATTTGGTATTTACCAATACAGACGCATTTTCGTAAAGAGTATGAGATATTGCCTTAGTGTAAAATGCACTTTCCCTACTAGTTAGAAAGTCTACTTGAAATCCAGTAGACTCTAAAATCAAGTACAGTTGGCAGCTACATATTCTAATCCACAGATAGAAATTCTCGTCAAGTTTCACAGATGTGTCCAGATAAATTGGTTTTCGAGAGCACGACGGAAAGTCTAAAACTCAGTTCTAAGAAAGAAATAAGTATAAAAGGCTTCCCCTTTTTGGATTCCACTGATTCGATTCGCGTAGAGTCCGAATCATCTCTTTTATCAGCAATAGCCATTTCATTTTCTCAGAAGTACATTTTTATCCTTTTGCAAAAATGTTACATGTATCTCTGCAATGAAATTCTTTTCACCCGATTTTGAAAATGTTGAGTGCATTTCCGACATGAACATTTCATTTCCAACCGAGAATATAATCGTAAATTCGTTCACGATTTCCAATTCAACGGGAAAAATTCAAACTTTTAAATCTTAGTCACAGATGGAGGACATGGCAATGACAACCATTCAAGTAATAAATACGGTATGACCTTGATTATCAGAGATTATGTCGACCAATTCCATAACCTGACACTCGGATAATAGGGATATAATTACTCGAAAGAGGGGCCTATATGAAATTTAAAAAAAAATTACTATAATTCATGTTACTACTACTGAATGATTTAAGAAGCAAGGATTAAGGATCTATTCCCGGAATTGCCTCACACCTCGCATTTATTGTGATAATTCTACAATAAATCTGGTCGTGAGGAACCGTACTTCTCAAGCTCTTCTATTCTCGCCCATACACAGACGTAAACTGCATCATTCCATCTTGCACATCATCGCATTTTAAACTACATTTTACTTTTTCGTGTTGATTGGTAATTGGTAATTTTAATTAACTTCCTACTAGAGCAGCACAAAGGGCAATCTTTTTCATGTTGATAATGAGAGAGATATTGAGATACGTTTATTTTAGTATATTGAATTTTGTATACTTTTTAAGGGTTGACTTTGTTTTATTGTTTACTTAAATACTTAATCATGCTTTCAATGGTGTCCTGCGGTTGCTCAGTTAGGAGAGCAACGGATTAGCAACAGGAGGGTTGAGAATTCGAAACAAGATTCAGCCAAAATACCATCGTGTATACCAGGGCTCGAAATACCCGGGTGCACAGGTGCACATGAAAATAAAATAGTGCACCTAATTTTTCCCTCTAGGTGCACACAGGGAACCTATCATTAAAAAAAAAGCGGGGTAACGTATTTTATATTATTTTGATGTCTGAACAAAATATTAGTATCGACCTCTCTCGCTCTAAGGGAACGTAATTAAAATTCTTAAATACACACTATGCGAAAACTTTAATCCATAAAATAGTATGTAGCAATGAAGGAAAAATACAAACAGAAGAAGGGACACTAAATCTTATGGGTAAAGATCTGCCAAAAACGTAGACGTTTCTGATTGCACACCAGTGTCGGATGATTACTAAATATTTGTAAGTAATAATTTCGAAGATTAAAAAAAAAATTTAATATTTTTATTTACTTTTTACTTGTAACATATTCAAACATACCCAACTAATAAAGTAGTTTACATTATATTAATACTCTTATATTACGTGTTTTTAGATGTGCACCTAAAATATAATCTGTGCACTTAATTTAAAAACTTAGGTGCACAAGGTGCACCTGTATTAAAAAATCTATTTCGAGGCCTGGTGTACACTGAATCTGGTATACGTTAATCTGTCGTGGCCTCAAATGTCCTCACCTTGGTGTGGTGTGGAAGTTTGGAGAGCGGGGTGCCAGCTCAGATGTTGTTCTCGTCATTTGACCATAGCTTAAAATTAAGACTTGTCCTCGACCTTTCACATCGGGATTAATCCCGGAATAACCTTTATGTTGCACCACTGTGATGTTAATTAACTTTCTACCTACATGCTTTTAATGTTGCTATAATATTTTAAAATCTTTTTTATCGAATTTTAGTTTGTCTCGTTCAGTGCAGCAAATCCGTTTTGGCATCTTGAGACTAAAAAGCCAAACCATAGGAAGTATTAAGTGGTATCCACCGACCCACCCGAAGGTATGCGGCGAAAACCAATGGAAGTGTTATTTTTGTGTGTTTGGCTGTACTGACGAATCTATGGCACTTACAATAATGAGATTTTGCACACAGGTAGTCCGAATTATTTGCAATTTTTCTATCGCGCCCGAATTTTAAAATTCATTCCAGGAAATTTTTAAATGAATTTATTAATTTTGTTTACCTTCCGTCCTTCGCTCCGAAATGTGACGTCAAAGAAGAAGCAAGTAGATTTTGCGATTATCACCCAGTGACGTCAGATTTTGTAACCACTCTAAGTTTTCCGATTCTAGCGTGTTTTGTCAAATGGGAATACGTAGCAATCACCGGAGGTTGACGAACGTTAGCCAGCCGTGATCACGCCTGACCCCACGAAAAGAACTGTCACGGGCAAGGAAAATTGTACATTACATCGATACCTTATACATTCAATTTTCTTCGAATAAATATTTTTCAAAATTGAATATTTATATTTTTGCATGAGATTGTGAAGTCATGTCGATTAGATCTCTTCGCAATTCGAATCAACCAGTGGAAAAACTCCTTATATTGAAGCGTTGAAACATATCCTATTCCCATAACAAAATAAATCCTTCATAAAGTGAAAACCAACTGCCAGAAATATTTATAAAAAAGAAGGTTCTTGAAAATTATGTTCAACCATCAGGGTAGCATCAATATCTATCTATTACATCAACCAAAAAGAGATAAAAACAATTTATAGGACAGTCGAAATTCGTTCAAAACATACCGTTAAAAATTAATCGCAACCGATAGTTCTTCAGCAATGATATTAATTATAAATACGATACGACTCCCTGAAGATAATTTTTAACAATCCTCTTTGCGGTTATGCATTCAAACGTTGAGGATTATTTAGAAAATTATCCTCAATCTTTTAAAACTATTTTTTCATAACTTATTTCCAAAAATAAATATAGAATTTTTTAGTGGAAATTCAAGATAAAATATTGAAATGTACAAAATTAGCAGACGAAATTTTTCTCTGCTATGGGCTTCCCTTTGTATCAACCATAAGCAAAATGTGAAAAAAAAGTAAATTTTTCATTGTTCAGTACATAAAAAAATCCATAAATGAATTTCATATAAAGATAAACGAAATACAGAATTTCCAGTTGTAGTCCAGCAAACCAAAATCTTTTAGTCGAGCGCAGATTTCAAACTAAATAATTTGTTTTAACTAACAAAACAAAGCTCTATTATAGTCGAAGTTACATGCTTATTGTGTATTGCATAAAAACAAATAACTATCACAGAATTAAAAGTAAGATATTGGCAGACTGAAACAGTTTCAGCCGAGAGTAAACCATTATTGATTGAAATTTGTTTCCATCTTGTACATTTTTTGAGGAAGTATTTCAAAAACTACACGACAATTTTCGTAACACAAAAATCAATAAATTGTTAATTAGATTCAAGTTGCCTCTCGGTAATTTCTCATCCTTCATAAGGAATCCAAACTGCATATTTTAAATGTTTCCAGTTCACATTTGTCTTCCTTATCCCGAATATGCATTCAAACATCTCTTAAGTGAGGCGTACGCTATCCATACACAATTTTTATTCCCGTTCCTAAAGGAACTGAAAGTACTCAATTTATCGGCAACGCAACCAAATGATTCAAAATGCGAGAGGTAATGACATTACATTAAGGACCTCAGAATCCGCGATAGTAAAGTCCTCTTAAAATCAATATGTACATTTCCAGCAAAATGCACAACGCCCTAAAAATCCTTCTCGCTAGGTACATAAAAGCCCCACCTCCCCCACTTGGAAGGAACTACCCCTTTCCTATCTCGACCAGCTAAACATCAAATAAATTTCATTTTAAGACGGGGGGCTTCTTCCATTTACGTGCTCTTAGAGAGAAAAGAAGGGGAAAAATCGTCTCTTTTTGCAACGTTCCTTCACTTAATCATCGGTCTAAAATGCTACCACTCACGCGAACCCGTAGCAGAGAGCACAAAAAAATTGGGGAAAACAAACAAAAATAAAAGGACAAAAAAAGGCAGCTGAAGCAATATAATACATTTCCAGGTATTTCCTTCTTTCAAGAAAGCTATATAAGTTGATGAGACATGTCGCACTCTGCGCATGCGCAGTCCCAGATTTACCTTTCTATCGCAAAGGATTTTTCCTTCCCTTCTTTCCCCTCTTCGCTACAATATCTTCTTCAGAGCGGAATGATAATTTATCTTATTTTCCTTTTTTTTTCAACCCTTCTTCGTATTTAGCGCCATCTAGCGGAAGAGGGATCGATCGAAGTTCGGCAGTGAAGCGTCCGAAAGTGGAATTCCGACGGAAAGGAAACGAGAGAAATCAAGAGTTCAGAAATAGAGTGAGAAGTGCTCTTGCAAAGGAAGAGAAAGGCCGCCAGAGATGTTCTAGTACAAGTACCAGTGGAACTCGACCTATGTGATATCACATTGATTTCATTGTCTATAACGCTCAAACTTCGTTTTACAGTTATTACCTCCAATGTTCCAACTCCTAAAAAGTAATTAATGAATAGGTTAAAAGCAATTAATAAATGCTGTTAATAAAAAACCACAAAAAATATCCTTAGGACTTATTCAATCGAAGAATCTTAAAATTCCTTAGGACTAATTCAATCGCAGAATCCTAAAATTTATTCTAATAATTAGTAATATGGACTCCAAGATATAGCATTCGACGAATAGGAATCAAACAAATTTGCAACATCGTACAAGTTGGACCGTGATAAAAAAAAAACAGTACAGAATTAACCCAACTATTATAGGAAGGTGCCAAAATACTCATTAAGGTACTAGTACCCCAACATTTCATTAGCGAGTTTTTAAGATTTATTAAATAGGTATAAATAATAAAAACTAAACATAGATCTGAATATTCTAGTGCACTTACATTTAACTGTTTAAAGGGATAATTGATTTGTGATATCAGTTTTACTATCTCTTTATTGCAATTTCAGTAATATCTTAAGTCTATGGTTTTAGAGTATTTTACTTCCGAGCTCCCCCCCCAATGAAGTTCACAAATACTATACCCTCATTACATTCAATGGAGGATCGTTTGCAAAAGAGATTCTTAATCCAATCTAATTCCTTAAAATCATAAAATACATTTGAAATGACTTAAGCCATAGATAAATAATCAACAAAGCAAAGGGCGTATAACAGACTAATTTGCCTCGTGTAGCAAAAAATAACCGCGCAGTAACAAACCCAAACCCTTGGGTGTGAATATTCGTTACTTAACGTTGCAGTTTAGTGCGGTGAGGCTTGGCCAAGTATGACCACAAAACCCAACTATCCCGAAAAGCCTTAGCGATACGACATAGGCTTTGATCGCCAGTGAGCTATGATCGCTATATTTTCTATATCGTCCATCAGACAATAGTGCAAATTGTGTATACGGCTGGTTTTAAGCCTCTCTACATTGTATATCTTAGACAAATGTGTTTCGAAGATTGGTGTGAACGCAGTTAAAAATTCGATTTTAATAACTTGGGTAAGTGAGAGGACGTCAACGTATGAGAAATTGGAACAGGATTAGGTGGGAATGGACGTTCTGCAATGATGCTTTCTCCCCAGCGATCCATCGATCAACTTTTTATAGCTATCTTAACTACTGTATTGCTTGGATTTTCTGCCACGTACCGCATTAGCGCTTTATTGTATCGATATATTTCACTAGACATTGACGGAGAGCACGCTCCAACTCTTATCTTCCAGCGATACGGCAGTTTCCTCCAAACCAATGCAACTCCTGCTACTTCTGTAATTCATTCTCCACTCAAATTGGCTTCAGCGTTATTTATTGCTACCATCCCCTTCTGGCATTAATTCAATTTTTATGATAAGTAACGAATGTAAAAAATAATTAATTCCATATAGGGATTTGGGAGAATTACTGATTGGAGAGTGCTTAAACAGACGAGCCAATCATGTTATTAATACGTTAAAAGATATTGAATGAAACTAAAATATATGGTAAGGGATTTAGTTTTAAGGTTCAATAGGCTAATGGGGAGAGACATACGAGAACATACATGAACTTTGTTGCTGCGACGAAGTAGAAGTAAAAAAGACCAATCCAACACTAAGCCGCACAAGATCTAAGATTATAAGATCTGATTGGGTTGGCTAAGTTTATCGCATCACTGTCACTTTTTTTCACGCGACAGCTAATTAGACTAAGGCCTACTTATTAAGATAGGTAGTTAATTAACGTCGATTTGGAGAAACAGAATGGGCTATTGGCGATAATCCGGGATGAATCCCGAAGGGAAATTATCCAAGTACAGAACTTCGTAATTTTGAACCACGGTCAAATGACGAGGTCAATATCTCGGCACCCAACTCTCCAAACTTCCACACCACGCAAACGTAATGATATTTGATGCCACGACAGACTTAACGCATGCCAGCTTCCACACACACGACGGTCTCTGGTTGGATCTAGTTTCGAACTCGCGCCCCTCGTTGCTAATCCATTGCTCTTACAACTAGGCTAGGGCGGCCCAGCCTACAACTTAAAAGATATGACTAGTAAAATAACAATTCGCAGCAGTGCAATTAATAAGCACTGATCAAATAATATTTCTATTCGTTTTCTCACGAATGAAGATCCGCGTTATATTAATAACTAAATTGGTTCAAATATTATTTCGCGCCTTTCAAGAAATGATGTAATTAAAAGAATAATTTTTGCAAGAACTAAAATGTATTGCAAATCTTCAAACCGTTTTTCTGAACTAAGGAGAATTCTGCTATTCTTAAAAACTTGCAGCAGATTTCCTGATTTGATCGTGGTCGATTAAATTTTAATAAAATCGTTTATACTAAAAAGTTCACACACAAAACTTTTCTCGAGGAGTTCTACAACAGTTAAAAATGAATGATTCTCTGTCAATAGCATTAAAAAAATTAAATGGACACATACATAAAACTTTTTATCGCATCTGGGAAAACCTTGAACAGCCACTTTCAAATTTCACTTTAATCAAATTTGATTTAAAAACAACGTAAAACTGAGATTGACCAGAGAATATTTCGTTTTTTAACAGCAACAATCAAATGCTCCTTTTTACACAAAATTGAAGTTTAAAATTTCATACACAGCTCTTTCATCAATACTTTCCAAGATGTTTATAAGGCAAGTTCAAGCTTCAGTGAAGAAAAGTGGTCTGAATTCATCCCAGAAGAATTATTATCAAGCAATTTAAACACGTGTAAATTTTCTATTCGTGATTAATGGCCGCTAATATCGCAGAGGAGAAATGGAAATACATAGATGGATGACACAACCTCACCTGGATCATCTATTATTTGAATACAATGTACGCGGAATCATTTCCTCGCTCGTTTATCATCTAAGTAGCAGGCGCGACGTCAACTCTTCATGGAATAGCCCGTGCGGATGAAGTTATGTGGACGACTTTCGCCATTTTCCCGAAAAGTCCGGCAACAAATACACCTTTGTAATTCTACGGGTACTAGAACGCGTATGTGTAGTACAGATCAGTGGGATGATTGAAATACGTTCTACATCTGATTTGAATATTGTTCCGCCGAAAGAATGACATTGCTGTGTCTTGGATGGTGAAACGGTTTAAATTGTGTAACGTTTACATCACTTGAAAGGTTTATTTTATGTTCATACATAATACTAAGTAATGCCCACATTTTTAACACAGATATAAATAGTTTTGAGTATTATTTTTCCAATTACTATTATCATAAATAAACTTTAAGAAAAATTTAAAGACACTGGAGTTAAAGGGTACTTATAATTACTATTATAACTACTTCTGATTTTTTGAATATTGCTGCCCCGTAAGAATCGCGCTGGTGTGTGTTGGATAGTGAAAAGGTTTAAATTGTGTAGCACTTATATCACTTCAAAGATTTATTTTGTGTTCATACATAATACTAAGTTATACCCGTATTTTTAATACCCATATAGATCGTTTTGAGTATTCTTTTTATTACTATCATCATAAATGAAGTTTTTTTTTTAAATATTTTTTAACGACACTGAAGTAAAAAGGGTAGATAAATACTATTATTATTTTATATTATTATTATTTTATATTATTATTATTTTATATTATTATTATTTTATATTATTATTATTTTATATTATTATTATTTTATATTATTATTATTTTATATTATTATTATTTTATATTATTATTATTTTATATTATTATTATTTTATATTATATATCTATCAAATAAAATAATTTTATCAGATCGGCAAAAAATATAATATTCTTGGTGTGCCTCATAATTTTATTGATTTGTTTATATATATCTGAGATTTAGAAAAAAGGGTAGAAAATCGTTTCACTAATTGGACAGATCATTCATTACCTATTTACTATTGATTTTTATATTTTTGAGAAAATAACCACTATGGTAATATTATTATACGAATTTAGTTTTGAAATCATGAATATATCATTACATTATGTAAATGAATTATTGGGTTGTAATCTTCGCCAATCGAACAGGATCTTACAACGAATAGGAACACAGCCGGTTGCCTCAGGAATCGCAATTTAAGGGCCGCCCCTTAGTATTATTAATATTGTGATTAGTTTAAATTCATCCATAAATAGATGCTCTCTTTTCTAGAGCAATGCAGTCTAATAAATTATATTAGCAGTCGAATAACTTATATTAGCAGTCTAATAAATTCATTTGTTTTTCCGTATAGAAATCAAACCTACAAATTATCTGTCACAAGAACGCTCCCCTCCTATAAATCTAGGTGGTAAAGGTCACTATGTTAACAATGACCTCCACCGTGGGTCGCGCATTTTGAGTAGATATGACTCATTAGAAGTCGTAATTATTGCAGGCGGCGGGAAGAGATAGTTGACTAATATTGATATTCTCATAGTAAATAAAGCTCATAATAAATATATTTTCAGTTGAGCACTACAAACTTAACCGATGTGACAAAATTAAAAGTACTTATTGTCTGTATACCCAGACACTGCTTTCGAGACCAAGTCTAATTTGTGCTGATCGCTGTAGAAGCAGACCTCGTTCATTTTAAGTAGCGTTAACTCTCGAGGATAACGCAAATTTATTTTGCTTTCCGCGAATGTTGCAGGTGAAAAGAGGTAGTTTACTAGTATAGATCTTATCGATGGCAAGTAAAAATGTTGCAAAAATACATTCCTTGTAGAAAATGGAAGCCAGAGTGGAAGGGGGCGTATCTATGGCAAACAGACAAGGAAAGACTGTCTGGAGCGGTTCTCAAGGTAAACAGGTAATAATTCTTTGAGCATCGTCTATGTAAAACAGTACAAGGTCTGTGTCTCCGATAACAGACCAAAGAAATTTGCATAGGTCTGTTGCTGTAGTTCACTGTTGCTGCCACTTAACCCTCTTGGCGGTTGTTAAGAAGTATCTCGTCATCAGCAAAACTGATCAGATCTTGATAGACGAGGTATCTCGTCATTGGAAAAAAATGACCATATATTGATTTCGTCATTATAAAAAAAATCGCAGTATCAGGGCGAGATATCTTGTCATTAGTAAAATTTGTCAGATCTTGGTAGACGAGATATCTTCTTGAAATCACTTGGAGGGTCGAAATAACTGTACTCTTCACGGTTGTTTGGTTGGTTGGGTTTTATGGTGACAAGGGTCATATTGAGCCAAGCTGTGCCAAACACCAAGCAGACAACGTCAAATAATAGGCATATATTTACACGCAAGGAAAGCTTTACTGACAGAAAAGAGACAACTACACCCAGGTTACGTAACAGGAATCAAACTGCACCGATTGTAACTCATATGTTGCTAGAGCAGTGCGCAAACTCTGTTGCTTTTCATAGAGAGAAGTGACTAGAACTTCATGAAACCTGTTTCTGTGAAAAATGCTTTAGGGCCTAGTGATAATTTCCTACTCTTGTCATATCTTTACTCTAAGCCTGCTTTTAAAAAAGCTTAAATTCGAAATGTATCCGATTGTGTGTAGTAGTATATACATTACCGTATAATAATGGACCGGATAGCAAGATGTGATGGTATAAGGGAAAGAATACATGCTTTAATAGGGGGATGTTCCCCCCTCGTGCTGGAATTACATTACAACCCTTTTGTGCATACTTTCAACAAGGTTTTGATACACGGCTATGGGTATTTGTGTCCATTCCTGCTGCAAGAATGTCGCCAGCTCAGCGGTAGATTTCGGACGTAGTTCCCTGGTTCGTAAGCGTTGCTCTAACTCGGCCCCCAAATGTTCTATGGGGGTTTAGGTTGGGACTCTAAACAGGCCATGGGAGACGTTTTACATCCATGTCTTAATACTACAGCTTGACAGAGGCTAAAACGTGACATGGAGCATTGTCGTCCTGGAAGTAACATTCGTCCATTCCATAAAATTGCCAGAGCGTAGGAAGAACCAGATTGTTCAAAATGTTCATGTTGGCGTCGGCGTTCAATTGACCAGGAACAACATGCAAAGGTCCCAGGCAATACCACGAAATCTCAGTCGAATTTTATGCAAATCCGCTGGCGTCCGGACCATTATTGTATGGTAGTGTATGTTACAAAATAGATAATCTTGATTGTTTACAAATGAATGTTTTGGGCCACTTATCGTATGTATCCATAATGTATTCGATATTATTTCATGCGCAGATCTAGGTTTTCTTTCTTTAAAGTTTTCCGATACATGAAACACTACTTTACAAAAATTATATTCCCTTTTCCCTTTAAAATATTGTGACCCTTTTGAGTAAACTCTAACTTCAATTCCTTTCATCTTTTATCAGTGAATTGTTTTACGTCTTAAATGTAGTTGTACTAAAAAAAAATTAACATTTTGTTAATTGGACGCACTTCTAAGAACATTTTAAGGTGAACTTTAAAAGTATCTTGCATTTTTCTTTTGAGAACCACAGAAAGGAATATTTTTGTATTCTCACACTAATTAACGAAATACAAACCAATTGCTCCCGTAAAGAATCACTATGCGGTAATAGTTAGTGTTTTAATTAATATATTTTTTCTTGAATGCATCTTGCATTTGAAATGAGAGAAGAATTACACTTTAATTTTTAATAAAAAAACCTGGCGGTTAAAATTTTTTACTTTTAACTTTCGACATTTTTCAGTCTTTGAATTTTATAATTATATATTGTCCCTCCCCCTTTACTGAAATTAAAAACTTATCAATATATTATTATTCTATGTTATGTTAACCTTCTTAATAAAAAATATATTAGCATTAGATTTAAGTTTATAACAAGAGAGCCTCTTATAAACTTAAATCTAGAAAGCTATACTCTGCTACGAAAACCCTTTATCGGAATTTTAGCTTTTCATGTATTTCAGAGTAACAATTAAAAAAAAAAGCAACATAAATCTTTTATGTTCCTCAACAGAAAATTTCTTAACATTGTTTTAGGGACCCCTTATCCTTCTCGCATCTATAATTTGTTCGATATTTTTTCCTGCACAGATCTGGATTTTCTTTCTTAAAAGTTTTCCAATACATGAAATACTACTTAACCAAATTATATTCCCTTTTCTCTTTAAAAAGCTGCGGTCTTTTAAGTCAGCTAAAACTGCAATTCCTTTCATCTTCTATCAATAATTGTTTTACGTCTTAATTGAAGTTATACTGAAGACAAAATTAAAAAAGGTATTTCGGTTAAATCAAACATTTAAAGACGTGTAAGATCAAAACTTGTTTGTAATGACTGAAGACAAAAGAAGCTTAACATTTCTGATGAAAATTGTTGAAAACAATGTAAAAATTAATAGCTTAGGACTTAATACTTAGCAATGAAATTCATTTTCTTTAAACTACAGAAACTCCTGTAGTGATTATTAAGAAACAAACAGAATAACTCCTCCACCACACACACAAGGCTTTTAAGATGTAGTAAGTATTTATTTCGAGGTTTTTACTCATTAAAGTAAATTAGTTTTTCCAGATGAATGTAATTGAAACTGACCACGAAATATATTCTCTAAAGTATTCTCAGGTAAATTTTCATTACATACAAAACTCAATCCCAAATTACAGATTGAAGCCTAACATTTATTTGTGAACAAAGTTGTACATAACGGAGCAAATTTAAGTTCAATTTCATAACTACTTCGAACCTTAAATTTTTACAGAACCACCCAACACCGGAACCATACATCTCCGAAAAAGGATTTCCCTCTAAAATTTGAATTTCTTTACATTTGTAACACATCACTGATAGATGTCATTTACACTGAAAGGAGCAGTTGAATATTATAAGTTACGTCAATAAAAATAAATCTTACTCAGAGTGACGAGTTCAATCAATCCAATCATATTTAAAATAGGAATGCTAGTCAACATTTTATGGAATCAGTGCTTTAATGACTCTTACGTATGTGAACAGCCAATCACAGTTGGTCGAAAATATTAGTCAAGTAATGAACATACACATACAATTAAAGTTTAACGCATGGTTGACGCATGAATAAACAAATCCAAGAATGAAAATACAACCATCTCAACTAACAGGTATTGATCCAATGCCACCCCGATTTGGTCTAAAGAATGCACTATATGGACAAAAGTATTTGGATACTGCAAAAATTCAGAGGATGATCCATCTCAGTGTGAAGTTGTCTTTCATGGTTAGAACCCGTTGCTTTATGTACCTGGTACCATGAACGTTAACGTGTACCTCGACGTTCTGGACAATTCGACCTTGGCTTACACTATGGCAATGCTACGGCGATGACGGTTGTTTCTGATAGCAGGATCGAGCTCCATGTCACACTGCAAAAAGAATGCTGGACTGGTTTCCTGAAAATGAGGTGAATTTGCTTGACTGGCCTGCTCAGAACTCCGATCTCAATCTGCTCGAGCAGTTGCAGGACAAACTGGAGCGACTAGTACGACATCGCGACGCAATCCCATCTTCACAACAATCTCTTCTGACATCCTCGCAAGAAGCATGACGAGTTATTTTTAGCCAGACTTATAGAGAGCATGTGGAAAATTATACTTCGACGTGTTGCAGTTGTAATACAAGCAAAAGTAGGGTCTATTCGTTACTAAATAGAATAAAGCACGTTTTCTGAAAAACATGCAATTTACCAAATACTTTTGTCCATGTAGTGAATTTCTCTCTTCTATGTCAGTAAAACTTTCCTTGTGTAAGTCCTTGACGTTGATTCCTCTTGACATTGTCTCTCTTGTGTTTGGCGTAACTTGTCCGGATATGGTCCTTGCGCCATAAATAAGACAAACCCAAGTCAATATGATGAAGATAAGTTTTTTGTGGGTCGTAACCATTGGTTGATTGCACTATTCTCTAGTAATGAAGATTAACTCTATGTTGATGGTTGTTTTTCTAACAGGAAAGAGCTCTATGTCATACTGCAAAGCGTGTGTTGGACAGGTTTCCTTAAAATGAGGTGAAATTGCTATACAGGACTATTCAGAGCCCCGATCTCAATCCGATCGATCACTTGCGGGACAAACTGGAGCGATGAGTACGTCACCGCCACGCACGCCTATATTTACAAGAATCTCTTCTCACAGCCTTGCAAGAAGCATGACGAACTATTCCTACCCATATTTACAGAGAGCATGTGGAAAATCTGCCTGGACATGTTGCAGTTGTAATACAAGCCTACCCGTTACTACATAGAATAATAAAGCACTAGGGGGCCAGCCCCCTGCTCGCTGAAGCTCGCCAACCCCCGGAGGATTGCTTCGTAATCCTCATTGGTTCGCTGCGCGAACCTATGCTCGCTTCGCCCTCAATGAAGACATGTGTCCTAGCAGAAGGGATTGTTTACAAAATATGTTACCAAAAAAATGTATTTTCAAATCTAAATATTTGCTGTTTTTCAGAAAAGATATATACAGTACTTCGGGAATCAGAATTCAAATGAAAACTTTGAGCCAATTTTGACTCGAAATGTGAGCGCCGATTTGTAAATTGAATACTTAGCATGTTGTTTGTGTGTATATTTATCCCTGCACTCGAGCCATTCACGCTTTTTCATTGAGTTTGTTGTCGAAAGTTGTAGTGCAAGCGTCTTGCTGAACTATAATTGTTGGCCCTGAAAAGGACCTTTATTTAAATGGCCCTGAAAAGATCCTCCGCTTTCTTTGATTTCTATTATTAACTGCAACAGCTCAGCTAAAATTCATTTTTTTTAAATAAAATTTCATCCAATAACGCTATAAATTCAATTGAAGCGCGAGGCATCGTGATAAACAAACAATCGTACAATGTTGCCAAAACGCGATAACAAATAACGTCTTATTTGCGTGCCACGTAAGAGAATTATATATATAGATTCTTTCTGAAAAACATGCAGCGTCCAAGTACTTTTGTCTATATAGTGTGTAAAAATTACAAGGTTTAATTGAGACTGAGACACATCATTCTCTTCTCATCGATAACTATAATTACAAAATTACAATAGCGATTTTCAAAAGGCTGTGAAATAGCGCGGTGTAGTTAGAGGGAGGAAATTGAAGATGTGACTAAGTGAATCCACAGACCGGCATACAAACTCGGCATAAAAGATATGGTAAAAACAAAAACCCACGGTTAACGAACATTGAAAACGACTCGTCACTCCCTTCCTGCCCAGTCTCCTCTCTCGGCTTTTTTACGTTCCTATATCCTCAAGGGTTCACCAAAACTACATCTCATTAAAAAGTACTTGATATCGAATTCACACCGTAATCCCAATGGGATCTTCCCGTGCAAACAAAACATCCCTCCTCTTTTTCCCTACTATGTGCTTGCGGAACTTTAAATCTAAATGCAAATATTAATTTCTTAGCACTAAAAATCTTTTCTAAGGAATCTCACATTGGTAGATGGAGGAGGGATGTGAAAGAAATACCGGAGGAAGGATTTTCAAGAAATGAAAGAGAGTTCAAACACTTTTCACTTCTCTTCTCCGTCCTTATTTCCACCCAGGAGTATTCGTAGGAGAAATCTTCAAACCACCCATTCCGGGCAGAATTCCCAAGGAACATTACCATCAATAAAATAGCTGCCATATCTATTCATAGGGGAGGGGTAAAATATTGGATGAGTCCTCGCTCGCTAAGGTATAATGGGAACTGTCCGCTTTAATACGTGATTGAAACTGATAAATGGAAAAATTTTCAGAAAACTCGGTCTGGGAAAAAATTGAGTAAAATAAAATAACGACATGATATCTTATGTGCGCATGGAAGGAAAACATCGTTTTATCAAAAGTTTTATATGCAATCCCACACCGTGCGTTTTGGAGGTTTAGAATCTGTTTTGGATATTATTTGTCAACGAGAAAGTTTTGTCAAATCAAATACTTTCGTCAGAATTCATTTTCCCGTCCCTAAAATGAGTAAATCTTTTTCTTCTCAATTTGCAATTTAAAGAAAAAATATTTTCCTTTTTTAGCCGTCTTCGGTCTTTTCTCCTCTTGCGTTGTTTGTTAAGTTACTTTTCAATTTTACTTGATCGCAAACAAAAACCGGTGAACGGAAATTTTTTTAACTGGCTGAACTTTTCTTCTTGGGCGTATACTTCGGCTTCGGTTTTTTAAAAATACGAACTAGTCATCCTGAAAACGCAAAGCGGTGTAATTTTTTTATAGTTCAAAGAAAAACCAATTTAGATAGCTTTTTAGTCTGCCGCTTTCGTTTAAATGAAGGGATCGAATTACAGTTGGTTTTGACACTTTAAAAGGCTCGAGGAAACCATTTCTTGGAACATATCAAGGCACGAGGGTTGATTAAAAAAGTTCACAATGGTTGAAACATACAGTTATGCAGAAGTCTCGAGGTTACTTTGGACTGCAATACCGTTAATGAGCTGCAGATTTCAGAGTCGTGATGTTTTTGTTCAGACGTGTGTTATGATGTTATACACATAGTGCTTCTCCCGGGTCGATCTTGGGTCAGTGGATTTCCAAATAAGTGTGAAAGCGCCTGGTAAAGAAGGCTGTGTGCTCAAAAGCAGGAATAACGACCGCTGTGGATGTTTTCCCCCTGCCAAATCGTTTTCACTGCTATCGCTTTTGGCACCGAGCGATAAACAAAGAACCAAAATTCTCGCTGAAGATGATGTGGAATGGATTTATTTGTATTACCACCAGTTCTCTAATGTAACTAATAGACTCGTTTACAACCACGCGACTTAAATACCTTTAACAGGGAGTAGCACTATAGCTTGGATGGCAACAGAAGACGATAAATTATTAGTGAAAGTGAAATCTCAGTAGTTTCTTGTACTGTCTCGAAACTCTATTTTTTTTAGATAAAGTTATATTTGCAATATTCATCTTTCAGAACGGTGAGGGGCCCAGTCCCCAACCATACAAATACTGCAGATCGAAGAAAGTCAGACCCCATCTCCTGGTGTCGGTGATTTTACAGCAATTCAATTTATAGACAATCTGTTTGGTGATTAATCGACACTACTTTAATGTTAACACCTCCCATTTTGGATGGTTTCAAAAAATTTTAGGGATCGAGGGGATCCTAAAATAATAGGGAGCCCTATGACTTGACGCCCCTAGATAGCATTTTGAGATGGAGAATACGTTTAGATAAGTCCTTGCTTAAGTAAACAAGGGCATCACAATCCATAGGTATCTCAGTGAGCTGCCCTCCTTTTCGTTTTACCCTCGTTTGCCCTTCTGCCTCCTTTTTCACTCCCTCGCCTTAGCAGCTATTTGTTGTTTCATTTTATAATCTTGGGTCTGTAACGGCGTGTCCTCTGTTTAGGATCTCACGCCATTAGATCCGAAATTCAATCCATCTAGATAAGTGGGTTGATATTGAGGTCCGCTTCGAAAAGCTCTTTCTTTGCACACGGAATTCGTTAAAGATTCACCAAAAGTTCGTTTAATTTATGGAAATAACTTGATGATGTTTTTTAATAGTGGTATAGTTCCACGCGTTTTGAAATACTGCTGTTCACCACATTTTGGGATCAATTCCCTATGAGCCCCAAAAGACAAAACATTAATATCAGCCAAGTAAGATTCATTACTTATCAACTATATTTCAACCCTTGAATTTATTTCTTTATTTAATTTTGAAAGCCGATTCCTCGAAGCGCAATACTATTTTAATAAGGCTTCATTTGATGTCAACAAGTTAAGAAAAAGTTGAGCGTTTGCAGCGTACACTATGTGGAAATAGCAAATCGATTTTGGAATTAAATTGAGGCATCGTGGGCAAAATACATTAGTAACATTGCAGTAATCAGTGGATGTCGCAAGAGCGCAATATTATCCAGGAAGAACCTGCACCGTAACAATAACTGTTTCATTCTTATGTCGCATTATTATACTTTCTAAGCTTAAAGCTTATCGCTTTAACTATCAGCTGCGATAAAAGTCACATCTCTATCTAGCTAAAAATGTTCCTGGTGCAAATATAAGCAACAATTCAGAACATACAATAGACAAATTGGTCCATAATGTCGAAAATTACAAAAAAAAAATGTAATCGCATTTTCCCAAAATATTAATTTTTAATGTTTTTTTTTTCTTTACTAAGAGAGAGAGAGAGAGAGAGAGAGAGAGAGAGAGAGAGAGAGAGAAATATAAAGACACAATCACTAAATTACACCACGTTAATTATTAAAAAAAGCTTCTAATTAAGAAAAACATTCGATACTACCTTTTCAATCTAGAGGTACCACAGTAATTTGAAATTTGTAGCAAATTGACAAAATGTCTATTCTTGTCGATCTCTCAGATTCAGCAGTAGTGACGATTATATAAATATTTTCCAACTTTTCCAGAGAGACCTTTATTTGGAGAATGCAACAATACAAAAACTTTAAATTCGTGACCTAACTTTTTAAATTAGAGTAATCAAATGAGGTAAGGAAATTAGAGTAATTCAAAGAATTGTACATTTGTGTAACCTTGAACAATTAACGTCGATAAACAACAAAATATATATTTCTAAAATCTTATATTTTGCAATTGCTCATTACCATTGTGACCCATATAAAAACGGATCATCATTAAAATCGGTGATATGCCAGCTGCATCAGATTTGGTCATTTTCCATGCAATATTCCCGCTTCGTACTACCCCCAACTTTCCAAACACGACAAGAATTCATATGTGACTATGCTCCTTTTTATGCACTACGAACACAAATCGAAAATATCCACTTTGTGAAAACCATTTGTTTTTATTTCGGTGACATCAAATGGTGTAAACGAAGAGTTTACTAGTTTATAAACACTTAATAAAGATCCTTTCACTTTTAAAGTCAAAGTGCAGTCAATATCAATTGACGAAACGGCGTTGGAATTGCTTTTTATGACAGGAGCCTACAATTTCTATCCTCCGTAGTCTCTCCAAAATCCGAAACGCGCGTTATAAAATCCATCATCCTTTCAACCCGCATAGGTACGACCTTTAATCTCGAAATCCCAACCGCATCAACAGCTTACACACAATTCGTAAGCGATATTTCATTCATTTGTAAACGCACCCCGGGTTGATCCTCCGCCGTTACGAAACGCGTCTGGCTCAAGTGCCGCTCTCACACTCCCGATCCCAAAAACGGGAGAGAACAGGAAAAAAAAAAGGAAACAACCCCCAAATCCTCGCTTTCCGTTTCTTTCCAAAGGAAAGCTTTCGTTCCATACGGCAAGACCCCACGAAGGACATCATTTACTCTTCCTGGAATTATCCTAATCCCGCCGACCTCGATTTCCAGGATCGATCCCGTTTTGCCATTCCACCCCTTTATTGCCGCCCTTTCATATTCAGATTCGGCCGGCTGACCTCCGCTGGCGGCGCCCCGGGTTTTGCTGGGGCGTTATTAGAATCATTATTAAGACTTTTCCCTCTGTTCCTCCAGCCATTATTGAGTTCGGCGGGGAACACACAAGAATGTAAAATCGATTAGAAGTAAAATTGTTCCCAGCGAAGAATATTAAAGGCGGCTATTGCGGATCGCTGGGTGAGGAGTTAATCGCTTCAAGGAGCATCCTCGGATTTGGTTGGTGAATTTTTTTTATGCACTAATAATGCCGACTTTCGCTTTTAATTAAGAGTGTCCGGCACCAAAAAATTCGAAAAAATAATTTTTGAGATTTTTACTGTTTATGAAACTTGTCGTCCTCCTTATAACGATACCTCATTTGTAGAAATCTGTTAATTGGAAATATTTTTAAATATTTTTTTTAAGTAGATGCACACTATTACCGCGAAGTACGTCCTTATGAAGTTTAAAGCCCTATTTCTCAGAACAAACTTTTTTCATGTTTTGGGGCAAATACCGCACTTTTTATGGTTGTTTATGAAGCACTATTAAAGACTTTCACACGAGGTATAAGATATAAAATGCACTTTTTTTAAAATACTTTATCTAAAATATTTCAATTGTTTTTGTCATTTTTTAAAAAAATTCATAATTTTGTGAATGCCGACCAACCGGTATAGTGGTTAAGGTGTTAGCCTCTAGATCGGAAGGTCCCCGGTTCGAATTCGGGTTCGGGCATGGATGTTTGTAAGCGTATACCAGCTCAGGTGTTGCTTCGTCATCTGAACATGATTCACAATTACGAAGTATAAAATTGTTAGGGGCAATGATGGTCCTCCCACTGGGTGCTCCTTCACAAGTGGCCATCACTTCCGGCCTTGTAGTGGCCAATGACTTAGGTCAAATGTGCCCGCCATTAGAAAAAAAAAATAATAATAATTTTGTGAATACTTAAAAAAAATTTTGAATCCGAGTTAAAATCTTTAAAAGTGTTTAAATATTACGCTGTAAAAATTTCGGAATAATACAGTATATGAATAAATGAGATGCCCCCAAAGTTTGTGAATTTAACAAGGATGCCTATGGAGGTGCTGGACCCAATTAAAGGAATTCTAGAAACAAATTGAAGTGAGTGAACGGGTGTGGTTCGTTACGAGAGAACTCGGCATTTGGATCTAGGTAAGCATAATTTTCTCAAAAACAAAATTCGGTGTGGTTTCCTAAACTGCAGCGGATCCAGATGCTACAAGATATTGCCAACATTTGACCTTTCCTACTTCTCAGTCATAGCGTAATGGTCAGATCGAGACGGGATTGGAAATTAGCAAAAGTAAACTTCGTTACGGGTCGAAAAAAATATTCGTTACGGTTCGCCAAAAAGGTCTCGCCAATTTTTTAGAATGACTAGATATATCGTCGAAAAGATCTGGCTAATTTTGAGAAGGACTAGATGTCTCGTTAAAAAGATTTTTGCCAATTTTGAGAATGACTAGACACTTTGCCAAAAAGATCTGGTCAATTTTGAGAATGATTAGAGATCTCAACGAAAAGATCTGGCTTATTTTGAGAATGACTAGAAATCTCGTCGTCCGAATACTGCAGATTTTTTGACTATAATGACTATCAAAATATCGTCAGTTTTTTTCTAAGGAGGATACATTTACATCGAACCAACGTCAGAAGTATTAGTTAAACTCTCTCAGCTGTATGGAAGAAAATATATGTGGTTCGTTACCACGCCGAATAGAAATAAATATTGGGTAACAGATTTCAGATAAGGACATAAATATACTTGGCATTTTCCACTTCACAAATATCTAACTGAAACGTCAAGAGCAAATCAGGTAATCAGGGGACAACTCATCAAATAAATAAGTAATTGGAGGCTTGGTTTGGTTGTAGTTCTATGGTCATTTGTAATCGACATGAGGACTAATCACTACGAAATATTATTCTAACTAAACGAAATAAAATTCATTACTATGACACGGTTTCTTGTTAGTTCGAGCCGTTGTGGTTCAGTGGGTATAACTACTGCGCTTGCAACCTGCGAGTTGTAGGCGGTGCCAAGTTTGACTCCACCCTGGGCGCGTTTCTCTCTCTTGCGTCATTGAGCATGTATATCATATGTATACTCGACCTTGTCTTGTGTCTGGAGCAGCATGTCCAAATATGACTCGAGCGAAATAAAACCCCAAAAGCAAGCAATCGATGCTACAAGAATAAAATTATAGAAGCTAATCGACATATTAAAGATAACAGCTACAGATGCTCAAGAAAGAGAAGCTTTAATATCGTTTCCCGTGGAATACGCTTTGCTGTTCATAATTACACTGAGCCGTCGGTGGTTAAGGTGTTCGCCTAGAGATCGGAAGGATCTTGGTTCGAATCCGTATCCGCGTATTAATGTTTGTAAGTGCATGGTGTAGAGGCGGATGGTGCCCCTTGAATCTGTAGTGACCGAAAGTCGTCATGTTGGGTTGGTGAGGAAGCTTGGAGAGTGGGGTGCTAGCTCAAATGTTGTCTAGACATCTGACCGTGGTTCAAAATTACGTGGTGTTGTCCTTGGATCTTTCCATTAAGGGACTGATCCTGGACCGTCGTCAATAGCCCGCTGTGTTGCTCTAGTACGACGTTAATTAAAAATTACCCAATTACCATAATTACACTGTATGCTATCTACAATCGTAAAAACTTAAGACATTCCATGGTAGTCGACAAGGATTTGTTGATTGTAGAAAGCGTTGTTTTGAAGAAGTGATCGATCAACCGGTCTGGTGGTTAAGGTGTTACCTTTTAGATCGGAAACTTCCTGGTTCGAATCCGGGTCAGTGCATTTATATTTATAAGCGTAAGGAGAAGAGGCGGCTGGTGCACCTTTAATCTGTCGTGGCCGAAAGTCCTCACATTGTGTTGGTGTGGAAGCTTGGAGAATGGGTGCCAGCTCAGGTGTTGCCTCGTCATCTGACCATGGTTCAAAAGTACATGGTGTTGTCTTCAGATCTTTACAGTCGCAGGAGAGACCGTTGTGATGCTATAGTACGACGTTTTTTAAAATTGCCTATAAAAGTACCTACCTGAAGCAGTGGTACACTGATGAGATCCCAATTTGCAGAATTACGTGGGTTGACCTCCGATCTTTCCCTTCGGTATGGATCCCGGACCGTCTCCAATAGCCCGTTGTGTTGCTCCAGTGTGGTGTTAATTAACAACATACTACCCAATTTACAGGACATGCACAATTCATTAACACTTTAAAAGTTAAGAATTGATTACTCGAGTTTTTTACTTAATTTTGCAAACCATTCTATAACTATGGTTTAGCTCTAAAAAATTTGTAGACTAAGTATAATTTCTGAAAAACGATGAGTTGTGTAACTAAAAAAATCTATTTATATCCAGAAATTTTCACGTATGCAGCATTTTCGTTTCCAAAGGAACTATACAGAAACACAACACATATGTGAACTGTGTCTTTTATCAAAAAGTAAAGATAACTTTTTCTAGTTCACCGCGACAAGGGCATTAAAGGAAACACCGTTGTTTTATCTCTGAAATCGTATATTTTAGGATTTACTGAGTCATATCAGTAGCAGGTCGTAAGTAAACCAACATTTCCCTATTTCTAAGTTTAAGATTTCATCTGCAATAAACATCCCGAGTTGGTTTGTTGGGTCTTATGGCGCAATGGCCATATTTGTTCCAGCTGCACCCAAACATCAAGTAAATGAACATACACAAAAAATAAAGCTTTACTGACACAGAATAGAGGTAGGTAGGTAGATAAATTTACATCGTACAGGAGCAACACGGCGAGCGATTGGGACGACCCGTGATCAATACCCAAGGGAAAGATGCGAACGCACCTCGTAATGTTATATCACGGTCAGATGACGAGATACAGAAGAGAGAAATACACCCAGGGAGGAATAAAACCTGCACCGATAACAATTCGCAGGTTGCTAGCGAAGTGGGCAAACTAACTGAGGATCGGAGATCACCCCAGAGAAGAGTATATGGCGGGTTTTCCATTCAACTCGTTACCACCGTCCCAGCCTAAGCCATTCGGTGTATTGCCACGTAATTTTGAAAGAGGGTCAGATGACGAGGCAGCATCTGTGAGTTGGCATCCCACTCTCCAAACTTCCACACCAACCCAAAGTGAGGACTTTCGGCCACGACATATGTAAGGTGAACCAGCCGTCTCTACACCATACGCTTGCAAACATCCATGCCCTGACCCGGATTCAAACCAGGAACCTTCCAATCACACCTTGGTCCATATGAATGAAGTAATTTGAATATCAGCTATTTAGAGGAGAAATTTGTAGTAAGAATACACAATTGGCAATTGCTTTTTTTTTATCTGAGAGAACGTTTATACTATCTTAGGACAAATAGGTTTAGTTTGTCGCTCTACAGTCACCTTTTGCAGCATGAGGGATAAAAAGACTGGGATCTACAACTTAAAAGTGGATTCTAAAACACTACAAACATCATTGTCCAAACCGGGATTTAAACCCACAACCAGAGCGTTAAATCATTCGGCTACCTGGGCAGCAATAAATAGCACCCACACTTAGATGAGATTTGTATTTTATAGTTTTTCTCGTTTAAACATTTTTTAGTGAAGGATTGAGATTTCACGGAGGGTTTTCCTGCATATTTAAAAAGTATTTTCGGTCTTTTTGTCTTTTCCTTATGTTTACTAAAAAATTAATTTACCTGTTCGTTTTAAATTGTTATACTCAAAATCAGGATTGCCAGGTGACCACAGTAAAAAATAATCAGTAGTAGCTCGGTGGCAACTTGGATCAAATCACTGTTTAGTCAATCCAGGAACAGTATCGACAGTAACTTTTAAAATTGATCGAAGGGTAGGTAGTAAATTAACGTCACACTGGAATAACACAACGGGCTATTGGCGATGTTCCGGAATGAATCTTGAAGGGAAATTCAAGGACGCCTTGTAATTAATTTGGAAACAAGGTCAGAAAAGATCAAAACTAGAGAGGGCACCCCACTCTCCAAACTTCCCGACCATTCCAACGAGAGGACATTTGAGGCCATGACAAATTTAATGTGCACCAGGCCGCCTCCGTGTACCAACACACCTTTTTTTAATTTCCGATATGACTTTTTTCAGCTTTTCTAGATCAAAATGTGATTATTAGACTTATTAATATATTATATAGATATATAAAGATAGATATACACAAATTCTAACTTTTTTAAACAAAGAAAAAATGACCAAGTGGATATTTACATCCGCTTGGTCTTTTTTTCTTTGTATGGAAGTTAGATTTCTTCATGAAAAACAAATAAATATACCTTATTTATCATAATTTTTGTAATACGTTGCTACAACAATATATAACAAAAATGAGAGTATACTTCCCTGAAAAACTGATTAAATACAAAGTGTAACAACTAATTACTAAATTGTTGAAAGTCAATATTTCTTGAAAATTAGGATTATTTCCCCATCATTTGCCCTTTCTTTGCCTTCGTGTGTTTTACTCTCTTGTAAGCTTTCGAGATAGTACACTAGTGATACCCCATTGGGTCGTGCGACTCTTGGCAGAAGTATAGCTTCCTTTACATGCTACATTACTTTTACATACATTTTAAATTCATATTAATAATTATATCTCTTAGAAGTCAGAATCTTGGAGTCCCTATGGCAACAGGACAAATGTGTTTCAAACGAAACCATAATAAATCTTGACTGTCAGTCTTTTTATCGATTGCATATAATCTAGTTTTAAATCTTTTTTCAACCAATATTTAAAAGCATTCGCCACGCATTTTTTATAATAGTTAAAAGGCTACGGCACCTTTATTTAATTGGAAAACACCACCCTTCATTAATATTCAAAAATAAACCACAGAATAAAAAAAAAGCATCCTTGATAATATACATATAAGAGTATTCTTTTTCATGTATTTTTTGCTGTTGCAGAAATTTTTTTTCTGTCTGTGAACGGCATTTTAAGGCGCACAAAAAAGGAATCATCTCTCCATCAGTAAACATCTATTTTCTTTGGAATCTTCGGAAGATAAAGGGATCGTGAAAGTAATGCATTAAAAAGTAAAGAAACAACCTAGACAGGTGGAGGGTAAGAAACGGGAGGCGCAAGGCCAACACACAGTGAAAGAGGATTTATAGTGGAGTTTTCCTAAGCCCTTTATAATCATATGTGGTAGAATAATCTGGGACTTAGAGGTAAAGCTCAAATTTTCAAAACAAAACACGACCGATTCCCAAAGTCGGGTCATTGGAAGGAAAATAAGTCAAACTTTGAATTTTAGTTTACAATTCCAGAGCATTGAATTTCGTAAAATCGTACGAATGAATCTTAACAAAAAGCAAATTTCGGTTTTAGCAAAAAGCATTGAACTTACTTTAACATTGAGAGAGGTTTGACTGCATTCGTATTATCTGTAAAATGCTGGCAATATTCCAAGAGTGTGTGACCCCCTTTGTTAATTCTTTTATTGTAGTTGTACAAAATTAAAAAAAATTGAAAACATCGTTTTTTTTTAATTATTATTATTTTTTCAGGAAATCTTATAACGAAAATGCTGAATTTTGAGTTCTCTTTTAACTTTTCAACTAGCATATTTCGAAACAAACTGGTGTCAGACCTTTGAGGAGGTTAACACGCTTATATCCTATCTGCGACCAGCAGTGTTCCCTCAATGACTTCTAATAAGGTTTGACTTTCTTGACCAATAGCATTTTTACTAAGATTTTTTCAACCAATAGATATGCTTATTTAATCATTATGTATGTGCTGTGATGTTGATGGAATACAGCACTACTCGCAAATCCTGCCACCCTCGAAGAGTCACAAACCAACGAGGAAAACAAAAAAATTGTAACCCTACCGCTGACGAACCATTTGAAAAATTACTGTTTCGATTCCAGTATTATTCTTAAATAAATCCAATACTGTTCGATCTTGAAGAGTAAGAGTAAGAGATAAGAGTAACTTCAGTGGTAGTATCCAGAAACGAAAGAATAAATAGGATGGAGATGCTCTTTAGAGCTTCGGAAGTTGTTCCAAAGTGATTCAGCTTTCGTTGCTTACGATTATTTTCTCTTACAATAAACGTAGTTAAATTATTAAAAAAAACTATCAAGTTCAACGCGATGAACATATTCTCGTTCGCTATAGGGCCTCTGTCTAATTCCATTAGTCTTTGAGAAGCAAAATATGAACTTAGAGCAATAAACCAAATACATTTGTTAAGAGAGAAATGTAATTCGTTATTAAAGCATATATAAATGCTTTTGATGTTACACCACCCATACTGCACCAATTTCCTCTGGATGAAAAGGGTTATACGTTTGTCGATGAATGTACGCCTTTTATTTGATTGATTGCAAAGCCCTCCATGCCTGCAAGAGAACGAAATAACCGACCTGGGTAAAAATGGGTAGCAGAAAGTACCACATTGCTCTTTTCAGGCTTTTTGCAGAGAACACTTGAAATGAATGAAGATATAATTCTGCTACAAGCATTCCTGTGTGGTTTAAATGCAATGCAGCGGAGGCCTCGCCCGAGCTCATCACCTCCTGTCTTGCCTTCCCTCAGTCTATCGTATTCACCATCATGAGTTGATACTTGAGGGCCTCAATTCTTGACTTAGTCCACTTGGTGTATTTTATGCAAATTAATATAAATAACAAAATAATCCTATAAAAATAACTATTTTATTAGTGGGGCGTGTGCTTACAGTATTAATAGTCGTGACTTGGGCAGTATATCTTGCATATTGGTAAACATAGTGTACCATCCTTCCGGATTTGAAAAAAGACATCCCGGTCATGTTTGTCATTTTGTCCGGGTCTTTATGTTAGATGTAACCTTCAAGAAACAACCCACAGTGAGAAAATTCACCCGTTTCGAATGCTCTTTGAATGTAAAACAGCATTATTTGAAAGTACTGCATACCCTATCTTTGTTCGCAGAAATTCTCCGCCCATCCAAATTACTGCAGACGGCCATAAAAATACGGTGTATGGTGATGTTAGTTTCAATGAGCAACAATATTACTTGTTCCAAAAACTGAAATATCTGCAAAAAAAAACTAGTGAAACCTGTTGTGATTCTAAATTGTTGGAAGAGGAAAATGTCGAGGCATTTTTTAATCTTCAGACAATATAAAAATGGAAAACTGAGAACTTAGATAATCGCAATAATTTGATTTATCTAGTCATGTTTTGGCTACACGAGAGCAAATTAGACCTTACGGATCGTCTTAAAATGGATTCAGTACTTTAAACATCCATGACCAGAGCCAAATGAGCCAACGCCAGAACACTCAATGATCGCACTACATTATAAGTGCCCCAGTTTGAACAAAAAATATAGCACTCCTACTTAAAAAAGTCCCAGTATGAAAGAGAGGAAAAGAAAAATATGGTAATTCAAGGTAGATAATAGCTACGGATTCAGAATCAAGCATTGATCTTTCCTAATATCGTTAGCATCACTTATATATTTAGTGTCGTTGAAAATATTTGACGGTCTTGATACCTTTCTATACTGAGAACTGTTTGTTCTTCCATAAACTGGTTCCCTTATTTAGAACTAGTCTCAACAAGATGGAACCTTCTTAGTCTAGACCCTGTTTTAGTATCGATCCTTCCTTTCGATCCAATGATCGTGAATAGTAATTTAGGTAATTGAAACTATTCAACTTCGAAAGGCGTCTCTGCTGAGCCTTCTACTAATGGTATCCATGTGATTTGGAGAACTTTTACGACTTAGCAATTCAATGTTCGTATCTTGGAATGTTAAGAATAGTGTTTGCGCCTTCATGTTCCTTTTCATTCTGTTTATACTAGTTGAATCCTTGATACGGCAAACTTTCATCGTCTCATGCGTTTATCTTCCAACAAGGTACTGTAACTGGCGGTGAGTTTCTAGTACTCTAAAACACTGCACCAGCAATTGCAGAATTTTGATGAACACTCTGTGTGTTAAATTTCGATAAACCCCGAACAGAGATTGGACCGATACGTAGCATGTCTGATTTACATGAAAAGATAAAGAAATTATCCTATTATATATACTACAGACTCTCCAACTGTTACGGAATTTCCGTAGTTGCTACGCAAATTAGGTAAAACCTACGAAGCTACGGTTGTATAGTGAAAAACTACGGATCTCGTCATCTGAAATTTTGTAGTCTGATATAGCTGATGTAGCTTGGTATAAAATTTCCCAAATCAAGCATAGCAATGGCAACTCAAAATATGTGGCATTGATTAAAATAATGTTGTCAGTTTTTTCAGTTCCTCACAGCAATGCAAGCAGTGAGAGAATTTTCAGCATGGTTCAAAAAAAAATATCGTTCCAGAATGAACACTAAAACACTGGAGTCACTCCTCATAACAAAAATGAATATGGAAGTTTGTTACGATGTCAAGCTAAGCAATGAACACTTAAAAAAGCATAAAGTGCTTTCTATTCAACGAAAAAAATTGTAGATGAGATGTAATAAATAGGTAATTAGTTTGATCAACAAAAAAAATCGTATAGTGTGACTTAGAATTTTATATACTTAGACTTATACATTTAGTCAATAATTTTCTTAAATAATTTTGAATATTGTTTAAAAATATTGGTTTCAATTCATTATTGAATAACTAATTAATTTTATTTATTAATTTAAATTAATAATTTTTAGTAACTTTTTATTAGTTTTAATAATTAATCAATAATTTATTGATACTATGTCGCATGTAATATGTCGGTAAGAAGTGCTACTGATGACTTGTTTACCAAAGTTGGAGACTATGATACTATATAGAAGACTCTTTGTCATCATATAATTACAACAAAAAAGCCTAAATTAGTAAATTGTCTGCCAGCTACACATGTCGATATACGGCGTGGCATGAAGTCCTTATGCTATGCTGTGGCAGATTATGATAAGCACTTTGCAGCTGCTGCTCCGGATCCTTTATACTTCAGAGGTGGTGCAATTCACGGCCTAGCACAGGGGGCCACCTGTTTTTAAACCGGCCGTGGGTTAATATTGTTTTTAATGCATGAAACAATTAAAAATGTAACGCAACGGCGGATAGTCAACTTGATACGTAGTGAATAATGACCGCCCATGGTGCTCCTGGTGTCGCATATTCGTATTCTATCATCTGCCGTTGCCACAGAACAAGTGTTGCCACCTTCTCTCAGTTATTAGCCATGAAAAAGAAACCATTTACCAATGGGTAATTTAATGAATCACATTTGCTTGTAGCAGATGAAGAAATGTACCCAGAGGAAATAGATTTGTTTCGATCTGTCAGTCTTACGGCGAGAAAAGCTGTTATAAAAGTTGAGGACATTGGGAGTCGCATCAAGAGTCAATTTAAGACAAGGAGGCAAAAATTTCAAGTGGTTTTCGTTGGCTCTTGATGAATTGACAGATATTACTGATACTGTTTGTTCGAGGGGATCAATACTGAGTCTGAGGTGACTGAAGAAGTAGCTTCTATGAATTCTCTGCATGGAACAGCAACCGGGAAAGATTCCTGTAATGTGATGGCAAATAAATTGTACTGTATTAGGCCCGGTGCATACATCCAGTTTTTCAACGTGTGGCACCGAAGCCCAATTATGCACACATAACCGTGAAATGACGCAAGTACTCATTTCGCGCCATTTGCGATAAATATTCTATCGAAGAAAACGTGTTGATTTCGCTTACTTGTTGTAAAAAAGTATATTTTGAAACAAAATAGACGGTTACTATATACAGCCATTTATTAATCATTATTTATATTTCATTTATTTATGAAAACAAGTAGTTCAGACCGGAGAAGCGTGTGCGGCGAGCTGCGGCGCCGTGGGGAACTACGGTACAAATACAAGCAAGTCGGATGTGCGTCGCCGGAGGTATGTGTGCACTACTCTAGTGGATCTAATGTATCTAAGACTGCATTTGCGTTGCCGCAGCTGCGCCGCACGTAGAAAAACCGGATATGTGCACCGGGCCTTAGAAGTCGAAAAAACGCTAACACAGTACAATTTGCAATGAAATAAGTTTGACCCTGATTTGTTGCTCTATGACTAGAATTACCTATGTAAATATCTTCAAGTTAGCTAACTAGCCCGCCAAGCCTAAAATTTTTATGATCCTTTCTAAAAAATGTCCCTTCGCCTAGCATATCCCCAATATGTTCAATGGGAGATAGATCTTGGGAAACCGCTGGTCAAGGAACAGCAGAAGTTTCAATGACGAATCCCGCATCTACCTTGGGACAAAAGACCATCACATTCGGTAAGACGGAGACCCGACCAGTGCCACTATTCCCAATTTACTGTCCAGCGGCACGGCGCTGTAACTCCTAATGTAATGGTATGGTGAGTCATTACATACGACAGCCAGTAGTGATGCGAGGTAGTTTGACAACACAACGATACAACGGATCGTACAACCTGTTGGGAATTATAGCAAGTGAAAAAATAGTAAAATATTCAGAAAATTTTAGGGGAAAAAAAGGAAGGATAACATTTTATTTGAGCAAACAACAATAGTGTGATTTATTTTTAAAAAAAGGATTTATTAGTTAGTTCCTCAAAATAATTTAAATGGATTTGGTCCTAAAATAGATTAAAAACAATGAAATGTCTAGTTTCCAAACGATTGCAACTGCATGGTGTGATGGAATTCAAATTCCTTTTTTGGAAATAAAAATTATATTTCTTTTTACTCAAGACAGTAAACATGGGTTTTACAATGGAAGCACACAAGGCTAAACAAAGTGTTTAATTTCATAAAATCCTCGAACTGCCACACACACAGACGTCTCATCCAAAACTTCTGATTTCAGCTCCATTTGCAAGCATCAAGGACACATAAGAGACAGGAAGCTCCGGAGACACTAGGCCGTTATACTAGACACTCGGGCTCTAGAACGTTACAAAACCTATCGTGAACTGATCACATATTTTTAGCATTCTTAAACTCGAATGAAAGGCTTATAGGAAGCATGGACTAGTACAGCAATTAAGTCCACATGCGGTATAATGAAATTTCCATTCCGACGGCAGTTAATTTCACAGTGCAAGTTTCGTAAGATTTTTATTTTTGTTACATTTGTTACCATACATTTGTACATTTTATAAACTAACACAGGGTTCTCCCTCTTCAAAGGAAACAAAAACTTAAGAGCTATATGTGAAAGCTAAGCTTAGGGCTTTCGAGGCTATTGTTCATTCTCTTGAGGCTACATTCCACATGTGAAGATTTCACGAGTGTTATCTTTGGGTCTGACGCGAACCCAGTTTTTAAAATGCTATTTTTAGCTAAGTTATATATATTATGCCTAGATTTTTTTATGACTACCTTCCATGAGTATCTTTGTCTTGGTTATTGGATAGTATGAAATAAAATATGCCCAGGAGTCTCAAAAAATTAAGGATATTTTTTTTCAATTGTTCAGGACTAGTCAGATATTAAGGCCTTTTAAAGGCCATTAAAATTTTAAATGTGAAATCAGGCCTTCTTAAGAACGGTGGAATCTCTGTAATATAATATGCCGGAACTTTTGGTGTGGAACTTTTTACCATTAAGACACGAGAAGTTTGGTTGGTAGGGTTTTATGGAGCATGAGACATACTTGGCCAAGCTGTACCAAACACAAAACGAACAAGGAATACACTAGGAAAGTAGTTTTACTGAGACAGCAAAAAGAAATACACCCAGAAAGTAATTGGTAATCTTTATTTTCGTCCAGAGCAACACAAAGAGTTATTGACGACGGTCCGGGATCAATCCCCCTAGGGAAAGAACCGAGGAAAACCCCACGTATTTTTGAACCACGGTCAGATGACGAAGCAACATCTGAGCTGGCCCACCACTCTCCAAACTTCCACACCAACCCAACGTGAGGACTTTCGGCCACGACAGATTTAAGGTGCACCAGCCACCTCTACACCATACGCCTACATACATCTATGCACAGACCCGGATTCGAACCGGGAACTTTCCGATCTAGAGGCTAACACCTTAACCACCAGATCGGTTGGTCGGCGACACACAGAAAGAAATCGCATCTGCACGGCCTATAACTTGTAGGTTGCTAACACAGTGGGCAAACCCACTAATCTAAAAACAAGAGAAGGATCAATTACAAAATTATGTAAATAAACATACTATGTGAATATAATACGTATTTTTTCATTAGATATTGTGTACCTTACATGCTAGTTTCTGTTTAAAAAAATATTTTTAATTTTTATAAAAAATTTTACTTGTATGAGAGAGAGAGAACTTGTATGATAATAGGATTGGTGTGACTACCTCCCGGTCTGTCCGCTTTGTTGCAATGGTCTTTTGAACAGAGAACACCTTGTGGAGTGCTCTAATTTACAGGACATTGACATCAGGGATACTTCTCCCCAAGGACTTTCTTCGCTATATTGGACGGCAAGACAGCGTATGGCCGAAAGGCCGTAGGATTTTTAAAAAAAGTATGATAATAATGATTTTACTTTGATGTTTTTATTTTTTACACTAATATCTTATAACAAAAATGTTGCGATATTGAATTTCGGTAATAACGAATTTGAATGTCCGTTCCCTTCCGATTTCGTTACAACGACTCCAGACTATCCAATCCTCGTATACCGAGTCAAAAACAAACAAAAATTACAAGCCGCTCTTAACAATCCGTCACCTTTAAGCGCAGTAACCACCCGGCATCATTAATACAAGACAACAGCTTCCAGCCCCGATCGCAAGTTTAAAAAAAAAATTGAAATATAAAAATAAAAATATTAAACAAACAAAAAAACAGAAAAGGGGGGGAAACCAGGTTCGAATGTGTTTGCGGATGGTACGTGCTTAAAAAGCGATTGGGGGCCTTCAGAATCTGTCCGCTCGTCTCTCTTTACACACAGGTGACTCAGCAGAATCGATTTCCGAACTCTACGTCAGCCGAGTACCCCCGCCCCCTCACAAAGGCTCCTTGAAGCTTTTGTACCTCTCTCTCTCTCTCTCTCACTCATTCTGTCTCCAGCTCAATCAATAAATGCCTGCTTTCCTATCTCCCGCTTAAAATGCCAGTCCCCCACCACTCCGTTTTTATTCCGAATAGAATATGAAGTAGTTTAAGATTTTTTTCCCCCCGCTTCTCCTTTTTAGTTATGTTTTTGTGCGAGCTCAGTTTTCATTTTTTTCCCTTTGCTTCACTCTTCGTTGTCATTTGGGTATAGTTATCATTGTTATTTGAGATATAACTTCAATCCACGCCAATAATATCCTCAATCCCCAAAGAATTCTGGTGAGAAATGGAAAAGCACGTTCCTTATTCCAAAGGTAAAAACTACGACGTTTCCGATTGAACTATTGTAATTTCCTGTTTTCTATTTATTTGCGCCACTTTTTGTTATCATCTCTTCCGGGTATAGTTATCATTGTTATCTGAGATATAACTTCCAGTCCACGCCCCTGCAGATCAATATCCTCCACCTTCGAAGAATTTCGATGAGAAATAGAAACGTACGTTTCTTATATTCCAAAGCCTAAACTACTTTTAAGAACTATTTACAATTGAACTATTATATCATGTTTTCATTTTCTTCTTTCATACTACAATTCGTTGTCATCTTTTCTGGGAACAGTTATCATTGTTATTTGAGATTATAATTTCCAATCAATCATGCTACTATGCATACTAATATCCTCCTACCCAAAGAATTCCGGTGAAAAAATGTACGTTCCTTATGATTAAATGTAACGTTTTTTAATCCTCCCAGAGGTTAAACTACTTTAGAGAACTAGTTGCCGGTTGAACTATTATTTTATTTTTAACACTGTCCGTTGTCATCTCTTCTGGGTAGTTATTGTTATGAGATATAACTTCAATACGGGCCCCTGCAGAACAATATCCTACTCCCACGAAGAGAAGTGGAAACACACGTTCTTCATATTCCAAAGATTAAATTACGAGTACTTTATAAGAAGTGGTTTCCGACGTAACTATTATAAATGCAAGACATTGGGTAGCAATACAAGATATTATCATAGAACTAATGTCTCTTAAGAGATTTAAATTCTTTCAAGTAAGTAACGTTTGTCTTCAATAGATTTTACGGGAAAATTCCATTTTCGACAAAGAGAGATTACACAATTCTAGGAATCCAAAGAGGGGTTAGCTGTAACATATTACTTTGAGCGAACCCGCAGTCTGGAAACCAACATCCCCCCCCCCCAAAAAAAAAAAAAGAATTAAAGTAGGAATTTAAAACACACGCTCCTTATATTTCAAAGGTTAAACTCCTTTTTACTGGTTTCCGACTTAACTACATCTATGTATTTGCTGTATTTATATTTTATGATAACGAGTAATCGGGATCCAACAAAATATGTTGGGGCAAAGAAGGTACGGATCTTAGAAGTTGGCACATGTCTTCAGGTACAGTGGTCATACGAGGGAAGTTGAGTAACTCTGTATAGGTTTATCTACTCATATTATCTGTAGAGTATAATATAGATCCATCGTATTTTAAGGGCGGGTCCACTATAAAAATATAGAAAGACGAGGGGTCTGGTAACTAGCTAGTTGGCACCCCGTCTTCTGGTATAACAACTAAATGGTATAATAAGGGAAAGAGACCCTGCATATTTATTTAGACATTATTTGAAAAAATGGAATATTTATCTATCAAGTTAGGTGTGGGGGATCTCCAACCAAAAAATATTGGTAGGTCCACTAGGATTCGGTATCCCTGGTGTTGGGAGTTTGTCAACTTTAGATCCTTGGTAATATTTTAATAATTACCCCTCCTGCCTTAAAATTAGAGTCATCGTGGATAAATGGGCTTGCCCACTGCACTAGTAGTTTGCAAGTTGTAATCTGTACAGGTTCGATTTCTGGGTGTACAGGTAATTCTCGTTTCTGTGTCCGTGAAACTTTCTTTGTGTGTATGTCCATTACTTAACGTCCTGTGTGACGCAATGTGGCCAAATATGGCCCTTGCGCTATACAATCACAACCTGCCATACAATTGTGAGTACCGATGCATTCGACGTTGGGTTGGTGGGGAAGTTTTGAGAAAGTGGGGTGCCAGCTCACGTGTTGCCTCGTCATCTGACCGTGGTTCAAAATGACACGGTGTAGTCCTCGGATCTTTTCCTTGGGGGATTGATCCTGGACCGTCGTCAATAGCCCGTTGTGTTGCTCTAATACGACGTTAGTTAAAAAATTTACCAAATTATCCGATGCATTCTTGGCTCTAGGAGTTGACGCCTATGCTCATAGTTGAAATATTCATCAGATCTTGACTCAGTGACAAAAAAAAAGGCAAAGTGACAGAGAATTCCTAAAGACAGAGGCATGAAGGACCCTGGACCACTTGTCCGAACGCAAGAGCAATCACCTGTATCTTATCGGTCGAGAGAAAAGGGGCCGGAACTGCCCTGGGCGACGGCCTCATCCGATCTGTACCGGAAGCAGAAGATCCTATTGCTGCTTCTTTCTCCTCCTCAAGTCACCCAATACGCGACTCGGGACAAGGATGGAGGAAAAGGGAGATGGAACGAAACGCGAGACAATGATGAGCCCCCGCCGATTAGCATTAACCTCAGAGTTCCTTTCTGTACCTCTTGTTGCAGCAGAAGGAATGTTGCTGATTACTGAATTAAGATCGGTGTTCGGATCCGATGGATCATGTGTTCTCACGGCAGGAGATCGAATTGCCATCGAAAACGGCCCTATTGTTCCCGAACCGTACGCAAAAAAAGGTGCGAGGGACACGGAATTGAAATCCGTGTTTGTTTCATTTTCTTCTTGGGGATCCAATTTGCATTCCTCTTGTAATCTATTGCAATATTTCTCCAACGGTGTTTCACGGAATCCTAAGATTTCACAAAAGTTAAGCTAAGCTGGTAATTCATAAATTTGCAGCAAAAATCAAAAATGTTTCACGGAATGCTAAGATTTTACAAAAGTTAAGCTATGCTAGTAATGTAATTCATAAATTTTCATAAATTTGCAGCAAAAATAAAAAATGTTTCACGGAATGCTAAGATTTTACAAAAGTTAAGCTATGCTAGTAATGTAATTCATAAATTTTCATAAATTTGCAGCAAAAATAAAAAATGTTTCTCGGAATCCCAAGATTTTACAAAAGTTAAGCTATGCTAATGGTAATTCATAAATTTGCAGCAAAAATCAAAATTATTTCACTGAATCCCAAGTTTTTACAAAAGTTATGCTAATGGTAATTCATAAATTTGCACCAAAATCCAAAAATGTTTCACGGAATGCTAAGATTTCAAAAAAATTAAGCTATACCAATGGTAATTCATAAATTTGCAGCAAAAAATAAAAACTCGAGTCGCAATGAATTTACAAGAATGTACATAAAACTCCTTTAGTGTGTAGTACTATTACTTTTTGAGTACACTTATTATTTAAGGATATCTAGTGTGTGGTGGTGTCACTCTGCTTTCCTTTCATTGAGCACTATATACAGTTAATATCCTTCCATTTCTCTTTTTTGCACACAAGAGTTTTAACAGCAGCGTGGCTTCTGCTAGAGGTTTACATCAATTTCAACGTCGATTTTCAGATAAAAGGTACTTAGGCTTTTCTTGGGGGATCCGCTGAACTTAGGCAAGATGCTGAAGTCTTCGTAGGAGGAACGGCAGGAACTCCTCGGATGTCTCACACGAAATCTCTTGTTGTGTGGCCAGAGGACGGGTATCGGCATGAACGCTGAATACCCGTCGTTGGGGTGGGACACCTTCCCTCTACGACAATTCAGTGCCGACCTCCTCTGCTTGCTGCCTCTCCTCTTTTCCTCCTCTAGCCAATCCAGCGGAAATCTCATCAAGTTCTACTCACATAGGAACGAAACCCCGACACAATTCTCCTAGCAAGGGACCTCCGTTGATCATAACGTAACAAGGAAGATTCAAGGAAAACTCAATTTTTTCAAACTAAAATTCTATTATTAGAGCCTCCTGCATGGACTAGTGATAACAAGACGTCAATTCGTCTCTAGTAGTGCCGAAGACTAATTAGATCAGTGACCAGGCGTTTAAAAATATTATCTGTGATAATGTGTGGAAAATATACCAAACCAAAATCCTAACTGAGTTGTAACCAGCTAAAGGTACATAAAAAGTTGCATCTGCAAATACAAACTTGTTACTCATTTTTGATTACAATGAATTTCTACAACTCTGGAGTCAAAGGATTCCTTAGTAAGTTTGCATGTTTCGCAGGATTTTAAACTATGATCAAGTGGATAGATGTCTTAATTGAACTCTTTATCCAGTGCTTTTATGCATGAAAACGTGCACACCGCTTACATTGATTGACTCAAAATTAATCTCCGTGTTCAAAAGGTAACTGAATAGTTTTGGAACGGGACAGAAATTTCAGAATCTACATAGATTGAATCTACACATACTTCAGGTTCTCAGATTTTGTTCAGTAAATTCCTGAAAACATGTTCACATGCCTCGCTAAATGAGGGTTTAATTTATTTTGCTATTATATAGAAGATAGGGATCACATGACTCTTGGTTGTGGTAGTCATTTGATTTGGTAAATAAGTCAGAGGCTTGCTCAAACTGAATAAACAATAGCTATATATAAAACAATTTTAAAACAGCATAAAAAGAACTTAAAGAGACAACCGTTTTTTACCACAAATTTCCAATTTCTCCTTTTAAACATTCGTCAGGTCTGTGGAATGATTTTTAAACTTTTGGTTGCCCCCTATAATCGCCATAATGAGGAAAATTTTATGCAGTACAAAAACTAACCATTCGAATAAGCTGCAATTTCGTATGGTCATATTAGAAGTGCATCTGAATCGATTCAAATCAAAATATATATTAAAGTTTAAATGTTTTCAAAAATTAATTTAATCATTGTTATTGCATACTAAACACTATTTTAAAAATAAAATATTGGGTAGATTTTGTTTGGGTTCATTAACAGTAACATGATACAAAATATCAGCGCTATTAAAATATTATTTAGAAAAATATCCATAATAGTCTGAGAAACTGGTTCAACATTAGGAGCTCAGATCTTTCTGTATTCATAACTTCGAAACGACAAGACCTAAAGACATAAAGTTTGGAATTTAAAGTTTAATTTATATAAGATTTGAAATTGTGTGCCGAAATAGGGGTGTCGATTTGAAATTGTGTTGGTGCTCTTAATATGAAGATGGCCCCCTTATGCAAATTTTATGCATTTGAATTTTTAGAAGACGTTAGGTTCCTGTCGAGCCATCTTTTAATTTGCTGCACTGCAAAAATTACTGGAAAGAAGAGGGGTGGTTCGGTTGTTGTGTTTTCGCGATTGTACATACGTTGCAATGAAAAGGTAAATAGGAATAAAATATTTAACAAAAAAAGTAAAGAGAACAAAAACCGTATGAGAGTTTTCGTGAAAAAAACTGAGCTCTTTGATTTTCAGACACAACAGGCTGTGAAAACTGTCACATCAAAGCTGTGGTAAGCATTTCCAGGCAAAAGTCAATTCTTAACTATATGGTCATAGCTATTGATAGCATCAAAATCAAGGAACCGTGGTAGCCCATTTGGTAGAGTCATTGATTAGCAATTGGAGATTTACGAGTTCGAAAATCGATCCAACCAAAGACACTTGTAAATGCTCTACTTCTACCAAATATGAGTACCAACCCCTCAGAAGAATCAACATAAAGTTAATCTTCATTACAAAAATAATAGTGCAATCAACCAATGGTTACGACCCAAAAACATGTCCATAAAATTGAATTGGGGTTGTCTTATTTATGGAGCAAGGACCATATCCGGCCAAGTTGCGCTAAACACAAGAGATACAATTTCAAGAGGAATCAACGTCAAGCACTCTCAAACAAGGAAATTTTTACTGACATAGAAGAGAGAAATTCACTACATGGACAAAAGTATTTGGACATTGCATGTTTTTCAGAAAAAGTGTTTTATTCCATTTAGTAACAGGTAGACCCTCCTTTTACTTATCTTACAGCTGTAACACGTCGAGGCATACTTTTCAGAAGTTCTCTGTAAGTATGGCCAGGAATTGCACGCCATATCTCTCGCAAGGCTGTGAGAAAAGATTGCTGTAAATATGGGCGTGCGTGGCGGTGTGTCGTACTCGTCTCTCCAATTCGTCTCACAAGTGCTCGATCGCATTGAGATCGGGGCTCTGAACAGACCAGTCAAGCGAATTCACCTCGTTTTCAGGAAACCAATTCAGCACACGTTTTGCAGGATGACATGGAGCTCGATCCTGTTTGAACAAATAACCATCATCGCCGTAGTATTGCCATAGTGTAGGCAAGGCCGAATCATCCAGAACGTCGAAGTACACGTCAGCGTTTATGGTAGAAGTACATAAAGCAATGGGGCGAGTCCTAACCAGGAAAACAACCTCAAACTAAGATGGATCCTCCTCCGAATTTCTGCTGTGTCCGAATAATTTTGTCCATATAGTGTGCATCCATGATAAGTAACATGAATCGAACTCGCACCACCTACAACTCACAGGATTGCTAGAGCAGTTCGGAGACCCACTGAGCAACTGTAGCTCCTTGTATTCAAAATGAAAAAATAAGATGGATCCTCCTCCGAATTTCTGCTGTGTCCAAATAATTTTGTCCATATAGCGTGCATCCATGATAAGTAACATGAATCGAACTCGCACCACCTACAACTCACAGGATTGCTAGAGCAGTTCGGAGACCCACTGAGCAACTGTAGCTCCTTGTATTCAAAATGAAAAAATAAGATGGATCCTCCTCCGAATTTCTGCTGTGTCCAAATAATTTTGTCCATATAGCGTACATCCATGATAAGTAACAAGAATCGAACTCGCACCACCTACAATTCACAGGATTGCTAGAGCAGTTGGGAAACCCACTGAGCAACTGTAGCTCCTTACATTCAAAATGAAAAACTAAGATGGATCCTCCTCCTAATTTCTGCTGTGTCCAAATAATTTTTTCCATATAGCATACATCCATGATAAGTAACAAGAATCGAACTCGCACCACCTACAACTCACAGGATTGCTAGAGCAGTTCGGAAACCCACTGAGCAACTGTAGCTCCTTACATTCAAAATGAAAAACTAAGATGGATCCTCCTCCTAATTTCTGCTGTGTCCAAATAATTTTTTCCATATAGCATACATCCATGATAAGTAACAAGAATCGAACTCGCACCACCTACAACTCACAGGATTGCTAGAGCAGTTCGGAAACCCACTGAGCAACTGTAGCTCCTTACATTCGAAATGAAAAACTAAGATGGATCCTCCTCCTAATTTCTGCTGTGTCCAAATAATTTTTTCCATATAGCATACATCCATGATAAGTAACAAGAATCGAACTTGCACCACCTACAACTCACAGGATTGCTAGAGCAGTTGGGAAACCCACTGAGAAACTGTAGCTCCTTACATTCAAAATGAAAAAATAAGATGGATCCTCCTCCTAATTTCTGCTGTCCAAATAATTTTGTCCATATAGCATACATCCATGATAAGTAACAAGAATCGAACTCGCACCACCTACAACTCACAGGATTGCTAGAGCAGTTAGGAAGCCCACTGAGCAACTGCAGCTCCTTATATTGAAAATGAAAATTTTCAAGACCCATAACTGAAATATTTTGTTATTATCACACATACAGTGCAAATAAAGATACATAAAATCTTGTCTTCCATTGTCAACATGCTTCCAATCTGGACAAGCAGATAATTGCGTCACGATCTAAAAGATCTGAGTGGAGGCAGTATCAGTGAAAATTCACTCTGAATAAAACGACTAGAATTCATTCTTTAAATGTTTATTCAAGCGCCTGTTATTTAAACGTTGTCTTGCAAATGAAACCAGCAATGTAACGTCTTTCACAAGACCGGATACACGGCTGAATCACACAAGCATAATCTCTGTTTCAAGATAATTAATTTCTCTTGAAACAAAGCTAATAACTTGTTTAGTTCCATAGCGTATCCAGCTCATGTTTCACGAAAACCAGCTTCGTTGGGAAGTAATGATTCATTTAATGATGTACTTTCGAAACTCCAATAACATCATCCGATCTAAACTGGATCAGACGTGTAGCTGAAGGGAATATATTTAGATTTTCTCTGAGCGCAACCAAACCTCTAATTTCTACCAATATTTCCGAGATATAGGAAATCTTTCTCTTCAAATTGAAAATTTAAAAAAATATATTACCATTAATGTACATTTCTTTATCTCTTTAATTGACTTCCCACACTAAGAGCTTTTAGGAAAGACTGGAATATCCTGATATGACTTTCATTTCTTCTAAAATCGTAAGGGTGTATGTTTGTGTTCTTTTAATAAGTTTTTTCTGTCTTAAGTTTACCGATTCATAGAAAGTATTAAAAATTAAAATATTGCATGCTTCTATACGTATTTGGTTTATAAATAAATACATTCAGTTGTTTAGTTGGGAGGATAAAATTTTTTACATTTCCTTAGCACTTTCCTAAGTTTTAGATCTATTTTAAGAGGGTGGCTCGGTGGGTTTGCCCACTAAGCTAGCAACGTGTGAGTTGTAAGTGGAGGAGGTTTGGTTACTGTATCTTACAAGCGCTTTGCCCTCTTATGTGTCTGTATAACTTTTCTAGACTGTATGTCCATCGACGTGTAGTCTTGTGTTTGGCTCAGAATGTGTGATCAAATATAGCGAATATTCCATAAAACCCAACCAACCATTTCATTATCGAATTTATCTTCTTTTTTAATCTTTAGTCTTCGTTATGTGGAGACTACTACATTACGTATTTACCCATAGTAATAGTTCCCATACTTACTGAATGTGACTTTAACAAAATGTAAGTTTATAGTTTCTTGCTAACATTTCCTGTTCTATCATTATTCTATACTGAACAGACCTTGCTTTTACTCTTGAGTTTGGTTCGCTACTTTACTGTCAATCTCTAATACACTCTTTATCGAGTTTATCTCATTTTTTAATCTTGAGCCTCCGTTTTGAGGAGACTACTGCATTACGCATTTACCCATAGTTGCCGTTCCCATACTAATCGAATGTGACTAAAACAAAATGTCAATTTATAGTTTGTTGCTAACATTTCCTGTTCTATCTTTAAACTATACTGAATAGACCTTACTTGTACTCTTAAGTTTGATTCCTTACTTTATTGTCAATTTTTGACACACGATAGGTAAATACTCTATTACCTCCTCAGAGTCTAGTACAAATCTTGCTCAAGTTCAATGTTGAATTTTCCAAGTTCTATCGATTATTTTTCACTTCCTGTTATTAATCATCATTCATTCTATTTTAAACAAAAGCGATAAGTGCTCTGAAGATACCTTTATTCAAATTTTCGGGTAGCTAATGTTTACAAAATAACAAAAGATACAACTACTTCGCTTACATTCCTCTCCAAAATCTCGATAACAGACTAGAAAAGAAAGAGGACGATCCTCAACATATAAGAAATCCGCTTATTTCCTCGACTAGCACTTCCATCTTCTTTATCTTCTCTCTCTTCCATCTTCATTCACGCTTCAACTTTTAGCAGGGAAGTTGACGAGGTGCCAACTTTCGAATCTGTTTAGGAGTATTACTTTATTAAGGATGGATACCATGACTCGTTTACCTGACATATGATCTTGAGCCGAAACCTCGAACCAGTCATTAGCACGGCGCCTTCTTCACGGGGCTCAAAATATTGACTTGCTATCCAGTTGACCAATTTGCCGTGACAGCCGAGATCTACGTCATTTATAGGAGTTAAGTTCTCCATTATTCCTGGCGTAGATGAAACGAGTAGCCAGTCAAACCCATATTTCAGTCTTTTAGGAGGCCAAATGCGACATGCAACGTCTAATGATGTATCGATATTTATTTTTAGAACGTAAAACTATATCGATTACACTTTGCTCCCGTTTGACATACGCAGGCTTCGGTCAGTTCTGTATTGCACAAACTAATAATGCTTTGGACTTAAATTCTATGATATAAATTATAACGGCTATATCGAGCCGCGGTAGCTCAGTCAGTAGAGCGTCGGGCTCGCATCAGAAGGGTTGTGGGTTCTGTCCTCGGCGGAGCCTGCAATTCTGATGATTGCGAGATCGGCGCATCGACCTGGCTAAAGTCCGTCGTGTTCACAAATGGTGAGTGGGGCACGTTAAATAGGTCGTGGTCACAAAGTCCCCCATGTTCCCATACCAAATCAATACCTATGGGGGGTACCTGATCAGAGGGTTATCGGCCTCTGATTGGGATCTAAGTTACGATATGTGTGAGTGAATGGATGTATGAAAGGGGCCTTCCTGTAAAACGGATGTGTCATGTATGACGAGCAAAGTCGGACTTCCTCCCAATGGGGATCAATAACATGGAAGGCACTCGCCTCTTGCCGTCTTCGACGGGCCTGGCACTCTTCTGGTCTGCCAGTGTAGGCATGAGAAACAACAACAACGGCTATATCCGTCGTGGTTCCCCGGTTAGAAGGCCGACCAACCGGCATAGTGGTTAAAGTGTTAGCCTCTAAATCGGAAGGTTCCTGGTTCGGGTCCGGATGTTTGTAAGCGTATGGTGTAGAGGCGGTTGGTGCACCTTAAATCTGTCGTGGCCGAAAGTCCTCACGTTGGGTTGGGTTGGGGTGGAAGTTTGGAGAGTGGGGTGCCAGCTCAGGTGTTGCTTCGTCATCTGACCGTGGTTCAAAATTACGAGGTGCTGTCCTCAGATCTTTCCCTTGAGGGACTGATCCCGGACCGTCGTCAATAGCCCGTTGTGTTGCTCTAGTACGACGTTAACTAAAATTACCTTACCCCGGGAAGAAGAGTAACGGATTAGCAACCAGAGGGTTGCGAGTTCGAATCCAACCAAAGATCGTCGTGTACAAAAGGGGCTGGCGCACGTTGAATTTGTCGTGGCCTAAAATATCCTCACGTTGGCATGGTGAGAAAGATTGAAAAGTGGGGTGCCGTCTCAATATTAACCTCGTCATCTGACCGCGGTTCAAAATTAAGACGTCTTTCACTTCCGAGTTTGATACTGAACCGTCATCAATAGCCCGGTGTTTTGCTCCAGTATGAGGTTAATTAAATACCTACCCCTATGGGTTATTATATAGATATTTTGCCGACCAACCGGAATATAGTGGTTGAGGTGATAAAAATTGCAATTGTTAGCCTCTAGATCGGAAGGTTCCTGGTTCGAATCCGGGTCCGGGCATTGATGTTTGTAAGCGTATGGTGTATAGGCGGCTGGTGCACCTTAAATCTGTCGTGGCCGAAAGTCCTTACGTTGGGTTGGCGTGGAAGTTTGGAGAGTGGGGTGCCAGCTCAGGTGTTGCTTCGTCATCTGACCATGATTCAAAATTACGAGGTGTTGTCCTCGGATCTTTCCCTTAAGGGACTGATCACGGACTGTCGACAATAGCCCGTTGTGTTGGTCTAGTTACGACGTTAATTAAAATTACCTATATAGCTATTTTTAATGTACTTATTTTAGTATTTTAGTTTTCCTATACTACCCTACAATAATGGACCGTACAGCAAGATGTGATGGTATAAGGGAAAGAATAGATGATTTAATAGTGGGATGGTCCACCAGGAACCACATGCAAAGGTCCCAGGCCATATCACGATAAACACCCCCAAACAAGTAGTCGGATTTTATGCAAATCCACAGGGGTCCGGTTTATTATTGTAGGGTAGTGTATTTTAGTATTATACCTACTTTTCTTAGTTCACCTATCAGGCTTTGACCTCGATTATCATACAGAAGAAGAGTAACATTTCCCTGTTACCATGTTTACGACCTACCATAAACCGGCATCTGATATGGTATTTTTTTTAATTAACGTCACACTAGAGTAACGGGTGGTAACGGTCCGGGACCAATCTCCAAAGGGAAAGAGCCAAGGACAACACGTAACGATATCGGTATCTGAATGCATAAGCTAGATAACTCAATTTTTTTTAATTTTAAGATAAATGGAAAATTAATTTTTAGATAAAGGCACTCTCAGTTTTAGACATACCTACACTTTCTAGCCGATAGATAAAAGTTGACAACTACTTGCATTAAATCCTGTATGCGAACTTGGATTTACTAACTAAAGTATAACTCAAAATACACCAATTTTTGAGTTACTTCTTGCATTTCGCAAGTGACGATACAACAAAACTTGATGAAAATCGATCGCCGGTGAAGTCAGTCAATTACTTTTATTCAATCCTCTTTATCGAAAAAATTGCAAATGAATTCTCATGACAAAAGTTCTTCATAATTGCTTTCTAAAACAATTTTAGTTCTATAGAGAACGAAGAAAACTTCTGTAGAATAATTTAAATTTATATATATTTCAACAAAAAGGAACTGAGAAAAGTAATCTTGAACAATTCCGGTCAGGGGTTTTGATTTGGAATTATAAAGCAATAGGACGTTGCAATAAATTAAGAATGAAAGAAAAACCATTATATTTCTGTATGTTTACAGCTACATAGGAGAAGGAACTAAAAAATTTTTACGTCAATCAAAACAATTATGACGCCGACCAACCGATATAATGGTTAAGGTGTTAGCCTCTAGATCGGAAGGTTCCTGGTTCGAATCCGGGTCCGGGCATTAATGTTTGTAAGTGCATGGTGTAGAGGCGGATGGTGCCCCTTGAATCTGAAGTGACCGAAAGTCGTCACGTTGGGTTGGTGAGGAAGCTTGGAGAGTGGAGTGCTAGCTCAAGTGTTGTCTCGTCATCTGACCGTGGTTCAAAATTACGTGGTGTTGTCCTTGGATCTTTCCATTAAGGGACTGATCCTGGACCGTCGTCAATAGCCCGCTGTGTTGCTCTAGTACGACGTTAATTAAAAATTACCCTATTACCATAATTACACTGTATGCTATCTACAATCGTAAAAACTTAAGACTTAGGGAATTGATCCCGGACCGTCGTCAATAGCCCGGTGTGTTGCTCACAGTCCAACTGAGTGACACCTGTGACGCATAGATGATATAATTCGCATTGAAATTTCGAGTGGTAATGGTAATTTTAGTTAACGTCGTACTGGAGAAACACAACAGGCAATTGGCAACGGTCCGGGATTAGTCCCTTAAGGGAAAGATCCGAGGACAACAAATCGTAATTTTGAACCACATTTAGATGACGAAGCAACACCTGAGGTGGCACCTCACTCTCCAAACTTCCACACCAACCCAACGTGAGGACTCTCGGCCACGACAGATTTAAGCTGCACCATAAGCTTACAAACATCCCTGCCCGGACTCGGATTCGCACCAGGAACCATCCGATCCAGAGGCTAACACCTTAACCACTATACCAGCTGGTCGTCCTGTGATGGAATAGAGGGAATTGGTAATTATTAATTAACGTCGCACTACAGCAACACAACGGACAATTGACGACGGTCCGGGATCAATCCCCTAAGCGGAAGATGCGAGGACAACACCTCGTAATTTTGAACCATGATGGAACAAAGGAATGAGGATGCGTAATTTATCTTACAATTACATATCAAAGAAAATTCTAAATAAGTTTCATTTTAAAGGAAGAAAAATACATTAAAAAGTAGCATTAAATACCTTCCATTGTGCTGATTTTCACTTAGAAAAAGAGTCGAAATCCTAATCTCGACTCGTTCAAATTTAGCGTCTTGATATTGGCAACCATCCTGCTGAATTTCACACTTCCCTGGAAGAGATCATTCTTTTATTAGCACGGGAATAAAATTTCTCTCCCGTTACACATAATGGTACTATATTTCATATTCTGTATAAATGACATTGAAAACTACATTAAATAATATCATCGAAATTATTATGCTATAATTAAATAAATTATGAATAAAAAAACATGAGGTACCAGATGGTAATTGGTAATTTTTTAGTTAACGTCGTATTAGAGCAACACAACGGGCTATTGACGACGGTCCGGGATCAGTCCCTTAAGGGAAAGATCGGAGGACAACACCTCGTAATTTTGAACCACGGTCAGATTACGAAGCAACACTTGAGCTGGCACCCCACTCTCCAAACTTCCACGCCAACCCAACGTGAGGACTTTTCGGCCACGACAGATTTAAGGTGCCGCAAGGTCTTAAAGAGGACAAGAAAGGAATGAGGGAAATAGGTAATGGTAATTTTAGTTAACGTCGTACTAGAGCAACACAACGGGCTAATGAGGGAAATAGGAAACGGGAAGGATTACTGGGGTACTTTGCGGCAGTGAAACCCATACACACCTAAAGAAAATGTGCCCCTCGTGTGTTTCTCTATGTGAAAAAGCGTTGTGATTCATAGGAGAAAAAATTAGAACTGCATAGTTAGACACAGTATCAAGGACTTTACTATACCATTTTTCAATTGTAGTTCCAGGTCTAAAAACACATGAATGAAGGTACGGAGTCCACCATCGAAAAGTCAGTCTTTAACACAGTACTATGAGCCAAATCATGGTGTTAAGAGATGTTGAGACTGTTTGCATGTAACATGTTCTCAAGATTAGAACACGTCAAGTCAAGAAGACAGTCCTGATTCTTGCATAAAAAGAGAGAGTAGTGAATACTTGTAATTGAATTCAAAACACATGTTCATGGCACTACTGTAAATGTGCTTTTCTAATTCAAAGCAAAATTTTGGTATTAGTGCGTATATATTCTAATGGAAGCCTTCGCCTTACGACAAATTGATATAAGCCCTTCAATGGCAGAAGTGGGGAAATATGTGGTAGAAAAAAAGATTTACTGACTGTCACAATAACAGTATGTCTAGTCCAGGACAGGTTCTGTGTTGCTTTGGGATGTCATGGAAGGTTATTCAGGATAATCCGTGATATCTTTTGGACATTTTTTGCAGAAAGGACATAATAGAACTGATTTAATTTTGATCCGGTACTAGAAAAGGAATGGCTGAAATGTAATCGGTAGAATAACTAGAGCTACAATTCAAACGAGTCTTCTGGTACCATCGCAAAGAAAATTCCACAGAAAAAGAATTATAAATTAAGAGAATAAATCCATCGTGAACTGCAGAATAGCAATAGAATACCCGACTGCAACAAACAACCTTGTTTCAATGCTTTCGAAATCGGTATCGCATTCATTGAAAACGAAAGAAATAGCGATACTGTAAGAACGTTCCCACCAAAATCAAATCTATTTTTTCCCATCTCTTTTTTTATACACACGAAAATGCGAATAACATTAAGAAAATAAAAAAGTTCTCGGTCAATTTCCTTACAGATGGTAGACGTCATCTATTGCTCTGTCGTCCGTAATCCATCCACGATTTTCCTTGATTTGAAGGAAGAGGGAAGGAAATCGGTCGATAATAGTCAAAAATGCGGAAGAATTTACGTGATGACAAGCAGAACTAGGTTTCCTGAGCGATCATTATACCTGCTGGCATCTGAAAAAAAAAGACCTATCCGAAAACACAGAAACAAAAAGTGCTTAGCGTTGTATAGGTTCCAAACGTTAAATTTGAAAAGGGATCGCTAAAATTTCAAAAGGAAGAATGACACTGGAACTGTAAATGTTGTGTGAGCGCACACAATTTAAATGGCCATGGAAACATTCTGTATAACTAAAATCTTCAAGAAATATTCTGAATAATAAAAAGAGCGAGGAACATGGGCCATGTATTATTGTCATGTCATGTATTGGGTCCCATAGTTTCAAGAATATGGTTTAGAAGTGGTGTGATACAACAATAGTTCTGGTCTAAGTTGAAAAAGCAAGTCAAGCTTGGAGACAAAAATTTGCTGATTATATTTATTAACAACAAGGAGTTTATCAATCCGTGAAAAATTTGCTGAAGAAACCTTAAAATTCAGATAAACGTTCTTCCAGTCCTAATCTGGTTTGAATACATTTTATGACAATTTGCACATTTGTGAAAATGGATATGGGTCACATTTGTGACTGGGTTATTCAAGGCCGCAGAAGGAAGAACATGTTTCACTATTCTAACAGAACAATGGCGAGGTAATGGTAATTTTTAGTTAACATCGTACTAGAGCAACACAACGGGCTATTGACGACGGTCCGGAATCAGTCCCTTAAGGGAAAGATTCGAGGACAACACCTCGTAATTTTGAACCACGGTCAGATGACGAAGCAACACCTGAGCTGGCACCCCACTCTCCAAACTTCCACGCCAACCCAACGTGAGGACTTTCGGCCACGACAGATTTAAGGTGCACCAGCCGCCTCTACACCATACGTTTACAAACATCCATGCCCGCACCCGGATTCGAACCAGGAACCTTCCGATCTAGAGGAACAATGGCGAGAGTTCGTAATAAAGGATAATGCTGGACAAATAATCCAGCTCATATAAAGCAAGAAAATTTGGTTAAATTTATTTAAGTCTTCATGGTTGATCAACGGACAAAATCGACGTCAAAAGATGAATTTTTTTTCTAGATTTAGTGTTTGCGCCTTGTCTATTGCTGTGACATATGCTGTCGCCATTATTTAATTGGCGTATATTTTCATATGCTACACAAGTCTCACTTTGGATAGAACAATAATTAGAATCTGTACTGATATACCTGATGTAGTAGAAAAATTGAAATACATGTCTAGTAATAATACGTCTTCCTTTAGTTCGAATTACCCACAACACCAAACTCAACAGAGTCCGTCTCGAAATCTCTTAAGTATCGTTTCCACCCCCTGTTCAGAATTTCCTTCAAGAAAATACTCAAATTCAGAGAAACGTTCTACCAGTCTTAATCTGCTTTGAGTAATGCGATAGTCCGTTGACAAGCTGAATCAACTCAAGTGTGGAGTGATTATGTTACATAAACAGAACGAGTTTCAGTGATCCGTAAGAACGGTTAGGGGTAGGTTTCCTGGTCAATTAATTTACTTGTAGCCAGCATAGTCGTATGCAGAACAGATATAATGCAGGACAGCAATGTCTGGATTGTTCAGTTTTTTGATGGACGGTAGCGATGTCAGAAGCTTGAAATCTTTTGCGAGGTTTTCAATCACAGAAAAATTAAAAATTAGTGCCTTTGCAAGGCTATTTAACATGTTTTTAGGACTACATTTAAAAGATAGAAATAAATTAATCCGTTAATGCAAAGATGAAGCTTTCACGGGTGCTAAGTTTGAATTTCAAGACCAAAAACACGTCAAGCGTCATTAATATTTGCCGACCAACCGGTATAGTGGTTAAGGAGTTAGCCTCTAGATCGGAAGGTTCCTGGTCCGGGTATGGATGTTTGTAAGCGTATGGTGTAGAGGCGGCTGGTGCACCTTACATTTGTCGTGACCGAAAGTCCTCACGTTGGGTTGGCGTGGAAGTTTGGAGAGTGGGGTGGCAGCTCAGGTGTTGCTTCGTCATCTGACCGTGGTTCAAAATTACGAGGGGTTGTCCTCGGATTCAAAAGGGACCTTAAAAGGGACTGATCCCGGACCGTCGTCAATAGCCCGTTGGGGTGCTCTAGTACGACGTTAACTAAAAAATTACCAATTACCATTAATATTTGTTTTAGCTGGTGTAATCCGCATCGGTAGGTAGGTAGTTAATTAACGTCGCACTGGAGCAACACAAGGGACTATTGACAACGGTCCGGAATCAAACCCGAAGGGAAAGATCGTTAAATGACGTAATTTCGAACCTCGTTAAGATGACGAAGTCACACTTGAGTCACACCCCACTCTTCAAACTTCCACACCAAGCCAACGTGATATAGTATGAAGCCACGACAGATTTAGTTAGCACTCCACCCACGTGTACACGACGGTATTTGACTGGACAAAGTTTCGAACTCGCAACCTGATGGCTAATCTGTTGCACTCTTTCAACTGTGCTACCGTAATCCTGTAATCTGTCTGATCGACATCTTAAAATTTCAAAATGACTTGTTTAAGGTGACATGTCATTTACCAGTGCTTTGGTATGCAAACTACATGAAATATGTTTTTGTTTTCTAAAAAAATAGGGCTTCTTAAAATTTCTTAAGGATTTTTAGCTTAAGCCTTATAAGTTTTAAGCTTATTAAGGATTTTTAAGGGCTTTTAAAAAGTAAAATGAAAAACCAGCTTTTTCTGAAGTCCGTGATAATCGTTTTGGATTGTAAGTTATGGTGTTTCACAACCATTGATTGAAACTTAATTGGGTGAAGATATTTAAATTATTTCTTGTATGTGAAATAATTTTTCTAGGAGGATTGGCTCCGAGAATCCCTAATCATTTGCCAATTCTCAAGCCGCCTTTTGAAAAAACACCGAAGACTCTTATTTTTCTCTCTCACACCCACAAAGGGCCGTTTAATTTCTCAAACACCTAACACTGAAATAAGAATGTACCGAAAGAAATGATAAATAAACCCCTTCTGTATCAATTTGAAAGCCACAATTTCACAAATCTCCCCTGTTCTACAAGACAGCTTAAAATAAACTAAACAAGGAACACCACCACGAACTGACAGGTAAGAAAAAGACAACAGCAAAAAATTCAGACATGCCGCAACCTTCCTCCTGGTTTTTCATCATCCAGTAACCTACATCGGAAGAAACCTTACCGATTGCAAACAGCAAAACAAAAAGGATACAAAATGCAAGAGCCTCGAAATGAAGCGAAAAAGAAGACCCCTTCTCTGTGGCGGAAACAAAAACCTATTCTGCCAGCCTCGGGTTTCACTTTTAAGAGGAAATAATCTCCTTAACTTAAAAAAAGGAAACCTTAGGAAATACGGAGGCTCTTCCCCCATTACAGTCAGAGATAGGAGGTTTGTGGATGTTGCCCTTTTCCTGATGTGCTTAACCCCGTATGGCCTGCAGGAGATTACCAGCATAGAGGAGGCTTCGCTTAATCCTCCAGGACGGATGGGAAGGAAAGGTAGACCTGGAGGAAGAAGTTGGAAGGATTCCTTCCCTAAGCTGATAGGGTGATATGTCAGAAGGCAAAGCAAATTAAAACCCAACCTCTGCAGACGTGAAATTATTCATCGGACGTGGCCACAGTATTTGAACCGCCTGGAGGGAATTCAAATTAGGAGACGCGGTGCATCTTTTCGATTACATGAATGGATGGTCAGAATTGTTCACTCACTTTGTTTCTGTCTGTGTCACCAAGCATCTAAATATTCAACTAGATTGTTGATTCAGATAATTAACGCTTCTTCAGATAATTAAAGATTCGTTCCGCTCAATCACGTTTGCATATTACGTAAAAATTTATCATTCTTAAATTAACGGAACCATCAATTAAAATGCCTTAATTTCTATATTCGATATTGTTCCGAACTAAAACATCAAATCCTCCAATGATTATTCCCACACGAAATGAGAAATCAAAATCTATATTTTATCTTTGTACCTTGGTAGAAAAACAACCAATGTTCACTTTGTAGGTTCTTAATAACAGTAGTTTTTGTTTATTTATCTTTTTATTTTTTAAATAGCGCACAGAAATACTTTACAATGTATTGATTCATTCATAATGCATTGGCAGGGACATTGACTCTTCTTTTTTTAAACTTTTATTACCATGAAGTGATTTGTGGACGTGTTGAGTGAACAGCCAGAATATGATAGCATAGTGCTAGCGATAGATATTATGTATGTAGTTCCACAATCGGACAATTTGGACATTGAATCTTTTTCTACAAAAGTACAGATTTAATGATACAAATTTTTTGAAGAATGCTGTTGAACAACATTTCACATTTAGATGTATAATGATTAGATCTGGGAAATTTTGAATGTTTACCTGACAATCTAATGTACTATGAATGATAATATTCACTAGCGCAATCAACATTTTGTTGGTGCTTAACCCATGGTACTGAATAAATTCTACACCAAGACATGGAGGTTGTGCAAAATTATCTTAGGGGGTCGAAGAAGATTTCTTGGCTATACACGTTGATACAATGTAGGATATGATGTGGAAAGGCTGGCTCATTTTTACATTTGGTGCTCTGGAGAAATACTTGTTACCATTGACATAGATGATATGCTTTAGATGTCCAGTGCGCAGTCTTGTCAACATAGAAACAATCCTTTTCGACCTGTTGAGATCTAAAAGCTCATACGGAGATTGGCCCATATACCCATGATGGGAAGGTACAATTTTTCTTTTTAGCTGGATAGATGGTATTTTATGAAAGGGCAATGTCACTTTTTTCTGCTTCCATGTAGATCGATTGCTCCAAATTGTGCCGAATATAGTCAGCTGTTTTGTTCCCTGTGATCCAACGTGATAAGGGATCCATTCAAAAGCAATAGTGGATTCTTTGTGGAAGCTTATAAGGAGGTTGGCAATTCTTTGTAAGAGTGAATCTTAGCTGGTGAAGAATCGTGTAACAGCACGGATAGCTGCTAAGGAATGGACTTACAAATTTCATTTAGATGGACTGGTTTGTGGGGGAAACCATTTAGAGCTTCGTAGATGGCTATTAGTTTAGCATTAAATACGGAGAAATTGCGCTAAAATTGGTGCCGTTCAAATACTGTCCCATGATTTGTATTGGGATTATCTTCCCCCTTCAAATGGTTTTGATGAGATATATCGTCCACCAAGATATTGCCGATTTTTTTTAAGATGGCGAGATCAAGGTCTGGTCCATTTTCCTCTTAGGACGAGTTATCTTGTTCATCAGAATATAGTCGGTTTTCTTCTGATTGCGAGATACCTAATCGAGTTAAGAGTAGTTTACCGTCATTTTGGCAAAGTTAGGATTTTAATCTAATTACAGTTGTCCAATCAACTATTGCTTGGATATTCGAAATTCCTTCTTTGAAATTCCGACGAGCCGAAATCATATTCGTAAAACAAGGCAAGTGACGTCGCATCCGAAATACATACAGGAAGAACGTTTCAAGGCGAAAATGCAACCACCGTCTACATCCAGCTCGACAGAAAAAAAATCTTCCACCGTGATTTGAATCGTGAATGCCCTTTTCAGTCCATAGTTCTTCAACTTTACTGACAAGATGGCCGACCTCCTTAAATATGACTTATTTCTCAAATTAAATCCTGTTCACCCATTCTTCGACATCAATATCATGCGCTCGACTGAAAAACATCCATATCTGCAACACGAAACCAATGGCGGGAAATTTTCTCTGCACCAATTCGAGTTGGTGCCTTCACCTCCTCCAAGTGAAAGTGTACCGAAGAACATAAGCATCGAGAGAGAATGTTATTCCGCCGGGAGAATAGCAACTCGCTTCCACCCCGTCGAAAGCCAAGGCGCACGGCTGCCAGTAATGGCTCTCAACATAAACCTAACGGAGCCGGATTAATTAACTGCCTAATCCCCAGGGACAAAATTTAAATATTAAGAGATCAGAAAATAGCGTCTGCGAGAGACAGCGAGGAGGTCGGGGTACAAGTCAGAACAAAGTACTTTCGAGTTTCCCCTCCTGCTGTTTGTTTTAAATCTCTCGCTTTATTCTCGTCTAATTAGGTTTTCCCATAACCTTTTAAAGACGAATTTGCAACAGGATTTTTAAGTAATACGTTTCAAACAATGTGATAAAAACCTCCCACGACTCTGATGTCTTAAAACAAGCATGTCACTTTTAAACTGTTCGTTTAAATTGTGAAGACTTCAGGACAACAGGAAAGAAATCCTGCAAGATTAAATATATCCCAAATAAGTGGTAGATTATTCTACGACTCTAATATATTGAAACGAGCATGTAACTGTTTTAGATTGTAAACTTTAAACTGTAAGGAGTGAAGGGCAGTTTCTTCCACTATTTGAAGTATTGGCCTTTATTTTTTTAAAGTATCTAACAAGATATATATTTACAAGCAGAAAATGACACTCATTCGCCACTATCCAGGCCAGAAATATCAAGTATATACATTGGTTCTAGTGAGAATGATTGTAAAGATAAAAATAATACTTCATTAAATAAAATGTAAAATGCTTTATTTAAATACCTTCACAAGCCAATAAGTTTAACACGATCTTAACTTATCAATAAAACATTCAGGAAATCAGCTTCTTCTCAATTCATGTTTACTTGATTGGTTTCGATTTCAAAAAAAAAATATGATAACCAACCGTATCTTATAAATACTATGAAATGGATACCTACGGTACCCAAAATATAAAACAAAAGTGAAATATCTATTCATTATTAATAAAAAATATCTTCACAACCCAAATATGTCCTTGTGGTACACACATGATAAAATAACAATTACCACTACGAAATATGAACGTAATTTCCTATAAAAGACGAGGTGGGAAAAGTGAAGGCAAGTTAGATCATAATTCAAAAGACAAGATGTAAAAGCAAATGAGACTGAATGGAACATTTGTATGGAACACAACCCATTACATACAAAATATGAACTGATACGATGATAAAACCAGTCAATGATCGAATGCAAAATTTAAACCATGACAGTAAAAAAACTTGTTATTTTATGAGCTTCTTACAGAAACGCATTTTGTTATTTTACTTGAAAAGTCAAAACTATTTAGAATGTAAAACAACATGTAGGCAGAATAGGAACCCTGAATTAAGCAAAAGCAGCACAATTTAAAATAGTTTAAAAAAAAAAAAAACGTTAAAAAAAAACAATAGCGATTATGTTCAAACGATGTAAAAACTTTCAAAATAAAGAAAAATTTTACCATCCACACACATACCTATAACTACAAAACAGTATAAACGAAGTATCCAATACTTTACAAATCTTGTAAACAAGACATAAGGAAAAATGTAGAAAAATACGTTCCTCAAAGGAATAGAAAGGCGCCAATTCCTCTATGACCTCCCTATTAGCCGTTTCTATCAGAACCTAGTTGAAAAACTTTCCAGAAAAAGTATAAAGATAAGAGAAATCGACGATAATCTAGGGGAAAGGGGCCAGAATTGGGAGATTGAAATATACTTTGGAAGTTCTTCAACATTTATGAGTTAAAGACCTGACCAATACAGCGACTTTCTTTGTGTTCATCGTCTAAATCCCACAGACATGGCGCTCTCAAAGAGGGAGGACACTGCAATTCAGTTGTTTTTAAGATCCTACGGTGAAGGTAAACCTACTAAGGACCCGGTTTCCAAACTTAATCCCTCCAGTAAACGGCCTCATCAATACGTTCTAGTTTCAAAACAAGGAAATCTACAAGAGCAATATCTAGCAAAAATTTAGACGCTACGCTCATGTCACTGTTACATGTGCAATCAACTGAAGTTGATTGGATTTGTTACCATGCGGTCACTTTTTGTAATTCCGTTGCTTATTAGGGTTTAATCAAAAGGAATTAGAAGAACTTACTGAGAGCCACAACGGTAATTCCAATAGTGCGAGTTTTACTACCTTTCATAATGTTACTCACGTCCTTTATTTTAAATCTACCTTATGTAAAATTTTATGAAAGATTTTTTCTTAAAAACAATGTCTTCGCCATACTTTAATTTTATTTTTATATTTTTTATTTTCATTTTGCAATTTCTTTTTTAAATAAGAATTTTTGATGGATAACTGAAAAAAATATTTCACCTAATTTAATAGGTACTTATGTGAGAAAATTATTCATTTAGATACACTGTATTCATAACTAATTACAAACATGCGAAAGTATCGAATTTATTACAATATAAGATACATCAATTCACATTGTAAATTACGTTTAACATATTATTTTTTGGTCAAACTGGAGCACTCAGAATTCAACCAATAGTCCCGAACCCCCCCCCCTTCCCCTTCCAAAAAGTTCCTGATCACAAAAATAAAGTTAGTTTACTATAAGTAAAAAGAAGTTTTCCTAAACCCAAAAGAAGAAAAAAAGCAGTCAATAATTATGTTAGCTTAAGTTATATTTAAGTATAGTTATTTATGTATTGCAGCAGAAAATATCCGCAAACAAAACACGAATTTAGCATCATATATATTCGATAGGTTGATATAGCAAATGAAGAACCCATGTATGTGCTGTGACTGTCTTTGGATTGGAAGAGATGGGGCAAAAGAAAGGTAATGCCATATGTGGCTTCCCGTTGGGTAGTCGCTTCGACATATTGAAGGAAAGTGCCGATGGGGCTAAGTCCTTCTTGATACATATTTTACTAGCCACTGCGTGGCCAGCACGGCGTTGCCCGTGACAGTTCTCTTCGTGGGGTTCAGGCGTGACCACTGCTAGCTAACCCCCGGTGATTGCTACGAATATATTCGCGGATTCGAATGTTTGCGTGTATTATTTTGCTTGTATTATTCGTATGACTATGTTTATACGGGAATTCGTATGTTATGTATTTAATTGTTAAATTTTTGTAAAGATTGCATACAAATCTGCTTGGACAAACTTCAACGTAGCTATTTGCGAAATAACATTTATCATCTACGCCCCTCATAAACGTATCCGTAGGGTCGTATTTGGTTTGAGGGCTTGATAAAACTCTATGGAATGTCGTATCTGGTCTGCTGGCTGGTTAAACCTATTCGGATGGTCATATCTGGTCTGAGGGCCAAGTAAAAATATTCGTTGGGCCATATCTGGTCTGCGGACCCGAGGTAAACCTATTCGCTACAACTAATGTCCATATGCTTAAGGTCCTTAAAGTATTTTGTGGTGGACACCTGACCCCACCTATTGAATCAGTTGAATCAGAGTAATCGAATTTGGATAATCATACAAGTAAAATATACTGTAAGAGAAAACCTCGACACCTCCGGAATTGCTTGCAGTGGAAACGTGCATGAAAACACCATAACAACTTCCCTGTCTGAAAATCAATTTGAACGTGATAAAACCGAGTAACTACAAATTTTATTTGATTCAACTACGGCTTTCCAAGATGTCGAGAAATGAAACCGCAAAAGGCGTTGGATTAGACGTAGGGAAAAAAGGAGTCGCGAAATCCGATGACCGGGGGAAGGAAGGACGAACTAACGGCTGTTGAGGTGACTGGTGCATGACGGACGAAAGTGTGGGACTCCATTATACCAGTTCTGTGTCATTGTTAATACCGAGTAAATGTGGCAGGTTGAAGAGTACACCGAAAATCTAACCGTTATAGATGAGAATAGAGAAGATGCAAATATGACTATGTTCAACTATATTCAAATCTTAAAAATGAGTGGTTTAAAACATAAAAAAATTAACCAACAGATCAATTCTAAAGTATCATATGATGTGCCTGGCATGTGTAAGAGTGTTTGATTTGGAATATCTTGGAAGCAATTTTTTAACATTATGAAACAATCTGGCGATGCAGCAGTCATATTGCTAACTTGAGCAAGTTTTATTTCATACTATTTTGGCAATTCAGAGCGGGTTGAAATAAATTTTGACAAATATTTTGAAGTAGTAAGTTTTGTATATAGCTTTAAATTCAATTAGGTAATTCTTCACAGCTTTTCTGAAATTAATTAAAAAAGTAAAACCGAATGAACCATAACTAACGATTGGAATAAGTATTTCCCACGCGTTCCGTAAATGTTATAAATGATAATTTTGATTACAAAAAAAATATTACAGCTTGTCCTGCCTAACTAACATACGTCAGGGAAAGCGGAATCCAGAAATATACAAAAAAATTATGACACGAATTTCAAAACGATTCTAGAGACAGAGATAATGTTGTATACGTGTATACGACCAAAAAGGCCCCCCTCACCAACAGAATCCGGGTCAATCCGAATCCAGTAGAAACTGACTGACGGAGATTCGGAAGACCTGCTTCCGTACGAAATAGCTTGTTCATCAAAAAACGTTTCATAATGCTGGAATGCACCCAAATCTATGTCGTTATCTAATCTAATCTTTCTACTGGTTTCGGATGGATTAGAATTATGTTAGTGTAAATGGGCCCTATCAGTTTTTCGGTGCAAATAAACTTTGATATTACCAGGAATTCTTTAAAAAAAAGTTATTTTATCTGCGGTTAATTTATTTGAGACTTTACCTAAAAAAGCTCTATAACTTTGATGGTAATGGTAATGGTAATTTTAGTTAACGTCGTACTAGAGCAACACAACGGGCTATTGACGACGGTCCGGGATCAATCCCTTAAGGGAAAGATCCGAGGACAACACCTCGTAATTTTGAACCACGGTCAGATGACGAAGCAACACCTGAACTGGCACCCCACTCTCCAAACTTCCACGCCAACCCAACGTGAGGACTTTCGTCCACGACAGATTTAAGGTGCACCAGCCGCCTCTACACCATACGTTTACAAACATCCATGCCCGGACCCGGATTCGAACCAGGAACCTTCCGATCTAGAGGCTAACACCTTAACCACTATACCGGTTGGTCGGCTCTATAACTTTGAAGCGGAGACAAATTTTAAGATGAAACTTGAATAATCTGTACACTCTGAAATTCGTATGCATATCTGAGCCATTTTGCTCGTGCAAAGTAAGGTATTGAAGCACCAATATGCAGAAGCGTACATTTGATAATATGCTGCAATTAGTTTATATCTGTTAGCATGCCAATGGCAGACATTTTCAGTCTCTTTTGTGATATTAATGATGTGACAGTGAAGATGTAGGCACTTTTTTGCATACAAATTTCAACTTGAAATGTTTTCCTCTTCCAAAATTACAGCGCTTTTGGGGAAGTCCCATATACAATTCACAAACAGTTGACTGAAAACAGATTATTCAACGTAAGATATCAATATCCAGGCTGGCAACGAACGTTCGAAGTTTGGTTTAGTAAAATACCACGACCCAATTCCTGAATCTAGTAGTTTCCACGAACACAAAATCTTTCACTCTAAACGCTGCATTCGAGATACTCACCAATCACCAAGATAGTCAGAAGGAAGAAAAATTAACAGTGTGGGAGCATGGCGAAACCACAGTTCCACGAGAGTCGGACTTTAAACAGATTATCAGCCCGGTCGCTATATTTTCTCGAATAAGCTAATCATGAGGTCGGGCACAGCCGGCGGGTAAGACCGAAGATGTTATGTCTTGCACGTAACGCTAATGTTATCTCGGAACCGAGAATTTAATGTCCGATGGCTCCGCCGGGCCTTACTTATGCAGATGGGCTTAGCGGGTCCCAAATCCCAGAATTCTTCCATATCTCCCCAAGCATGATTTATAAAGTGCTCTGTGATTAATGTTAATGTACAAGACAAGGAAATTGAGCTTCGTTCTTCGAAGTGCTTGACCTTCCAGTTATCAGTTTCTAGTTCCTGTCTGTGTGACATGCAAATTATTAATTGGAAAGTTTCGGGTGTTTTTTCCTTTCTATTCCGTCGAGACGTTACACCTTTTCTTGATTGGATAGAGCATTTTTAATTATGGTCAAGGTAGAAAGTACTATAAAAAGAGAGGACACCCTTAACGGCTACTAAGTGGTGGTGAATAATGAGATTGGAAGCAGATGTGTTACGCAGGCCGTTGGGAAATGACAACCGTCTTCATCAGTATAGTTAGGACTTGTCGTTCTTTGTTGAGAATAATTTTGTTAGAGGTTGAAACGTGGATTTCTCACATATAACGGACTGTCTGCACGCCATGAAATGTAATTAAATTGTCTCCTTGTGGAATTTAATAAAAATAATTGGTACACCACTTTCGAACTATGAACACGTCAACTTCAGTAAAAAAGTAATTGAGTTGCATTTTGGGGAAGAGGCGTACGCCGAATGTCACTGTGGTTGCCAGTTTTAATTTACCATCGAGTTCAAAGGCATTTTTTAGATAAAAATTAAGAAATTAAAATTATGATTTCATGAACTCTTTTGACTGATATGCATCTTGATATTTGGAAAAGCTATTTAGAACCTGTGAGAATACTGAGCACAGATACCAACATAATCCAAATTTATTTTTACCAAACTATTATTTTTCCCCCATCACTTGACAAGAATAATTGGTAAGCATTGATCACCAGACATTTTACGCCGAGACTGTGTATTCCTCTTGTTTATTCCAAATGAATACTTGGATGTGTGATATGAATATAACTACACTATAAAACTTGTAGGCTATTTTAAGCTATGTATAGCAATTCCGCTTAGTAAAATTATTTAAGAAAGGAAAAGAATTTACATGAATACCAAACACAAAAATACGGAGGCGAAACATTTTTAAATATATTTTATAGCTTGAAACTGATTATATATCAGATCTGCGTGTTTGAGTGTATGAAACGGCGTGCAAATATTCTAAGAGTTTACGAATCTAGGAGACATAAGGAAGTTTTGTTGTTATTCAAGTAATTTAATTCGCAAACTGAATTGTTTGTTTACTTCCGTGCTTGAAATTTCTCTCGATTCTGCAAATAAATGAGTCTTTGTGTCACTTGAATTTGATTAGATTGTTTATTTTATTTTAATCCACGCATGAAGGAAAGTGTTTGTCAAACTTCAACTTTAAATATAAATTTGATTAATAAAGGATAATCTTGACTTTAAATAATGCGAAGAACAAAATAAGTAATGAAATTATGAATTATATATATATATATATATATGTGGTTATAATTTCTATAAAAAGAAATCTATTTCATAAATCTATAAATCAACAGTTTCTTTCATTTTTTTTACTATGCAAAGGGTCGTCGATTTGTTTTTATTTTCTCATGGACCTTTACTTAGTTTATTAATCAAGGCGTCACTTAAAAAAATCTACACAACAGGCCATCAAAAATGCAACACCATGAAGAACAAAAGATATCACGAAGCTATATTTATTGTACAAATAACGTCAGGCACAAGGGCGATATTAAAATTACAGCTCCATAAGACTTGTGCAACGCGAAGAAATCTGTATTTTGTATAGTCGGGCTCTGGACGGCAAGAACTGCTGCTATACGTCTCGTTATCGAAATAAAGAAGTTTTGGATGTGTGTTTGGGGTATGTCAGACCATGATGAATCCATGCGTTGCCAAAGTTGATCTGGCGTAGCCGCGGGTGGTCTGTGGTATGCCATTTGGGCGATCTTAGACATTACATAATCGATGGGCAACATATCTGGTGAACGAGTAGACCATGGAAGAAGTGAAACCTGGTGAGTATCGAGAAATTGTTGCGCGTTGCATATCACGTGTGTTCAAACATTGTTCTATTGAATTGTTTTTCAAACCTATTAATTGTATTCCTTACCTTCAGAGCAGCCGTAGGCAAGCCCTAAAGGTAAGGAAGGACAACAGGTTCCAAAACTTAAGAGATGTGACGGTGGCTGTTGAGTGTACCAGTAGTGCATACTAAGCGGGTGAGGCAGGAGAATCCGATACCATAACGTCATACGGTTGACTTGTACCGCGATACATAGTCATGTAGGCTGTCACTGCTAAACTTGGATGCGACTATCGTGATGCTTTAAACAGAATCGAGATTCGTCTGAAAAGAGGATGTCGAATTGCACGTGCTGAAAATTTGTTGTGCAACATGCCCTAATACTTGAGTTAGGGTTCTTGATGCTGCAGTACGATCCGCAATAGAAATGAGCACAAGATGTATGTTCTCTCGTTCAGTGATGTGTGTTGAGGCTATTGTAATCATTCACATCGGTCAATTCGTCCCTCCTGCACTCACTGATTTCACATTCGCATCACTGTGACTTGATTTCATCTAACACACAAGCACCGATATCTAGGAAGAATAATCCGCTGTCTTGATAAACCACAATTCTTCCTTTCTCGACCTCAGAAACATGCCAGTATGACTGCCGTATTTTTCAACGAGGCATAATTAAGCTTTTATAAACTGCATAATTAAGATTTTTATACATCAGGAAAACTTCTTACAAAACTTAAAACTTGGATCAGTTCTCAATTTGTATACTGCTTACAAGAGGGCGTTAGTGGCACACATGATGTATATGTACTCAAAAGTAATACTCATTTGCATATCCTTCCATGGTCTACGCATCGTGAAAACTTCAAGGCTATTGAATACTTCCTTCATAGTGTATTTTCGATGCCAGCAGTGTATTGCTGTGAAGTTTGAAGAGCGAAGCGCCTCCACAAGGGTACAGTATATTGCTTTGTATTTATTCTGGGTGTTAATGGAGAAATAACCTAAATCGGAGGAAAAACATTTACAGGAATTATCGAAGCTAAATTTGCATCTAAGCTTAGTTGCCTTCGTATGAATTAAGTAACAGAGATGATTTTAACATCTCTGTAGACAACTCGAGAATTTGACAGACATAACGCAGCTCCTGAATGTATCGTTCGACATGGCAGTCGTATGACCAACATAGTAACTGCAGCAGCGACAGAGAAGTTAAAGCACTCGCTTAAAGAGCTGTAGACATGTCTTTTGTTGTGACTTCGATCCTCATATGAGCATATAACAGGCTGGTTGAGGTCTTTCTTGAAGATGATGCATAGCTGCTAGCCAGATTCCTCAACTGTAGTTTTCGGACCCCCAGATAAACCCAGCTCGAATAGAAGTTCTTAGGGCTTAAACAGTTACACAAATCAGATTCAATTTACACCAAATTGGAAGATTAATTTGGGGTTGAGAGTCAGGTTAAGCTAGGGGTGATAACCTTTTAGAGTACATGTGCCGAAATCATTATTTACTATGCAAAATTCCTCACGTACCAACCAAAATTTAGAAGACTCGAAGTAATTTGTTTCTCTAGGTCTTGGGAGAATCTTTTCAAATAGTCACAAATCCCATTAAAGCAATTATTTGATAATAAAAGTAGTCGTCTTGGTATACGAACCGGAAAAACGTCGTTGACGTGCCAAGGTTTCCCACTCCTGGACTAGGCGTTCCGCCCACGCTTATTCAAATGGTAAATAAAAATAAAAACTAAGTTCGTGTTTAGTTTTGCCCTTCGGTCAGTTTATCTAACACAAGGGTTTAAACCAGAACCTACAGTTTAGGTACCGAGTCCAAACCTCTGCGAACATACATGCCAAGACCGGGATTCAAACTCTAGACTGGTCGGAGAGCTAACTACTCTGGTTCCGGGTAGAGACGTAGGCCTGTGTTGAAGCTATAGAAGACCATAAGGAAATTTATATGGACACTAGATTGATATCAAAAATCTCAATATTAAAATTATTAATTCAAAATTATTTAAAAACGAATTTATTTTTAGCCTGGTTTCGATTGTTCTATCATTGGACATTTTATGTATAAATAGCACGTACTTACTAGGAAGTCTTATAAGATAGATATCTCTCTTAAACGTTTCTCAAACTGTTCTTGCGGGGAATGTTCCTCCAGGGTGCCATGAAGGTTTTGGAAATATTCTACTCTTGTCTTACATTGTTCAAAGTGCATCTTATGTGAATCTTCGCAATCTTAGGGAGTGTTAGAGGCAACATTGTTGTTCAAAGTAGTCAGTGTTTGTTTCAAATAATGGTTCGCACCTATGAATCTTGTAAGTACTTTATAGTAACGGTAAAGAGAAAATTTCATGCATTCCCACGAAGACTTTTAAGAATTGATGTATTACTGTTTAGCATTCTCAAATGTACCGTTTCAATTTCTTGATCTTATAAACCGGGGTTATAAGCAATAATTATAATTACATTATTCGTGATATCTATATAAATTAAAATGGAACTTTTGTACATTAACTATTTTAGATCCATTTCAAGTTATCTATCCGTTTTGGGTCACTTTAAGGCAAAATCATCCACGCTTGGTGTCTGTGTGTCTGAACTGTGTACAAACGGCTGGATTTAATTTAATGGAAATTTGTAAACTGAGTACTCAGAGTAATAGTGACTGAAATCAAAAGAGCGTCAGTCTGTCTTTCATTTTAATATAGGTTTTTAAGGCTTGTCTGTTTATACAAATATCACATAAAACCAATTTAACGTTTCCATAAAATGTAATACAGTTCATAAAACATTAACTTAATGAATAATTTATCTAAAATTTCCTTTGCCCACATTTTAAGCAAGTTTCACGCTAAAAAACCCGAATACTCAAGCTTAAAACACTCCTAATTTGGCAGTGTTGGAGAAACAGGGATGTAAATTGAGTTTTGTGGCTACTCAGATTATTTTACCAGTACAGCTGGGAAAAAAAATATTTTTACAGAATTCCTTGCTAATTTTTAGTTTATTTTTTCTTTGCGAAATATAACTAATTCCGAATACTTGGAACACATGATATAAAGAGAATAAAACGCAATTCGCACTGAGCTTGGCAGAATTGTTCACCATTATTCTTTAATAGCATGTATTAATTTCTAAATGGCATGTGTAGATTTTGACCAACTTTTGGTTAAACACATGTGGTAGGTAATTAATTAACGTCGTACTGGAGTAAAATAACGTTCAATTAAACAACGCCTCGTAATTTTAAACCACGGTCAGATAACGAGAACAACGCCTGACCTAGCACCCCACACACCAAACACACGTGGTTGTAGAATTCCGTTTAATATGAAAAGAAATAAAACACAGCACAAAACCTTTGGACTGGCAGTTAAACGAATTTATTCTAAGTGTTTTAAAATTTTTTATCATAGTTTCCCTATACAGATTCATTTTAAACTCATTAAAACGTATTTCTTTATCTTGTTTCACAAATGCAATTACTTGGTTTTATTGAAAGTTGCAGTCAATAGACAAGTATAAAACCATCATTCTCATTCTAAACAAGTCGTGGTTTGCATTCAAACGTGCACAAAATGCCTTAAGAATTTGTTTTCAAACTGCAAGCAAATTAGTGCAAATGGCGGTGTTGAAGGAATAATAATGTTAAAAAAATAGCCCAACTAAGATTTTTGAAACATTAAAAATTATTTTTCATGGAGACAGAAATTCAAGGTGTCCTACCATTTTTTAAATTCCCTTTTTTAATTTGTTTTACAACAGGGGTGCAATACATACCGAATGGATTATTTGATGGATATACAAGTATACGATTTGCATCCAAACTAAGTTGTACAAATTATAAAATGTCGAAATGGTTAATTTCCAGAATTTTAAGGATGGCACTTTTCTACGAAAGAGAAAGTGATTTTCTGGTCACTTTTTCAATCCTAAGTAACACAATTCAATTTGAACAGGGTCGGGGTCGTTCTACTAGTAATTAATAATAGTTATAACTATAACCTTTTTTTTTTTTTTTTTTTTTTTTTTTTTTTTTTGACAAAACATGAGCAGACATTGAGACAAAATATTTAACGTCTTCAAACACAATTGAATGCATAAAGTTGACTAAATGTGACAAGAAAGTTGGTTCTAATAATTCATTTTATTCTGATAATGAATTCTAATGATTCTAAATTTGTGTAATAGCGGTTATATAAAAGAGAACCACAAATCCCACACGGAATAATTAAAAAGCTTAGGCCTGTATTAGCGAGGTTATCATAAGTCTTTAGTGAAAGTTTCACAATAAAAAGCTTTAAAAAGAACAAACATTGAAAGCACTTCTATTAGCCTTTTAAGCCCTTCGTTCGTGAGGGCTCGGAAGGATTTTTTTTATAATTTAGGTTCAGAGGAATCAATAAACACATATAAATGAAATGTATGCGAAAATAAGCTCAGATCTTAAAGGATTACTTTGAAAAAGCATTTCTTGAAAATAAATCGAATACTCATTAGGGTAAAAAGCATTCTTTTATAGAAGATGAAGCACAAGTCAGTTCTTGTTCTAATAATATCTAGCATAATGTATCAACCATTCATAGGAAGAACGAACCTGTAATTGGCCAATTAGTGCACATTATTCCATGAAAACAATACGCTTGAGCTAATTTGTAATTGCACTTTAATATTTTATGAACTTAGGGTGGGAAGTTAGGTAGTTAATTAACGTCGTCACACAGAACGGGCTATCGGCGATGGGGTTCGATCTCCAAGGAAAAGATTCGAGGACAAAACCAAGTAATTTTTAACCACGGTCAGATAGCGAGGTGAACACGTAACACCTCACAGCCTTCTCTACACATTCAAGGAACAGCCTATTTCAGAGGCCACACATTCATTCCAAAATGACAAATATCCATGCCTTACCAGGATTCAAACCAGGAAACGTTTAATTTGGTAGCCAGCACCCTGGTAATTAGAGCAATTGTTTGGCAAATATACAAGAACAATTTTTAATATTTAATATCTTAGTTTTATCTTCGTTCAGAATAGTGATTAAACATTAATTCACCAAAACATACCCAATTTCAATGCATTAGGTTGCTTGGCGTTCTTTCTTGTTGTTCATTCTCATTGATCTTAAGAATAATTAATTGATTGTTTATTGAGTCTAGACTAGCTTGCTTATTTATATATAGGAAAGTCGGCCATTACTGGTAGGTGGTCAGATTGATTGGTTCTCTCTCTCTCTCTCAATAGTAACAAAGAATTCATTCCTAAAAGTTGGTGAGATCCTTTACTGGATTCCAACCCACATTTTTAGGTACACTGCTCTGGAGAAAACAGACTAGAAGTTGAAAACCTTTAAGTCACTAAACGATTGAATTTTATGGTGCAATAGCCCAACACAAGACAGACAAGTTAAAGTCGGTCACAAAATGAAGAGGAAACAGACTGCTTGAAATAAAAATACAAAGACAAACGTGCCGTCCTGTAATTCTAGTTCCAACACGAATAACTTAGGAAATAAATAATGTTGAAATGCCATGTTCCGTTAAACTACAACATTAAGGGCACAATAACAAAGCAACGAAGGAAACAAAAGATTAAATATTGCATGATTGCAATCATTCCGTATCATGCTCAGTTTGTTCACAGCATCCTGTAATTTTTCAGAAGGAAGAAAGGTTTCCAATATTCAGCTGCAATAAAAATAAGAAATTGGGAAGGCTCTCACACAGAAACCGATTACTTATTTTGGTCCTCTATCAACGATCGTACTTTCGGTTTTCCAATATTTATCTGGTAATTAATTGAATCTGTCATTTCAAAAAGGGAACATCACCGAAAAAGATAAATGGACAGCAAAAAACGCATTTTTCTCGGAAATTGTTTCAATTAAGGACACAGAAGGTTCCGGAAATAAATTAGTGCTCGAGTAATTTGTATCTTCTTTGAAATTTATATGATTATAGATAATGAAATTTTTTCTAGCAAACCAAAAAATTTATAATTTCTTCGTTAAAAAGGGGTTCATATACACAGAATCAAGAACGCATAAGGAATAAAATAAATATCTTCTACCGCCCCCACCCCAATAAATTACACATATATTCTGTTGAAAGCTGTAGAGTACTTTTTCATATGTATTTAAGGTAGGTGTATCGGTTATAGACATTGTACTTGTAATAGACACTTTTCAATTCATAAACAAAAAATAAGCTTTATACGCTTTTTTAAAATAGCCATATTTCTATAAATAGTTTAATTACGTTTTAATTAAGTATCAAACAATTTATTGTTCCAGAAACATGGTATCTATTACTGTAACCACATTTCAGCTATAGAACTACTAATAGACACCCATGACTAATATTGAATCATTTCATTACTTTTATTTCTCTTTGATGGTTTAGTAATTTATCAAGAATAATATCTCAGTAGAAGTTTTATTTAATTTTTACCAAAGGAACAAGTAATAGATATGAGTGTCTATTTCTGATGCATCAGCCTGTCCCAATGCTGGTTCATGGATAAAAATTATTAATTTTTTTCCTTTGTGTTTTCTGTTTCTAAAATTTAGTTAATGGTTTTTTGCAGACCATTAAATGTATTATAATAACTCTATTTATTTGTTTGTTTTTAGATAAGCACCATGGGTTGTATGTCACTAAAATCTAAAAATATTATGAAGAAAATGTTGAATGCTATTAGCAACGTTAATCAAGTTGTTCCAATAGCGATTGCTGCTAGAAAACACGGTGTGCCACAAGGATATAATTTTAATGTATAAAGTTAAGGGGAAATCACCAATACAACAAAAAAAGGCCTCCATCAATACTGAGTGCTAATGAAGAACAAATAATTTCTGATTGGATAGTATCAGTAAGTTTTACTAATGGCGAAATATATCGTCCATCAAGATCTAATTTTTACTAATGACAATATACCTCGTCCAGACAACTCCTAAGAGGGTTAAATTAATAAAAACTATAATTCATAGAACCCTTTGAAAATGAGCTCAATAGTTTGCTACTCTTTACATTTAAACGTGTAAACATTTAAACAAAAATACATCGAAGAAAATCTTCTGGTTGTCCTTATAGCAAAAAACTCTTCGAAGCTTTTTTACTTGGTGGTCTAATACATGGCTTTTTATGGGATTTGCCCACTGGAGAAAACTGTGATGAACAAATCCTGATAACTGAAAAGTTGAATTAGCATGCTATTATGCTTTGAGGATATGTTCGCGATTCGTGAATAGTAGCAACTATATATAATTGAAGTTTTCGAGTTACATAATATAAAACTCCCGGATCTGAAAGAGCAGTCTGCTTTTCATTAAGAAGTTCCAGTCCTGGTTTATACAAAAAACGCATGGTTGAATATGTATGAATAAATAATCTGAGTACTTTGGCTTGGCATAAATTCTGAGAATGTATTAATGCAGTAACTAGATTATGCAACAAAAAAACTAACGAGAAAAATACAAAAACGAATTCCTCTAACATTCTTATGAGTTAATGTACTACGTTCAAATTATCTCAAAGGATTTCATGATAACGATACTTCAGATTTTATGGCACACAATTCCAACCTTCATTACAAAAAAAAATGTTCATTCTTCATAGGTATATAGTATGCGCAGGGTTTCTGAAAGGGGGACAACACAGGGGCCATAGAATCTAAGGAGGCCTCAAATTTATATTTTGGACATTAACTCTCAATGTTGGTACATTTCATTTTCCATTTTCTTCACTTTTAATTAATTTACTTGGGTTTGTTGGGTTTTAGTTTTATGGATCATGGGCCATATTTGACCAAGGCTATGTCAAACAAGAAAATGGACATACACACACAAGGAAAGTATTACTGAAACGGAAATATAACCTAAGCAGCCTACAAACTAGGTTGTCAGCGTAGTGGGCTAAACCTACCTATCGAGATGGCGACCCTTAATTTACTTGTGGTCGTACGAAATAGCTGTGTCTTTTTACCTCTGTTTCCATGAGAAAAATCAACAATGTATAAATCTGAAGAGGCTCAACATCCGAGACAAGAAAAATTAAAAAGTGTTGGATTACATTACATTAAACTTCATACAAAATATTCCGAAAATCATTATTTTCTAAACACATTCTCAGAAATATCCCCGAAAACTGTTATAATTACTTGACATAAAACTGTAATTACAGAAGTAATCGAATGCACTGTGGCATTATTTGCGCAGACTAAATCATAGTCTAACCGAAATGGAGAGCTTCCAAACCAAATGCCGCCTTTCCAGGAAACGGCTGTGTGTGTTTTTGACATATGACTTACATTTCACTTACACAGTTCTTTAAATTTACTTAATTTCCTTCACCCAGTGTGCCGAGTACGGAGCCGAGTCTAACGATATGCAAATATTTAAATATCCGGAAGGGGAGAATATATATATTTGGCAAGCAAATAGGAGGAATGAGACGTGTTTGGAGAATACTTGGTGAGAAGGATGTCGTTTTAAAATATTTCTAACTCCTCCGTCCACAGATAAAATCGAGAGGTCTAATATGTGGATGGAGGATCAGGGTGCTCAGGATTTTCGTGAATATAGCAGCGAGGAACGTGTATGCAATTAAGATGTCATTAAAATACTCGAGTTATTTAACAAAACCCAGTAAATGTTTAAAATGTTGGAATTGGTATTTTGCTGGTAGATTTCAATTATCTTCGTGTGTCGTGAACATAGCCACCACTACAAAAAATGACTAACAATACAGCAGTACGTACAGTAATATACTCTATTTCTACCATGAAGTACGAGGGAGTATCAATAAGTAACGCACATAATGTAAAAAATAATAATAATAAAAGCTATTAATGACAATAGGAAACAGAAATGATAGTATTACCCATTCATTACATTTCCACATAATTTCCATGTATGTTGAGGCATTATTCCCAACGATGAATCAGTTTGAAAATCACGGTCTCATAAAACTCCGTCGGCTGCGAGAAGAGCCACCTTCGCACGGCCCGTTTGAGTGCCGTCGTCAGAGTCAAACTTCTTACCGTCAAGGAACTTCTTTATGGGTCCAAGCAGATGGAAATCGGAGGGGGCCAGGTCCAGGCTGTACGTACGGTGCTCCAAAATTTCCCAACCGAAACCCTGCACTTTTGCACAAACTAGGCGAGACACGTGTGGACGAGAGATGTCGTGCAGCAGTCGAATGTGTTGGATTCGTCGCACTGCGCTTTGGACCCATAAAGAAGTTCCTTGACGGAAAGAAGTTTGACTCTGACGACGGCACTCAAACGGGCCGTGCGAAGGTGGCTCTTCTAGTAGCCGACGGAGTTCTATGAGACCGGGATTTTCAAACTGATTCATCGTTGGGGAAAATGCCTCATTATGCATGGAAATTATGTGGAAAAGTAATAAATGGGTAATACTATCATTTCTGTTTCCTATTGTCATTAATTGCTTTTATTGTTATTATTTTTTACATTATGTGCGTTACTTATCGATACACCCTCGTACTAATTTTACTGGCGTGAACTCAGCAACCGCTACAAAAATTAACTTAAAACACGGTAGATATGTTTAGCAATATAACCTATTTCCACCTTGAAGTTCTACTTTTTGGCAGACCAAGTTGCACTATCTTTCCCACGTCTTGCAAAACATGCTTTGGAATCGACATTATTTATACACGGATGTAAGCGATACGAAATCAACCGCTATGGCGTTTATTCACTGATTTAGCCGCTTCGTTTAAATATGCTTTATTTGTGCTATGGAGCTGGGCACTACATTGTTAAAACTCCAATGAAGAGCTCGCCGCTCTAATGAAATTCTTCAGCAGTCTGTGTGATGGCAGGAGGCAATGAGAAATCTGGGATATATAATTCAGCACAGAAAAGAAAATGTAAATAAACGAGAAAATAGGTTTGAAGCTCAAAAAATACCGAATCGTCATTGGAGAGGTGAATGGGAAATAATTGAAATGGCCGCTCAGAAACTAATTACGGTAACATGAATACAATGTGACTTTTTACCATAAATTTTATTGGAAATACGAATTAACACCAGTAATGTAAATAGTAAATAAAATGGTTTTATACTTTTGACCTATATTATTTCATTTGAAGGTACTAACTGTGCAAATATAATTATATGTATATATATATATATATATATATATATATATATATATATATATATATAATCATCCCAGTTCTGGTATAATAATTTCCATGGCATTGATAGAAATATGCTAGTAAGAAACTGTTGTACTCGGGTCTGCATGTTTAAAAATGAGGCAGAAATAATTTCAAATGAATTAAGTTTAGAAGACGAAATTGCCTCTTGTAGATCGATTGCCATGTACTTTGGTCGGTTAGAAAAAGTAAGGTAATTTATAAACTCAACAAGCAAAATAAACAACTGTTGAGTCAATGTTCTTACACGTCAATTCTTATTAACTCCAACTTCGTCGCAATATTCTCCCAGCACACTATATTGCGATATACTCCCATCACAGATCAAGATAAAAAACAAACTAAGGATGATACAAAACTACGAAGAACACGGTAGGAAGGTAATTAATTGGCGTCGCACTGGAGTAACACAACGGGCTACTAGCGACGAGGATAACATCACGTAATTTTGTTCCACGGTCCGATGACGAGGTCATACCAGAACTGACACCTACTCTCCAAACTTCCATTACTCTGTCTTCAATTCTTCTGAATCCCAAATTAATTTTTATCTCATTAAGTCATGATTACACTTTACGCGTACATAACTAAAATTGGTTTCCTTATAGTATAGTTCGCTCGTTCTTAATAAATATAATATCAAGAAACAATGATGATTTTTTAATATGCTAATAGTATTTGCACACCCACAATAAAAATGAAATTCACGAATCGCTTGCACGTGCTTACAGCGACCTAATGTGGATTCCGAACAACTACAAAACCCCATGCCGAGCCTTGGATTCGAAGCTAGGATATGTTGTACCGAGGGTCAGAAATTCATAATGGAGCCAAAAGTAAAATTTTAACTTTTACGAAAGGATAGTGTTGATTTTACCTGTTTTCAAGTGAACGACCAAAAACAATCAAAATATTTTCCATGGCATGGGCATTGTACATTCTACATCGGTTGAGGGAAAATATGTGTATGATATGTGCAGAGGGAATCCATATTTAGACCTTGTCGTGAGTTGAGACAGTCCATCTCAACCCGACACAAAACTTTTCCCCGGAACCTTTTAAGTATTCTCGGGAAGTACATCCTCACAATCGGCAATTTTCACAGAAACAAGCACGATCAAAAACTACCAAGCAAGTAAACTAAGCGAATCACAAAAAAACACGACAGTTTGATTGATGAATTACCTGTACTTTTTTGTCTTTTCCCGTGGATGCAGCTACAAAGTCCCTGGGAGACAAAGGACAGCATCGGTTGCACAGGTAAAATCGATTATCACAAGCAATCCGCAACGATGCGATGAAATGCCACAACGAGGATAGGTTCAACGGACACACTCGCTGTTGCCCAACAGTACAGCTGAGTTAAAGCACTCACAACTAACTATAAATACGAGATCTTTCTATCCGACTTAAACAGACTTCATTCCTCTCACCTTTTTTTTCATTACTTTCCCGCTTGTGTGTTTGCGCTCTCGTTCGTTGGTTTTCGACTAGATCATTAGCAGCTCATGACGTCACGACAAGAGACTGACCTTGAGGCTCGAAGGCCTTGGATCACGTGATCCTGTTACACGTTCGCCCCGGTAAAGATGGAATTTCTTTTTCATGTAACATCTCGGTTATATTTTTTTTCTTTCACTTTTTCCTCCGATACCGGCCCACTACTGTGGTAGATATTTTTTGCTGTTTCTCACTCGCTGCCCGTCGTTATCACTAACACAGCCACGAAGAGAGTAGAGAGCAACGGTAGTCCGTTTGTCTTTTGGTAGTAGAGTCGTTCAGGGAAAAAGGTGTATATTTATTGTGTGGATTACAGCTCCGGCCGTTTGTCCTATCCAGATTGTATCGCGGCGTTTACTCGTACAGTTTATCGCGGCTGGGCACGTTCCCCGCAAATGGATTGTCGGAGATATGAGGTGACAACTTAAATCTGCAATGCGGGAAGAGAAGATTTGTAAATTCCTTTTTTCAGTTAGGTCTAGTAATCATTGTGGAAACCGGCTTCCTTAAGTGAAGCCTGGATCGTTCAAGCAGAGGGTTTAAAACGTGTGAGTTGCTTCTTCTAGCTCCTGTTGCGTTGACTACACCCACTCAATAGGTTCTTAACCAATAGGTCGTGACCCAAAAATGGGTCGTCGTTGGTTTGGGTTGTTGGGATTTTATGGCACATTTTTGGCCATATTTAGCCAATCTACGCCAAACGCAAGACAGACCCACTCAATAGGTTCTTAACCAATAGGTCGTGATCCAAAAATGGGTCGTCGTTGGTTTGGGTTGTTGGGATTTTATGGCACATTTTTGGCCAAATTTAGCCAATCTGCGTCAAACGCAAGACAGACCCACTCAATAGGTTCTTAACCAATAGGTGGTGATCCAAAAGTGGGTCGTCGTTGGTTTGGTTTGTTGGGATTTTATGGCACATTTTTGGCCATATTTAGCCAATCTACGCCAAACGCAAGACAGACCCACTCAATAGGTTCTTAACCAATAGGTCGTGATCCAAAAGTGGGTCGTCGTTGGTTTGGGTTGTTGGAATTTTATGGCCCATTTTTGGCGATATTTGGCCAATCTACGCCAAACGCAACGACGAGTAAAGGGCAATGTACATATAAGGAAAGTTTTTCTGACACAGATGAGAGGTATACACTCGGTGAGGAATCGAACCTGCACCGCCTACAACTCATAGGTTGCTAGAATAGTGGGCCATAGCTTTTGGGAAGTGTCACCATTCCATAGATGTCATAGAAAATGCAAATTACATGTGATGCAATAATGTAAGCTTTAACCAATTAATTCAAGGTCACACAGTCCAATTAATTTAAGGCCACGGACCAACTGAGTGACACCTGTGACGCATAAATGATATAATTCGCATTGAAATTTCGAATGGTAATGGTAATGGTCATTTTAGTTAACGTCGTACTAGAGCAACACAACGGGCTATTGACGACGGTCCGGGATCAATCCCTTAAGGGAAAGATCCGAGGACAACACCTCGTAATTTTGAACCACGGTCATATGACGAGGCAACACCTGATCTGACACCTCACTCTCCAAACTTCCATACCAACCCAACGTGAGGACTTTCGGCCACGACAGATTTATGGTGCACCAGCCGCATCTACACCAGACGCTTACAAACATCCATGCCCGGACCCGGATTCGAAACAGGAACATCCCGATCTAGAAGCTAACACCTTAACCACTATACCGGTTGGTCGTCATACTTTTGGATTTCTTATTACTCATACACATAATATGAATTCAAAGACCACTCATTGTTCTGTTATGCTGATCAAGCTGTAAGTGTTTACTTTGCTGGTTTCTAATCAGCATTGTGTTACAGCCGGTTACAATGCGTTATTCTGGTAGATTAATCGGCATGTTATGTTTATTTAATGTTTGATACTGTTTATTGAAGTTACTGTCATAACCTCCTTCGTCATTCCTTGAGCCGCCAACACTTTCTTATAGGATATGGGAATAAAATCCTCCCACACTTATAGATCGTTAGAGTTGATTTAAGTCACAAGAATAAAGGTTTTGAATCGCTAAGCTACTCCACCAAACAAGTGTCATCGTTCAAAATGCAACGCAAAGGGTCGGTTCATAAAGGGAGAAGCCAAGAAGGACGGTTTAGGAATAAATAGTAAGACAAAATAATGAATGGTGACGTATTTTTATTTCTTTAACCGATTATATAAGAGTTGGTTGGTTGTTTATTTGGATGTTACGGCGAAAGGTTCAAATTAGAACAAGCGATTGTTTACAGGAAGGCATTATATTGTCTAAGACGATTACATAAGTTTATTTCAATTGGTTCGTCTTTTTTAATATCAAGTTTATCGCCCGTTTCAAAAATAATTACGAGTTCACGAATTATATGTTCGGAATAAACTTTAATGTTCATCACTTATAACACAAGAAAAAGCGAAAAAGATTAATTTTTTTTGTTTGAAAATTGTGAACTAATTTATTTTTCGCGTTACTACTCATCTGATTATCTTAGCCATTCCACAGTTTTATCAGACTGAGATAACACCTGAGGGCAATTCCATGAAGCATGAGAGAGAGAGAGAGATCAACAATTGTTTTGTGTAGAAAAGTAACTCCGTTCTTTTCTAAATAGTTTCTAGTTTTTCGATCAGAATTTAGCAACAACCTCTCTTCAGCTCTCACAATTCCCAAATGTAACGTCAGTCACAATAGCATGTAACGTTTAGTCCAATAAAAATTATAATTTAATTAATTAATCGAACAATTTTGTCAGTTGAGCATACTAATACCTTTTCCCATTAACTTCTCTCAGGAGAAGAAAAAAATGTGATTTTCGAAACTCTAAAATATTGACGTCCTATTCGTTATAACGTAAGTCACAGTGTGCAATGTTTCCAATTATATTACATAATTCACATTAAAGTTCCAAATTATGCCACGGACGCTTAAAGAACAAAAAAAAATCTGCAGATTAATTTTTGTTAAATAATCATGATCCATCTGCTATTTACTTTAAATTTCGTGTCTGATTGTAAAGTGAGTCACACGGAATTGTCCCTAAGAAGTTTTAGTGTAACCTGTTTCCATGAAGAACATTCTCAGTGAATAATCGTGATCGCGCTCATTATCAAAATAGAGTTAGTTTATTAAAAAAGCAGAAGCTGGAATGTATATTAAGATAAAAACGGAACTTACATTTACGATACTGTAATTGCTTTATTTCTTGGTGTATGTCTTGACTTTGACGACAACACAAAAGTCCTCTTGAAAATTGTGTATCCATTGTTGCCAAATTTCCAACCTTGGATTCCAATGCATCCTCCTCCACTTGCAAGATATCTAGTAAGAAAGACGTCGCGATAAAGTAAACGTTCTAGATTATTAATTAGATACAAATAAATTTGTCAAAATAATGATTCATCCAACAGTCAAATACGTATTAGAATAAAGTGCTCAAATGTGTTTTCTCTCTTATATGTGATAAAATAGTACCTGTAGCTCAAATTAATATAAAATTTTAAAACAAAATATGAAATAGTTTTAATAGAATGACATTTGTGCATGTTGGAGAAGGGCTACACAATAGGGAGAGTAACCCCCCACACACATATCTGCACTTCCTTAATATATTGTCCGTCTCGACGAGTTGGTATTTATCTGGATTTGGACGTAAGACAGGATAGGCAAGGACATATCACTTTCGGAGCACCCGCTGCAAAGCAGCTCATCTCCACATTATACACATAATAAAATTCAAACAAAGAAGTTTGTGTGAGGGGAGAAACTTAAATTAAAAATATAGATCGGGGGGCGTAAAAAGGCATACATATACTAGCTAGCACACTAAAAAAGCACTAATCAAATCACAATAAAGTAGTGTCCTTCCAACTACTGGCAGTGCTTAGGTTTTAATGATCGATTCTGGAAAGGGAACTTACCCCTTGTACTTCTGATGCAAAAAAGCATTTACAGTAAAATCAAGGAAATAGTTCAAGTGAAAATTTGACGAAATCAAAAATATAAATTACGTTAAAAGCAATGATATAATTAGGTCACAAAATTGAAACACCCTTAAATCAAAAACACACAAGTGCTCACCCTCCCAAGTACTGCCCACACACGATCGAAAGTGCTTAACTTGGGCTGGGATGTTGTCCCTAGAGACGCTGTAGTGATTTGGATTTGGACGTGTCTATTCATTCAATCAAGGTGTATATATATATAACCACCTTTGTGAAAATGTACTTTCCCAAGGTCACATGCCTTCTCACTGAAGCCGCGTAATACCAGTTTAAATGACAACCCATCATGTAATAGCAATATGTGTACCAAGTAACAAACACAAATGAATTCTGTGCTCAGATGGTAAAATGTTATAAGTCCCTTTTTTTAATTTTTCGTGACGTCAATTTTAAGATTCAAGATTTAACATGTGGTTCTGTTGTTTTCGACTTATTACAGTTTTCCACCTTTGTTTTCTCATAAACTAAAAGAGAAAGACTTACGACATTTTGCCACCTTAACAAACCAGACTTCAGGATGGGACTTACTCAATTTTCTGGGAAAAGTGACTTATAACATTTTGCTATCTGAGCACAGAATTGTTTCACATAATAAATGCATAAATAAACATTCTCTCTTCCTTTGTTTACTTGTTGCAGAGTTTTTATTATGAATACAATGATTGACATTATTTTTCACTTCGGAAGTAGGGTAGGTATTACACAACTTCGGGATATGAACATTCCCAACACCCCCTACCGCCTAGTGTAGCAAAGAACAGTCATCCCTCCCTTACATGGGGACTCTGAGGAGTGTAAAAAAAAAGTGGGGAGCCAATGAATGTAGGAAGCTACTGTACATATACGCCTGATAACTAAAACAACAGTAAAATCTCTCAAGATAAACAACCTTCGGTTTGTGGTTTACTTGGATTCTTAAATTTAAAATTCTTATAGCTGCTTAATTAGAAGCATCCAAAAATGACTTACAACAGCAGATCTGCAATAAGGTCCATATATCTACGCCACGTGTCCTGGTACGTTTAACTCACCCTAACTCTCTCACAAAACACAAATATTTATTAAGAGGTTTTATTCCGACCCAATGTTTAACTCGGACAAATGTGCAATTTTTTCTCTTCTTTTCCGTACCACCGGCCCCATTTTTATACAACTTATATAAAGTTTTCAACCGGTATCCCTTTATGCAGGGCTCCCACACAAGGGATGTCACAAGTACAAGAGTACTGGGGTACTAATGAACTGGGGATCGAGGACAAAAGCGAACCCGGGGTACGCGGAAAGTTTCTGTACTATAATGATAACTGGAAAGATTTAAATTTCAAATCTCCATTTTATTCACAGTAAAATTGTACAATAAATTTGTAAAGACTGAAAGGTAAAAATAAAACAACTATACATTTCTGCAAGTTAAACATAGAATAGTAATGCATATTGCTATTCCAGGTACAGCTACAGTCTACGTTTATGAGCGGTAGCAACGGCCTTGGCGATTTTTTTGGCGCACTTCCAATGTCGCCAAGGAAAGAATTCTTTCACAAATATTTTTTTCCAAAAATATTTTTCTTTTTACAACGAAAAATGAAAGCTTGAAAACAAATTTGAGAACGTTTTAAAAAGTATATTTTTTAAAAACTTTCACAAAAAGCAATAAGTTTAAACACATTTCAAAACACAATTGTGAACCAGCAGAAAAACTAAACTGCATTTGTTGGGTAAGAAAACCCTGAAACATCAATTGCACTAAATACAGTGAACATGTTGAAAAAGAAAAATATTTTTAAAAGAAAAACAGCAAGAAATAATACAACCTGATACATCATAACTGTTACGAGAAAAAATTATTAAACAAGAATATTCCACAAATGGCGAAAAAACAATACATAACAGAACTCTGACGTGAAAAAAACAATTATAATAAAATAAAAGTTCCACAACTGTAGAAATACAAATAAAGGAACCAATGATATCAAAGAAAAAAATTTTAAAGGATCAATGCAATCAAAAGATATTTTAAAATCAAAATAACCAATGGAAGCAAAGAAAACATTTCAAACGAACCAATGAAATCAAACGACTTTAACAGATTTGGATGAACTTTCTAGAAAATTGAAAGTTACCGTTTGCCGAGGTTGCCATGAAAACTACAATAGCCGTAAAACCAGATGGGTTGCCTTAATCTACCGTAACTCGCTACTAGAAGTGCGCAAAAAAAATCGCCAAAGCCGTTGCCACCGCTCATAAACGTAAAAAATTATAATAAAATAAAAATTCCACAACTGTAGAAATACAAATAAATGAACCAGTGATATCAAAGAAAAAAAAATTTAAAGGACCAATGCAATCAAAAGATATTTTAAAATCAAAATAACCAATGGAAGCAAAGAAAACATTTCAAACGAACCAATGAAATCAAACGACTTCAACGGATTTTGGAAGAACTTTCTAGAATATTCAAAATGAAAATTGAAAGTTACCGTTTGCCGAGGTTGCCATGAAAACCACAACGACCGTAAAGCCAGATGGGTTGCCTTAATCTACCGTAACTCGCTACTAGAAATGCGCAAAAAAAAAAAAATCGCCAAAGCCGTTGCCACCGCTCATAAACGTAGAGTGTAGCTGTACCCTATTCCATGAGGGACCCACCATCTAACATGGGCCGACCAACTCTATGTCGGAATGCCCCAAAGTAGGACTTCAACTGCTTTCGATCACACACGAGTCAAAAACTTTTCTTGAGTTTGCAGTGCCTGAGACCTAAGCAAATGATCAGAATAATAAAAAGGGAGTTAGTGTAAATCAAGCCCGACACATAATAAAATTTAACCCTCATGCACGCGAACGCTGCTGCTAATCCCTCACAGGAAAAGAGCAAGCTCACACTGTCAGTCTGTACCTCGACTATCATTACTCCGGGCGCAATCCCACAGCAGTGCAGTGTGACGTTCCAACGGTGGGCACGCTGTTTGCCCAATTTATCCTAATAACGAGACTCGCCAGGCCGACGCGCCATTCGAATACTAATTGCGTCAAAACAATTCGAAATTCGTTAGAGAATGCTTAAAAGGACGGCTAAAAAACGCCGCCAAAACCCTTTTATCCCTTCCCTTCTTTTGCCGGGATTTTGGCGAAAACTCAATTTGCATTGCGTCAACAGAGTAACCGGCTTTTCACCTGGCCATGCTTCAGCGGCGGCAGGACGTGACCGGATTACGCGGCCGATTTTTAATAACGGCATCAGAACTGCGCATGCGCGACTGCATGATATAGTCTCGATGCCATGTGTTGCTCTAACGAGCTGGTGACTGGATCGTGTGACTTGAGCTGCGGCCATTGGCTTGGAATTTCATCGTTCCTTTGCATTCACGACAGAGACGGGGTCCTAATAAATTTTTGTTTCATGCTGGAGTTCATTTAACAACTCTCTTGGAGACATCAATTCGTATTTTTTAGGAACTGGGATCGGTAGCGAGGCCCTACGTAAAGGGGTAAAACACCGGTACCATGGTACCCCAAGGTTAAAACGAGCAACGATAGATTTGTATCCCAAAAGAAGAGTTTTTATTCGATTATATCTCAGTAGATTTTCTAATTTCAAAGAGAATAAATCTTTTCATATGCTTGTGATAGTTAAGATTTAAAACTTCAAAAAAAGAAAAGGATGTATTCAATAATTTTTTTAACTTGGATACATATTGAATTTCATGAAACTCCGTATTGAGTACTGCTATTGGTTACTTGGAAGATATATGGGCGTGATCGATAAATAATAAATTGTCCACACTCAGCATGGTGGCATCTATGTCCGAGATGATATAACCGAATCTCCATCCAAATAATTTGTATGACGCGATTAACAGCCGGAATAAGTCCCTGGAAGTTCTACTCGGCCACCTAGGTTCCAAATACAGTTCAAGCATGAGTAATGGAGTTTTAAAAGATATTGGATTGGCCATATTTAGGGTGTCTCCTTCACTCACACCACAGACCGCACAACCTACCCAAAAGGGTTAAAGATTTGTTCAAGCAGCGAAAGTCTCTTTAGGTATCTCGACTACAACGCTTTGAACTGTTCTCAAAGAAACTTATATTACTGTGAAAGATTAAGAACCAAACTAGGTAGATCCATAATAACCACCTGAATGCCCTAGTTGTCGGAGAACTCGCTTAGAACAAGTCTTCGATTGTGAGTTGCTCCCCAAATGTTGTCCTGGTTTCTTCAAGTAGGACCAGTTACCCCTAAAACCGACAGGAAGGTATTGGGATCTCCTGTGTTTCGGAAATGATTAACCTAGCTTGGATAGTTCTCCGATCCAAACCAAAATTGGCGATACTAATCGATTCGGTTGATGCTGAGTTCAGGATTTGATCTTGAGATGTGTTAGGATAGGTACATTCAGGAACCGCCTATTCAGAAGGAAAAATCCCCATCAGAACCAACCAGATCATACGCTGGTGTATTCAAAGCAAGCTATATAGGATGCAAAACTCATCGCTCATACTGATTCCTTATCCAGAATTTTTTTTTACCTCTGATACTATATTTTAAATATAACTTTTGTAAGTTATTAAAATTTAGGTGTTAATCACTATTGGACAAAACTATTTTGATTTTAGAACTCAGAATATAATCTTATCTCTCTCTCTTTACTGTATCCGTATGATTTAAAACAATGGTTTATGGAAACATGGTTGCAAAATTTTTCAGATAGCTGTGTGTTTTGGTTTTTAAACATTTCTCTGTAGATTCTTTGGAATCGCTGGTTTTAAAGAATCTTCATTGTTATGAAAAACAGATTCAACGCCAGAAACTCTACCGTATTTTACTTAGAATAAGACCATTGTTTTATCTCTCAAGGATTTTTGCTGCAATAGTTACGCAAGTCATGCCATTTAACGGGTAAATTTGCATTTTCTAAAACCATTTCAATTTTAATGAAATAAATTAAAAACAGGATAATGAGTCTAATTCCACTTTGTAATTAAGTTGGTCATTACAGTGTCAAAAGCTTCAAATACTCTTGATGAGCATCCGATGAAGAGTAATCGTACTGTTTAATGAGTTCCTCCAAGTTAAAAAATAGTGTAATTTAAAGATTAGAAGTTCAACCGCAGAGCTTTATTCTTTTTGGTAAAAAGTGGTTTAATTTTCTAAATGACAAACCAACCTGCGAAGTACGAATAAAATCCAACTTCACCAAACAATTTTTCAATAAATACTAAAACCAATAAAGGAAATTTTTCAAATAAACTCCATTAATGTCTAATTAAGTTAATGTTAATTTAACTATAGAAAATATTCTGTAAAAAACTTATCTACATTTAATTGCAAAAAATGTAATTGTCAAATTTAATTATTCTATTTCTTAAGTGTGACTGCCCATCTTCATTCTGCCTATTCCAAGAAAAATTACAGTTTGCAACAGAGCAAAAACATTTTTATTCTCAAAATTAAAGACTGGAATTCCATTACGGAAATTAAACACTCATGATTAATTAAACTTATCATCGGAAGAATATCAAAAATTAATTCCGGAACAAAAAATATCAAAAGGATAATTGCCCGCTGAACTTGCATTTTATTCAAAAAGATTTCGATATAAGTAGCCCTTTATCGTGAAAAATATGTTTAGTATTTTACTTAAAATGAGCATCCTTGCGTGTATGTATTTATTTCAAAGCACATGCGAGTTTAAAGGAAATGGTGTTGCGTGCATTTATTAAAGCTTTCAAACTTTTCCCTTTTTTTACCCTCGATTGCTCAGTTTTTTGGAGCTACTATCAACGCGAGAGGAGAGCACCTTGATATTTTTATTAATTTATTTCCCGACTTGCCGTGGAATTTCTCTTGCCACACCCCCTTTTTTTATAAATTTTTATCCACATCGTGAAGCAAAATTCCGCACCGCTGCACGCGTATCCGAAAAATGAAGTTTTAGTACGGAGGAAACCTCAAAATCGGCTGAAATGCCAAAGCACAGAATTTAAGAAATCTATTTTTTAATAAATGCAAGAAGATTATTCGTTTGGAAAACGCTAATAGTTTTTTAACTAGTTGATTTATAATGCCTTAATAAAAGATTACACCATACTCTATAGACAGTTCGCCTTAACTTAAGGCCATACTATGTACCCATATGTAAGATTTTAATTCTAAACTAGTCGTATCAATTCATTAACCTGTCCAAACCGATCTGCATCTCTTGGCAAACTGCCTAGTTATAATGCACATGTTCGTGAATTTCCAATAAATCCAATGGCGCGAGTTTAATGCAGACATCCTAAATCAATATCTCATGTGACTACAACAATCCAAAAAATCATTAAGTTATGTGGGGTCGCCTTGGCTTAGTTGATTTGCCCACTGCGCTCGCAACCTGAAAAGTGTCTGCGACCCGGGTTTGATTCCTCTCCGGGTATTTCTCTCTTTTGTGTTAGTAAAACTTTCTTTGTGTGTATTCATTTACTTGACGGTTGTTTGGCTCAGTTTGGTCAAGTATGGCACTTATGCCATAAGTGGCCACACTGCACCAACCAACCATTAAGTTTCGCGATCTGACTCGTTCAATATCGGAAGTTTCATTTGAACTATTTTGAGAAAAGTAATCCATTACAAGCGTTTTCAAGCTGTCAACTCTCTTAGGTGGTATGTTGGTAGTTGTAGTTACGTCGCACTGGAGCAGCATAGTGTCTTATTGGCGACTGAACGTCACGAAATTTCCTAGAAATGCACTGTTGTCTCTACCACACTACGCACGACTGAAGTACCATATCTATTGGTTGAAAGTATGCATGAATTATTTCAGCCTTTAGAAATAGTGGTTCTTTCTTCAGAATATGATCTTTTGGAAGAATACGATTGGCCGTTTCCTTATAATAGAATCCTTTCGAACGATTCGATTGGTCTTTACTTCAGAATAGAGTCACTTGGAAAGATTATATTGTTTCTTTACTTAGTATAGAATTTGAAATATTTCAAAATGGATTGAAATCGCTGCTTCAGAGAAATTTACACATCACGGTCACTCTTACGAGCTCCAACTTAGCCTCGTTTCGCATGCCGAAAAGTGCTTTAAAAAATAAATTTATAGAGAATGTGTATATTTTTCATTTCGAAAATGATCTATGATGTGTATATTTTTCATTTTGAAAATGATTTATGATGTTTGTTTTCTTTATAACCACGGATTTTAAAAGGCATGTTTATTCTTATTTCTATTTACTACATTTATTTCGTCTGAATGCCCTGGTACAGATAAACAGACGAGCTGCTAGGAGATTGCATCATGAACTTTCTTCCGACAGACGTGTGTAAAATCCACAAACTTTCGCGTTAAGTTTTTTACTGGACTGAGTGATTCCAGGGAGTGTTGCAAAAATCTGTAAAATTATGGATGATAAAGATGTTCACATACAGTCTTTTATTTCGGCAATTTATGGTACCCTCTAACAGAAAACCAAGTGACGCTTGCAGCCGTATATCCCTTTGTGATACGGTTTAATTTTGTGTTCCCAGCCTTTCCTTAAAGTTTGCTCACGAAGTTTTGTGTGAAGCTGCCTTAATTGAACACTATATCTATATTAATATGACAAACTTAATCTTCTGTTCGCAGTTAAATATTACGTGAGAAAAATACCGTGTTTATACATTTGAAGACACGAATTCTGATAGATACAAGATAGACCATGCCACTTTTACTTTTCCACTTTTAAAAAATCATTTAATAATTATTAAAAAAAATTCTAAGTTCAGTAAGCATTCTGCTTTTTTGTACCCAAAATTAAGACGAGAAAAAAGTGAAACGAACCTTGATTTGTATCAATAACCCTGTATTGTGTGTGTGTGTGTATCATCTATATATAATACAGGGTTATTACAAATGTTTAATCGAGTTTCAAAACACAATATTTCGAAAAGTATTACACATTAAACAATGAGTGTTACATGAAAAGAACTAGAAATTGTCAAAGTTATAGTCACACATAACACAAAAGATGTTCGATGTGTGCTCCTCTCGTTACATGTCCATGTGATAGTCAAGTTCGGCCCGATGAATCATTTGTAATATAACCGTGTATTACAATATTTATATTTCTACTTCTATTATGATGACATTTTTCCAGTGTCGTTGAAGTTCTTGGTCAGCATCACACGAGAACATACAAGAACGGGTCAGTTATCCACAATTTCTCAACTTCATTTCCAGATAGTGTTTTCGGTTGAGTTTTTATTTATATCCTCTGATGGCTCAAGATATCCTTATTAAACTAGATCAACTCTTTCAATACCCCGTAACCTTGTTGTCTACACACGTTTTGTTCACTTCCTTCTGCGTGGCACAAAACCAACAACACAAGCGTAGTGTTTTAATATAAGGAAAAAAATGTCATTACCTGAGACGTGTGTCAGGTGTCAAAATCATTTGCTCGTCAAAGCGAACGAAGCAAGGACGTTTAATGATTCAACTCAAATTGGAAAAAACAAGTTCATGAGTAAATAAAAATTAGTTTTTGCCGCGATACCCTGTAATACTTCCCAGCAAAAAATAATCAAAGATCAGTCGGCCAAGGAGAAATATTGATGGAAATTAGTACTCAGAATGCGAAACCCATTCATGATGTAATAATTGTCAAACTGGAAAGAATATCAATTGAAATTTTCCATTTGCTTAATGCATACGGAATAAATGACGGAAGAATAATCAAGGTCGGAGTTTATGTAATCTGAAAACCTTTAGGTTTCAACAATTTCAACCCAAATAAAAAGATTTGAGCGACTTTCTAAAGGTATCCTTACAGTTTATTTTAAACCTATTAACTATATTTAAATTTAAATTGTTAAAGCGGGGGAAGCTTCTAAAATATTTATTGAACTAGAACGGAACAATCAAAGTTCCCATCGAACTAGAATAGCCATTTAAGGCTATGATTGACTCGAAAATAGGAGCTTTTGATATGAATTTACTTAAAAACATACCCCTAATATACCCAGGTTGGAAATAGTACCACACTGTAGCCTATGGCGTCCCTTCAAATGCATAGAAGAAATGGAAATTTTCATGCATCTGTGCATGCAAAAAACATTCAGTACTTGAGACACACACTTTATTTCAAGAAGGGGCCGTCATCTAACTTGATATTGGGGCCTTGGATGCAGAAGCAAAGAGCCGGATGCATCAAAACCTCACTAGGACGTTTTAGATTTTTTTTTCTCTGTCGAAAATAGAGGTAGTAGCTCTAAAACAAGTCGAAACAGTTCAGTCTATTAGGTTCCCATGTACAAGCGTCCAGAGTGTTTACAGTTTTCGTAACACTTCGAATCTAGCCGGAGTGTCCCAAATCTATGTATTATTCGCATAAAAAATTGGACATTTTATGTCCCCTAGAGAAAGTAATTTACGTCCCTGATATTTCCTCCCAGGCCAGAAAAAGCTGTAGGAGATAGAAGAGAAGAGTGCGAGAAATGAATTCCTCTATAGCTGATGGGCCCACAATCTAACTGGTTCGAAATAAATAGAGGCCTCTGTGTATGGTACGTGTGGAGGTCGCCCAACCATATTACGGAGAGACGAAAACAGAGACCATTTCATGCTTACATGCACACGCTTTTACAGGCCTTCCATGGCTACTAGGACACAATGAGACAGTTCGCCACGTTGTTTATGGGGCCACTTAGAAACGACACAAACGAGTGTCGCGTCGTTGTCGGAGCACCTCTCGAATGAAGAGAAAGAAAAAATGTCCGATGGATATGAATATGAGGTACTGTTTCATGTAGGCATACAGTCGAGTTTTCGTAGAGGATTCACATGATCTGTACTGCTGAAGAATAGTGAAGCTCCGGGATGCATATAAGGACAGAATATAACGATTTTGTTATAAAATAATTTGTCATCAATAGAATGCTTTGAACAATTTTTTTTGTTTACATTTCTGCATGTTATAGTGTAGAATATGAGGTACTAGAATGCATATAAAGACAGAAGATAACGATTTTGTTTGGAAATAAATTGTCATCAATAGAATGCTTGGCACAATTTTTTTTATGTTTACATTTCTTCATGTTATAGAGTAGAATATGAGGTACTGTTTCATGTAGGCATATAGTCCTCGTAGAGGATTCAAATGGTCTGTACCACCGAAGAATAGTGAAGGGGTCCAAGATGCATCTAAGGACAGAAAATAACGATTTTGTTAGGAAATAATTTGTCATCAATAGAATGCTTGTGACATATTTTTTTCTATTTACATTTCTGCATGTTATAGTGTATGCAGTCTAGTTTTCGTAGATGATTCAAATGACCTGTATTACCGAAGAATAGTGAAGTGTTCCAGTACGCTTATAAGAACAGTAAATAACGATTTTGTTAGGAAATAATTCGTCATTAATAGAATGCTTGTAGCAATTTTTTTTATTTACATTTCTGCATGTTATAATTTAAATATATGATATACTGTTTAATGTAGGCATATAGTCGAGTTTTCGTCGAGGATTCAAATGATCTCTACTACCGATGAATAGTGAATAGTTCCAATACGCTTAATAGGACAGTAAATAACGATTTTGTAAGGAAATAATTTGTCATCGATAGAATGCTTGTGACAATTTTTTTTTATATTTACATTTCTGCATGTTAGAGTGCAGTCATATTTTTCATGATATTTTTGTAACTTTAAAGGGGATTCCCAAATTAGATGAAAAGCGTTCATCGTGCAAAAATCATTTTACCAATAACGTAAGCTGCATTGAAAAAAAAAAAAAAACTTTTTTCTTCAAAAAGACGCACAAATGTTTGTAATTCTTGTAACAAAAATGTACAAAAGTCAAACGTATACTTTTCATTCAACAATGTGAAAACCGATATATAATGGTGGGTTGTTAGTTGTGTTAAAATAGTTTGCGAGTTGTATGCGACACAGGTTGGATGCATCTCTATGTGTATTTCTCTCTTTTGTGTAAGTAAAACTTTCCTTGTGTGTGTATGTTCATTACTTGACGTTGTCTGTCTTGTGTTTGGCATAGTTTGGACAAATAGCGCCCTTTCACAGTAATACCAACCAATTTAAACACACCAATTTATTTTCACAGTAATTTCAACCAAACGACTTGAAACATTTTGTATTAAGTAGGCAATAGGTCCGATTATATATATCAAACATCCAAAACTTCAGCTAGTTTCACAAAGCATATAAAAAAGTTTATATGCATGAAGGATATTTAAATTTGAATTTTCCACTCATATTTACCATTATATTGGTCCCCTGAACAAAGGTAGGCATTTAGTCTTACCGAAATGACCACTGAACTCTGACATTCAAATTCGTTCGTTAGACGTCGTTTGATATTTGATTTTTTTATTTCGTTAATTTCAGTTCTGATCTAAAAGGGTTTCAGTTCGCTACTTTAGGTTGAAAAGAAGTAAAGAAGTAATGCAATTTTTATCCATTACGATGGAAATTTTTGCCAAGTCAATTACTTCTCTTCGTAAGAAAGGATGATTACCTGCCTACGTTTAAATGCTTTTCACGTTCTTTGTGAGATTAGTATGGAATTAAATATTTCAGCTTAAATTTCAGCACTCTTTAACAGACATTTTAACTGCTAAAGATTATTTTATTTTCAAACTAAAGTTTCACAATAAATTGTGACATTTGATGCATCTGAACAATGAACAATGCTGAACATTTGAACAATGCTGTACAATTCTGGGCTCCATATATGAGAAAGGACATAGAATCAATTGAAAGGGTTCAGCACAGAGCTACAAAAATAATAAAGGGGCTAGCAAATTTCGACTATAATGAATGTTTAAGTAAGCTAAACATGTATACACTGGAAAGAAGAAGAAGGAGGGGGGATTTGATTCAGCTTTTTAAGTTTGTAAAACAAGGGGACACAGAGGGCTTAAATTTCAATAGGGATAACAGAACAAGGGGCCATGGGTATAAATTGAATAAGACACATTTTAATCGGGATTTAAGGAAAAACTACTACTTTAATAGGGTAATAGACAGTTGGAACGCGTTGCCAGAAAATATAGTTAATTCAAAGGGAGTGTACGAATTTAAGACACAATTGGATAGTCAGTGGGAATTGGAGAATTCATAAACAAAGGACCAGCCTTGTTGGGCTTGAGCCTGTAGCTGGTCGTCAATATTTGTATTTGTATCTTTCTTTGCGTGAAAATAATAACCCAATAACAAACAATTGGAAAGTGAGTGTTGTGCAAGGATTTTTCAAGGCAGTCAAATATGCTTGTATATATGTATAAATGTACACTTAGATATTTATGTATTACATCTGTCTGACAAAGAGCGGCATATAGATACTTGGGACACAATAACTCAAGAATGAGACAGAGCCCAAGGGGGTGATCTAAGCAGTTTCTCGAGTTTTTGGAACTTCAAATAAAAAGAAAACTCGAAACTCCACTCAGTCGTGAATTCCAATTCCTTGTCTCATTCTAAAACGCGATGCGAAAAAAGAGAAAGGGAAACAATGAAATAAATAACAAGCGCCGACGAAATAGAGGAACAGCAACACTTTGTAGCCTGCGGCTTCCAGGTAAAGGTTTCTAATTTTATCACCAAGTTTCCACTTCATAGAGAGAATTTAGATATGCTTACAGGTTTACTTTTGAATTCTAATTGCAATGTTGCATTTAAAAAATACAGTCAGCCGTTTATAATCAATTCGAAGGAACCAACAATACGATTCACTTGCATGAATAACTGGCGCATAAGTAATTCAGAATTTAATGTGCACTAAAAATAATTACTCGATCCGGGAAAGTGTGTAGCGGACTGAACCAAATTTAAGTGCTTTATCAGAAAATGTAAATTTACAAAGCTCTCTCGTGCATACTCCATGTGCAAACTAAGATCGAGTTTGCTAATTAAATCCAATAAAAGCTTTATTCCTGAACACATTTCCAAACAATGAATAGTTTTCTTTCCCCAAATAATGATCAAGTAAACAAATGAATAAATATATCAAAACAATTTTAATTGAGAAGTTAACAATAATAGTCTAAAGGTTTATTTTCTGTACATCGTCAATGAGAAATATTAAATATAAATATTTTTATTAGTTCATTCTTTCATGAGCATATAGGATCAAACGAAACAGCCAAAAAGAAATACAACTTTATAGTAGACAAAAAATACGGTAAACTCAAATTAACCTTAACAGACCTATCCATAAAGTTTGTATATCTCAAGTGAGATAAGTAGTTAACGTCGCACTGGAACAACACAACGAGCTATTGGCGGCGGTCCGAGATCAATCCTGAAGGGAGAGAACCAAGAACAACATTTCGTAATTTTGAACCACGGTCAAATTACAATATCTCAAGTGATATCCTTGAGTACGTTTACTACAAATGGTTTTGATTTTAAGCTCAGTTCCATATCTTCAGTCTTAAAAATGAAATACCAAATTAATTGAAAAAAAAATATCAAGAGACAGTTTTCACAAAAAGATTTTCATATACCCTAATTGATAAAATATGTGAGTGACAACGCTTCTTCACGTTGAAACATCTTTAAACCTAGTAACACCTAGTTCCAATGTCTTATTTCTTGAAAATTATTTGTAGAAAACAGTATCAAGACAGATTTTTCACAAAAGGTTTTCAGATACTTTAATTGATGTAGCCCGCTGGTTAAAACATTGTTTCTTGTCTAGATAGAACTGAATGACATCGCTTCTGGTTTCAATAACTTAAATAATTCAATAAAAGGATAAAGATAGTTTTAACAAGTTTCTTCATATACCTTACAATAATGGACCGGACAGCAAGATGTGATGGTATAAGGGAAAGAATACATGCTTTAATAGGGAGATGGTCCCCCACGTGCTGCAATTACACTAGCAACCCTTCTGGGCATACTTTCAACAAGGTTTTGATACACAGCTACGGGTATTTGTGTCCATTCCTGCTGCAAGAATGTCGCCATCTCAGTTGTAAATTTCGGACGTGGTTCCCTGGTCCGTAAGCGTTGACACGTCGTCCCACAAACGTTCTATGGGGTTTAGGTCGGGACTCTGAGCAGGCCAGGAAAGACGTTTTACATCCATATCTTGATACCGCTACTTGACAGAGGCAGCAACATGACATGAAGCGTTGTCGTCCTGGAAGTAACATTCGTCCATTCCATAAAATTGCCAGAGCGTAGGCAGAACTTGATTGTCCAAAATTTTCACATAGGCATCGACGTTCAATTGACCAGGAACAACATGCCAAGGCCATACCACGAAAAACACCGACAAACAAGTAGTCGGATTTTATGCAAATCCGCTGGTGTCCGGTCCATTATTGTAGGGTAGTGTATATACAAATTGATGAAATCTGTCACTTAAAACAACGCATCTTCAGGTCAAAGCATCTTGGTGTCACCAAGAAGCAAGCAGAGCGAGATTTATAGCCACACCTATCGCCTCATCGATTCAGACAAAACGGATCGCCAAGTTTTCGAATCGCTGCAGACAGTTTCCTGTCGTTATTCTAGCGGAATCTTTTTTTATTTGAATAAAAGTGGGAGGGAAATAGATGTTACATTGTAGCCCTTCGGCAAGGAAAATGCGATCTGAATTATACATAAAGTTGGCCGCGGTTTGGCAAGCCGTGAAATGCGGAATGCTTTTATTGTGATGGGGGATAATCCGTTCCGGTATAGAATGCCCCGACTATGAAGCCGTTTGTGAGATTTATGGTGGATCCATAAAATTTCCAGAATGTGGATCGACTGGACAGAGGCATTGATGTTTCTCGAACACGCAATAAAGGGTGTTTCCTATCCGTGTTCGCATTTTAATTCGCTCTCAGTGCACCAAGCTGACACGACAGCTGTGAAAGTGGTTAGAATTTTGGCCACAGCAGTCATTAAATCTGAACGTCTGGACAAGTGTGCAAGCATCTCATGTTCGCTTGCGGTGTTTCATTTGAAAAGGTTCAGATAAATTTATTTCAATTCGAACATTCATATGGATACTTCTCGTTTAGAATAAGTATTTCAGGACTATATTATTAATTTGTGAACTTAATATTGGCGATCCATTTTCAGAGCTTTAGCTTTAAAGAGAATGAGCTTTCAAAATCACCAAAATTGAATGAAAAATCTACTTTTTTTTAAATTTTAGCCTTAACAATTAATTGATATTAAATTATGTAGATAGCTAAACGAATTTTCAACGGAGTTAAATATAACATCAAAGAGGAGATTTAGTAAATAGATACTGAAAGCTGCTACCAAAACGCGGTTTTCTCCGATTGAGATTTTTTGATATTCTTCTCATCTCAAAATGTTCCTTGAGCGTCTGGTTTTAATTGATACACAAAATGCTGCTTAACCTATGTTTCTTGGGCAAAATTTTGGGTGTTTTGGTACAGCTTTTTTATTTTGAAATTAAGCGATACACTTACCAAATGGAGTAAGTTTGATTTTTACGTATACTAACTATTATGTGAATTAAAGCTTTGACTACACAACGAGCATGGAGACTATCAAATTTTGCTAATTTATCGAAATTTTTGACCACGTTTTGTGGTAATAACTTCCGAATGAATTGACTCGATGTTTTTGGATCATAACAATCGAACTATGTCTATTAAATTTGTTTTGAAAGTCCCTAAACAACTTAACTCTCCTTTTGTCTACTGATCATTAAAGGTGCCTGGTGATTTTTTTCAATGAATTTCAATTTTACGGAATGAAAAGTATAACTGTAAAAATGCATTATTTATAAATTTGAACAAACATTTTTGCAGTTATTTTTAGTATGCTTTTTAGTACGATAAACTACGTATTTTTAAATGAATAATTAAGGAGTAACTAGGAAAAAAATCAGCACTTCAAAGACGCACCAAAACTTTTTTGACGCATTAGTTAAAGACGCACGACTAATGGAGGTCTGAATACCAAATTACACAATTTTCAAAATATATAATTGTGTTACACATTAGAGTATAGAATTATATCACAATTACTATTTACTTTATGACTAATGGAGGGTAGACTGTCAACCCAAGAATACTTGGTCGTGACAAAAATGCTCCAAAAAAATTTTTGTGTGCTAAAACTTTTTTATGTGTGTGTTATGGTATTCATTTTATCAATATATGATTTAATCAATATAATTTAATCAATAAGGAAACAAAATTTTTATTTTATACAATGCATCATAAAAAATTTTAAATTTTAATTCAAAAAAGAATCGGTTACCTAAACAATGACTATTGTGTTATTTTACCACTTAATATAACACGGTGAAAGAAGTAATCAATAACACAAGACGGACTTCTTTTATATCAAAGTTGCAGTATTTTTTTTTAAGTAAAGATGTATTACAAGAGGATAAAACCTCCTAATTATTTCCTTCGACTGCAGTGATTTAAGAGTATTTATTCTAGAAAAATTCATCCACACCTATCATTGAGAGGGACTACAAAAGTATCTCCACTTCGAAAAATAGCAGAAACAAATGTACCTACTTTTAGCGTGTATCACACACTTCGCAACTCGTCGCCTTAATTAAAAACTTCTTTCAAAGCAACGCGTTTTGCCATACATTCCCAGCATATTTTTCAATCACAACAAAAAGATGCAGTAACAAACGCAAGACGGGGCAAGGCACACAAAAATCCCTAAAAGCAAAAATCGAAAAAAAAAAAGAAATCAGTCATATTTTTTCACGTCTTCCCTCCCGTTATATCGATTCTTGGAATTTAATTACTGGAAATGCTTAATGCATCGTCGATGAGCGTGATTTATTAATACAAATGATTTGTTCCCCCCTTGGGGTATGTGCGAAGTAAAGGAAGACACTCGTCCCGTGCATTAGGAATCGGGGCTCAGCTTATTGATCAGGGATTTCGGTCGGCCCTATTAAGGGAGTGAAGCAAAATAATTATTCTTCAATTTGAGCAGAGGGACGGACGCGAAAAAACGCGGGATCTGTTGGCGACACTTTCGCTTCCCGGTGATTAATTTAAGCGTACAGTAATAGGTTAGATGGCTCTAATAAAATGGGAGAAGTTGGGTGGGACAGCGATGGTCTTAATGAAGTTCTTCCACTTATGCAAAGCACATCAAAAAGGTTCTTAAGGCAGAGAGAAAAATTTAATTTTTACCTCTTCCCGGCGGCTTTTGTCGTCGATTTTGCGAAAAGGTTTTGGAAACCAGGCACTTTTTTGTCCATCTTTAATTCGAAATTCGGGCTCAATTGCATTTGTTTTAATTTTCCTTAAAAGAACGCGTGGGCAGCTTTAATTGGCACCAAGAGGATGAGTGTAATTATATTTTGCATACTTCCTCAAAAACTCGGTATTTTCAAGTTAGGTGTTTTTGATTTCACGACTGTTGCATGCTTATAGAATACTCGATACTCAGAAGAGTGGTCTGGGTTGCAAGCTCAGGTTTGTAACGAAAAAAGCACTTTTGAAAATACATTATAGCATAATTTTGTTAAATAGCTAAAGAAATCTCCTCTTAAACCCTAATTTAGTAGCAATATTAGTTTCTTAGATGAAAAATGAATCAGCTAAAACACAAAATGTGCTAATAAAGTATGGAACCGACGTTAAAGAAAGATCTCACCAAGAAATTTAAGTTTTTAAATTTGAAAAATACTTTCTTAATTTGAAATTCAGGTTCAATCGCCATTTGTTATAACTTTCCTTAAAAGAACACGTAGGCAATTTTAATTGGCACTAAGAAAATCAATCTGCTATTCTCAGCCTCTTAACTATGCAACTGCAAATACTAAACTGTAGTTAACAGCATGATATCACTCAACACCAACATTTGATTCAATGCACACAAGCTGTTTAACAAGCTTGTTTGTTGCTAAATAAGTTTTTACGGGCATCGACTACTTGGCTAATATACGCAGCAGTTTCACTACCATTAATTCAAAAGTCACAACTTGAATAGGATGCTTCTTAATTACCATTAAGCTCTTAAGTACCGTTATAAAAAAAATTGCAGTATGGTTTAAGTTCGATTATTCCAAATCTACACACAACCTTAAACAGTAGACAGCAGTTTTACGGGATAGTTACGAAATCATGAACATTCAGATGCTTTAATACACTAACAAACGAGTCACTTGCTCCAGAAATAAACATGTACGGAATTCGTAAATCTAATCACTTTTTAATAAACGAGTTAAGAGGTACAAATAAGTTTCCTATTCAAAACAAAATCCTCGTGAATTAGAAAAGAAGGTCCAAAAGTAATGTCTGTAATAAATACTGCTGGATTGGAATGTTCCTGCAATCTCAATTTCCCAGCGTATCAATTTTTTTAATTAACAATTTTGAATCTGTATGTAAGACTTAGTTGCAGAAAATACCCATTCAAACCTTTCCGCATTTTTACGTGCTATTGGTTTTTAAATTTCAATTAATTATCTTTTATTTTTAAATTTAAAATGACTCATTGGTCTATTTTTTTCCCCAAATTCTTTTACAATTTAATTTTTTATGCTTCACAATTTCAAAATTTTATACACATATTCTGTCACAATTCTTAATTGCTAATTTTTAGTCTTTATCACAACTTTTGTTTAATTTATTATCTTGCGTTAGAGCAGCTGGTCCTATTACATAATATTCAAAATTCAATCCCAATCAATTCAATTCTAAAATATCTGTCATTCAAACAAAAAAGATATTATTAATCAATCTTTAATTGAAAGAAACATTACTAATCTTTAAAATGGATAAATTTGAGACACAGAAATTTGTGCCAGGCTACCCATCATTTTTATTTCTATCAGACTCAATATTAAAAATTATCAAAATAGACGCAGCTCAAAGTTTTTCGTAAAACATACAGCGAGTATTGCAAAGAATTCTTTATCTTTTCGAATAGAAAGACGAAGCACACAGTTTATATCGAATAGTGGGATTTTTTGTATGATCAACAAACAAAAAAGTTTAATCCCTGAAGCCGGTCTTTTATTACGAAAAGAGAAACAATGGCATTGACGTCAAACCAGCTGGAGCGTTTAATATTTGTTAATTATCGACAAAGATATTGCTGCTGACACTGTAAGATAAACTAACGCTATTCGTTACTTATTGATTTTTCTCTGCCAAAAATGAAAGAAATATAGTAAATTTTATAGTTGATTTTGATTTCATGGCGAAACCGCCATATTTGGTCAAGCTGCACCAAGCACAAGACAGACAGCGTCAAGTAAATGGAAGCACAAGGAAGGTTTTATTGATACTGATAGGAATCGAACCCACGTCATCTACAACGAGAGGAAGAGCACGAGATTGGAGAAGCACTTTTTGCCCAAACGTATTCATGCTAATATATAAAACTTAAACATTGCACGCTCGTTACCACCCAGTGTAAACATTAATTGATGAATCTATATATATATATATATGTATAATTCTCTTACGTGGCACGCAAAAAAGACGTTATTAGTTATCGCGTTTTGGCAACATTGTACGATTGTTTGTTTATCACGAAGCCTCGCGCTTCAATTGAATTTATAGCGTTATCGGATGAAATTTTATTGAAAAAAAAAATTTCGAGTTGTGCAGTTAATAATAGAAATCAAATAAAGCGGAGGATCTTTTCAGGGCCATTTAAAAAACGGTCCTTTTCATGGCCAACAATTTTAGTTCAAAAAGACGCTTGCACTACAACTTTCGGCAACAAACTCAATGAAAAAGTGTGGGTCGTTTGAGTGCTGGGAAAATGTATACACAAACAACATGCTGGGTATTCAATTTCCAAAGCAACGCTCACATTTCGAGTCAAAATTTGCACAAAGTTTTCATTTGAATTCTGATTTGAGAGATACTGTATATATTTTTCTGTAATACAGCAAATTTAGATTTGAAAAACATTTTTTTGGTAACATATTTTGTAAACAATTCCTTCTGCTAGGACACATGTCTTCATTGATGCGAGCGAAGCGAGCTTATGTTCGCGCAGCGATCCAATGCGGATTGCAAAGCAATCCTCCAGAGGTTGGCGAGCGTTAGCGAGCAGGGGGCGGGCCCCCTAGTCAATTAGAAAGTTAGCATGGTAGGCTACTTTTTGGCGATCAGAGACTCTGATTTCAGCAATAATAGAGAGAACAATCCGAACTGTACAAACAGAACTTAAACTAAATAAGACTGGTAAAAGATAAGCTGCAAAGATGGACCACATAACTATATATCATTGCAATAAGTTCTTTCTACAAAAATCTGTATTTATATAAATTTCTATTTTTTTTACATAAATAACTGAAACATTTCCAACATACACTTGACCGATTTTGCGCTATACATCCCGAACTGATGGACCTCTTCGGTAGGTACTTCAATTTACATCGCACTGGAGCAACACAAGGGGATTATTGACGACAATCCGGAAGACCTTTTGGGTAATGGTAATGGTAATTTTTAGTTAACGTCGTACTAGAGCAACACAACGGGCTATTGACGACGGTCCGGGATCAGTCCCTTAAGGAAACTTCCGAGGACAACACCTCGTAATGTTGAACCCCGGTCAGATGACGAAGCAACACCTGAGCTGAAGACCTTTTGGGAGATTCATACCATCCAAACATTTTTACTTCTCACTTGGCATTGCTTACGTGAACTGCGTTTAAGATTTAGACGTTGAATTTGAGCTTTGCATAAAAATCGAAATTTACTGAATCATGTATTTGTAACTCTTTATAGTTTTAATAATACAAAATTGTTCTTAAAGTTACTTGGTTCTTGACACTGTTTGCCCTTGTGCTGGAAAAACTCATCTGTCCATCCATTTTTTTCCAATCAAATTTATTTCTTTGGAAACAATGTTACTTATATAGGTCTGGTTTGGATAAACATTGAACAACTTTGTGTTATCTAATGTACTTCGTTTTGCTTGCTCTTTAAATTTGCTATGAGGTTTAATTTTAACTTCACTTAATTATGTTCCATTCCGAGAAAGAGGTAAATAAAAATGAATATTATTGAAAACTCCGATTCCCAGGCATTTTCGCTAACATTTAAAACTACGGCGGAACAACATAGAAACCTAAAACTGCTTGTTTAATCTTCTAATACAAACAATAGTAATAGGTAGTAAACATTTCTCAAACAATCAAGAAGAAAAGCAAATATTATAATTCATAATTAAAGGCAACATAAAATAAATTTCACTTTAAAAGTAATTTAAATAACGAATCAATGCTAAGATTAAAAGTTAAGAAATTAATAAAATGAAAAAGTAGAGAGCTCCCTTTCAAAAATTGGTAAAACATCTTTTAATTAATTACAAATACATAAATTAATATGCGAGTATATTTTTTTCTTAGATTTAGTATCTCGTTTACTTTGCTGTTTGACCTAAGCTTACATCCCGATTATTAGAATAAATTCGTAAAGCCCATTCTGATATTTAATTTATTAAGTTAGCCTAATCTGAAAAATTTACAAATTTAATTTCGACAACATTTTCGAGCCACTGTTGACAAATACGAAACGCAAATTAGAGGAAACGATGTAATTAAGTAAATAATGGCGATCATTTTGTAAAAAGAAAGAACGCGGCTGCGGAACGAGAAATTTAGAATGCTCAGTTTTTCTGTTTTATAATTAGAAGAGGTTTCATTATAATGAATTATTTTCAGCTTATTTTCCTCATTTAATATGTATTTATTAACTGAGCTCTTGAGTTTTCTCTTAAGATATTAAGATAATATATATTTTGGAGGTATTTAGAGAAAATTGCTAAAGGAATATCACAATTTTAAATAATTATTATCATTGAAGTTACACCATTATTGAAAACAAATATGAAATAGCTTTCAATTTTTTACTCGTATACACTGAAGCGGTAACTAAACAGTCCTTGAAATAAAATCATCGCAATTATTTTTTTATTTTCACAGGGGTAAATTAAATAAGTCTAATTTATTTAATTATTAAAGTTGACTTTTCGATTTTTTTATGAAATAAAAAAAGTCTGAAGTCTAAGTCACCAATTTTAGCTAAACGCGTTAAAAACAGACCCCCCCCCCCAAAAAAAAAAAAAATAATAATAATAATAATAATAATAATAATAAAATAATAATAATAAATAAATAAATAAAAAAAAAATAATAATAATAATAACTTTGACTACGAAAGCGTAGTTTATGGTGTAGATAGATTACATTCTGTTTATGCTACTGGTGGCTAAGTTCATCACATAACAAAATAAACATATTCTTTGTAATGGCTCCAAAATACTATTTAGAAGAATCAGTGACGTGGCACATCACCGGCCGTTTAGAAGCAGGGCAGACAATCATGGAAGCAGTGAGATGTGTGAATATTTCAAGACAGACAGTCCCTACGCTGTGGAGACAATTTCAGAACTCTTGAATTATTGTAAGGAGGCCTGGACAAGATCGTAAACGTATAACTGCTTCTCAAGATCAATATATGGCAATAATTGCCCGTCGTAACAGGAAGTCTACTGCTCGGCAGTTAAGTTCAGAGCTTGCAGCCGCCACGGGAACTGTTGTATTACCGAAAACTTTATACAGAAGGCTTAATTGAAAAGGCCTTTATGCCAGAAAGCCAAAGGTATGTGTTTCACTGTCTTCACAACACAAAAGGGATCGTTTTAATTGGTGCAAAAAAACATCAGAACTGAAGTCAACACCAATGGACCCATGTTCTATTTACTGATGAGTCGAGGTTTAGTTTAACATCTGATTCTAGGCGTTTTTACATCTGGAGAGAGTCACGAACGCGAAATCTTCCTTTGAACATAATGGAATGTGACAGTTTTGTTAGTGCAGGTGTGATGATGTGGAGAGAAATAATGATCGATGGACGTACGCCCCTACACGTTTTCAACAGAGGATCTGTGACAGGGCCAGAGATATCTGGATGAGGTCTTAGAACGTTATGTAAGACTTTTCAGAGGTGCATATTGGTCAGATTTTTTATTTATGGACGATAATGCTCGTCCACATCGAGCTAACCTCGTTGACTAATTCCTTGAAAATGAAGCCATTGAGAGAATACGGTGGCTAGTAAAATCTCCAGATCGGAACCCGATAGAGAACTTATGCGACTATCTTGGAAAAGCAGTTGCACGGAGACATCCTCTTCCTATAGATATAAATGCACTGACGACCGCATTGCTGGAGGAGTGAAACTTAATTCCCCAAACTGTGGTTAAAATCATTATTGTCAGCATGAAAATACGTTATGTTATGTGTGTATAAGTCAGGGGCAAGTACACTCCATATTAAATTCATAAGCCTTAATTTTTTCTGAGTTATTTTTTTTTTCTGAACTCTCCTTGTCACATATTATTGCCATTTTTATTGTGTTATGCACTAATTAGTATATTTTTCATTCTATAATTTTATTTTAAAAATATACTTTATCTTAATTTCAAATGCGTGAGTGTTGTTTTGGTCAGAAAGTGGCATTTATTTAGGTTCCAATGTTATAAGTAGTATTTTGTGCGACCTAGAACAGCCTGTCCGTTGAGCATTTGAACGATTGTCCAGCACCAGTGGTTTCTAATTGTACTTTTGAAAAATATTGGAGAACAAGTGGTCTAATGGCCTAGTGGTCAAACGACTGGCATATGTCAGCAATAACATAGTGTGCACATAATTTACACATTGAAAATATTATTAGTAATCTTTTTTTAAAAGCAGAAAATAGACTTTATTTAAAGCTGGGATCTAAGACGGTTACATAAAAACTAACAAACATAAATTTCCAAGTTTAATAAACCACCTTAAAAATAATTTTTCCCTTGAAGCTTTTCACTTTGTCTTGCCCACTAAGAAAAAAGCTATCTGTCACCCGGTTAAGAACCCTTACCATAGCAGGTAATGCTTCTTGAAGACGGCAAAAACGAAAAATAAAAGTTTACCGTAGCCACAACGAAGCAAACATTAGCTCTTATTGCATCTCGTGGACAAAAGCAGCTTAACCAAGATTAACGTACGGGGCTATTCGGAAACTGCTTTATAACGTAATCTGTAAAGGAGGATTATTCGGAATCCTCATTTTCTGTCCTCTTCTCCATGTCGGAACTAAAGTATTAACGACAAGATTTTGTGGTTGCCATAAGAAATAATTCATCCACTTCACAGGAAGGAAAACACTTCTTCATTCGGTATATTCATTTTTAAATGTAAATTAAAACTAAAATTATTTTCATCAGAAAAATCAATGCCAACCATTGTAGAAATTAAAATATTTTGTTATCAATCGCGCAGTTTTTGTTGAGGAATGAGCAATCAAATAAAATGATGCATTGAAAACAAGAGTTTCATCTGAAAGAATTGAACTCGGATAAGTCAGTGGACTCGGAATGTAAAACTTTCTACTTCTCTTGAATTATTATTTAATTATTATTGTTCTGAGAAGTATTTGAGGTTCAAGGTTCAAGAAATGGACCTTATGCAACTAATACAATTTTCACCTTTATTTTAAATCAGAAGCTTCATTCTGTTTTCACCTCGCTCAAGAATATATTTTCCAATGTTTTATACTGGACAGGAAGGGGTGTGAATCTCACAAGTAGGTTTGTCTCTGAAATTTTACGGTGTAAGGCAAGCCAAATATTGGTCCACCATCAGTCTACCAACCTCAAATAAGACAAAATACGCTTGCGTACCGACATATTGCTTGCACATGAGCGGAGGGCTAATCTGTGTTGTATATTTTGTCAAATGTCCGATCAATGTGCGCATTGACAAATAGTTTGTGTGAACAGCATGGCACCGTTGTGAATCGTTCAAATGAATTTGGCCCATGCTAAAGCAAATAGCTACGAATATTCTAAATTTCCATTGCTTTGAAGGCTTTAACCCTCTGAGGGGTTCGCACATACACTTCCCCACAATAATGGACCGGACGCCAGCGAATTCGCATAAAATCCGACTACTTGTTTGGGGATGTTTTTCGTAGTATGGCCTGGGACCTTTGCATGTTGTTCCTGGTACATTGAACACCGATGCCTACATGAACATTTTGGACAATCAGGTTCTTCCAATACTATGGCAATTTTATGGAATGGACGAATGTTACTTCCAGGACGACAACTATCCATGTCATGTTGCAGCCTCTGTCAAGCAGTGGTATCAAGATGGATGTAAAACGTCTTCCCTGGCCTGCTCAGAGTACCGACCTAAACTCCATAGAACATTTGTGGGACGAGATAGAGCGACACCTATGGACCAGGGAACCCCGTCTTAAATCTACAGCTGAGCTGGCGACATTCTTGCAGTAGGAATGGATATAAATACCCACAGCTGTGTATTAAAACCTTGTTGAAAATATGCCCAGAAGGGTTGCGAGTGTAATTGCAGCATGTGGGGGGACCATCCCCCTATTAAAGCATGTTTTCTTTCCTTTATACCATCATATCTTGCTGTCCGGTCATTTATTGTAGGGGTAGTGTATATCCGTTCTGTAACCTGCAGTCTTCCCTTCATAATTTCTCACAATTGTGATTTTCTCGGCCAATATAATTTTTTCTATGATTATTTCCACCAATGCTTGTGATTATGTGGTCATTGCGTGTATTGTGAGATAAATCAATGCTACACTACTCAGAAATCTAGTGGCGCTCAAGGGGTTAGCCATTTAAAGAGCAGTATGCAAAAGAAAATTTTGAAAACTAAACAACTACCACCTGAAATGCACGTAATCACCTATTTTGCACATAACAAACCTTGATATTTAAAGTTTTAAAGGTCGGTGATACCCCTTATCACTCTGTCCATTTCTCTCACTCTCAGACATCAGAATTGCAAATGAGAGGATATTTATATACTTTAAACGTATAAATATATATAATCTTTACCATTTCAAGATGGTGGCACGCTAGACGTCCAACTGCTCCAAAACTTTAAATGTCAAATACATCGCCTTTCTGCACGCCCATTTTGCATATTTGGACGAAACTATCGCGTTATTAGAAACATATTTTATATTTATATATTCCTCTTGACGATCATACCAAGTTTCGTGCAATAATTTGCACACACGTATTCTCCATCTTTAATTACGTATTTAAATTTGGAAGTTAGTGTGTAATAAATCACACAAGCCATGCCTACACAGCCTACAAGCAAATGCTTATTCATGTTGTTTCTTCCCAAAATGTTTTTTTTTTTTGATAAAAGCTTTCTATAAAATAAGTATAAAACGTAGATTTTCAATAAAAATTTAAAATAAAGTTTAACTTTTATTGCGATAATCTATATTTATGTACCTTGGTAGGAAAAAAGACCGAATTTCGTCCATACACACAAACCACTTCAATCTAATAAAGTTTAACACAAAAAGAGTCAATGTCTTCGTACGTTATGTATGAATCTAAACATTGGATAATATTTTTGTATACTGTGTTAAAGAAAATAATAATTAATAATAAATCAGCTGTTACTGAAAACTTGCAAAGTGGACTTCAGCCCTTTTCAACCAAAGTACATATTTGTGTTATTGTCGTTTTAGTTCTCAAGTACCCCGAATTGCCATTACCATTGTTCGCAGAGTGCTCTGTTCTCAAAGAGTTCTCAAGAAAAGAGTACCACGATTCAGCATACTCGCCACCTTGTACCAGCAACGAAATTCAACGCAAAATAATGCGCAACTCCTTTCTATAGAGGAGTGTTTATAGATGTACCACAGGTAGGTTCGTGCACTCCTCAGTTTAAAAACTCCATCCATAAACAGCAGCAACCTATCAAAACTATTCCGAAATATGAAAAGAACTTTTCTCGGTGACTCCATTTCTGAGAGGGACAATCTTAGCGCATGATGGAAGAACTCGGACAAATCTTGATATTGGAGGGGGATGGAATTCCTGGTAACCATGGCGATGGGTTATTCGGGGCCCGCGCTGAAAGCGTTCCCTGCGGTATCGTGACATTCCGGTTGGTTAGGGCCTTTTAATTAGAGTGAGAGGTCCATTGTTTCTCGGTGGTCACTCGTTTTGAATGTTTTCGATTCGGGAAGTGCCCACAGAAATAGATTAGATGGTTGTATCTCACATACGCCAATTGGTACTGAATTGAATTTGGCTGGAATCAACGTGAGGTATATATAAAAAACGCTTCGCTCCCTCTCGATGCATTCTCTACGGATTGCAATCTAAAGACAATGAATCGGATCGAATTAGTTTTCTCAAGTTGACACAAAGGACATACCGAAATATTGTTTTGTCTTCTTAATAACCTTAGTAATACATTTCTATTGAAGTGGCATCTATTAAAGTTTTCTATTCTAGGCGGAAGTAAATTTCTAGGACCACTGTGTGTGTGATGTTCTTAATAATACCTAAGCGTTAATGCGTTTTCTTAATAATACCGTAGCGTTAAAACTAAGCGCGTACGTTACCAAGTTCATTTTTTTTTGTTATATCGCACTTCCGCTAAAATTTGCATCTGTGTAACATCAAGAGGCTTATATGCTCGTCTATATGGACTTCAATTTACAGAGACGGAAATCTTCAATTTACAGAGAAGGAAATCTTCAATTCACAAAGAGAAGTCTACAGGTTGGTTTTGTGTTTTATGCCACAAGGACCATATTTGGACAACAGGTCTATATATTTCTACACAAAAGAACGGATGTTTTATTAAGAAATATATATGAAGTTCATATCCTAGGTTCCTTCCCAGAGCTGTTGAAGTCGCTTGTTTTCGATTCTTACTGGACAGGTCTACCTACAAATGCACCGTTTTGGAATATCGAGATTAACTATCTGTCCTCTTTGCAAACTGGACGAAATGCCTGGAGACTACAACAAGGACTTAATTGAAATTCTTGATAATGTAGTTGCAAATACAGGTTATATGGTGATTTGAAAACATGTTCTATCACTTCAAACCTCTATTGGGCTGCTCGTCGACTGATGGCCGCGAAGACGCAGACGGGCATAGGATTAAAAAGTTTATTTCAAAGTTATATGTAATTTAGATCATTGATTGAATCCTACTAACTTCCTCGTTCTTGAATACCACATAAGTAGATCTCTGTTTGCCTCTGATTCCCTTGAAACCCATTTGAATACAACAAACAAATTTCTTGTAGCCAAACTCAAACTTGTGAATGCTCAATGAACACATCAATATGTAAATCTGTGGTTGCAATACTTTTTTAAATTTTTTTGTTTCAAGTATCCATTGGTCCATATATGGAACCTCACAAGACTTCAGGTTGGTTGGGTTCTATGGCTCAAGGATCTTATTTGGGCCAAGCAGCTCCAGAAACAAGACAACGTCAAACAATGGACATACACAAGGAAAGTTATACTGACACATAAGATAAGTGTTACTGAAATAAATCAGTTCAGACCACATGTTGCTAGCTCGTTGGGCAAACTCACTGAGCCACCACATTAGAAACGAAGAGGGAAACTAAAAAGTAAATGTCATTAATATTACCTTTAAGAGTCCTTAGATTTAGAGCACATTTTATGACCATTTGTCGGGATTTATACATCTTACGTTATTTTCTACTTTCCGTGAAGCTAAAGGGTCTTTTTACGAAAGACGACTTTGATAAATTTTGTGATAAATGCATCTAAACTTGATAAATGCTGTGAGATTCCAACTCGTAGACGATGTAATGCTATGCTCATAGCGTTTGACGTCGATGAAATATTTCCCCTCGGGACTCAGCCCCTTTTCCCCACAGAGGAACCTGTCTTCTGGTAAAAATGGAAGAATGCATCTGGTGAAATTGGGTCGTCTTCATCGAGCTGATTTCGATCCCGGCACAGGTAAGATGAGCGAAGAAGGAAAACTCAAAAAAGATACTTTAGTAGGGGACATTTTACCTTCATTCAAGTAAGCAATTTCTGGCGGCTACATATTTTTGCAGAAATATTCTAAATGCAAAGATGTAAAAAAATGTTTTTGCCCTTGATTGGAATGTCTAATTTCGCCCATAACAACAATAAGGTAACTGATCACCAAGTTCACATGTGCGGGATTTAATCAATTTAATAATCGATTGGATTTAGTTGAATAAGGGTGATCGATTTAAGAGCACAACACAAATGATAACCTAATTCTTACGCTTTATTTTCTAACAATTACATATTTTTGCAAAAAATATTCTACATGCAAAGATGCAAAAAAAATTTTTTTTTATTATTGATTGGAATGTCTCATTTTGCACATAACATAACAATAAGGTAATTAATTGATCATCAAGCTCACAAGTGTCGTATTTAATCGATTTAATAATCGAATCGATCGAGCGAATTAATTTAACAATCAATCGGATTTAGTTGAATAAGTGTGATCGATTTTAGTGCACAACACAAGTGATAACCTAATTCTTACGCTTTATTAACCATGGTTAAACCTAGCCCTTTAAATATTACTGCTGCTCATATGAAGTTGCAGGATTTCTACTTTTAAGAAATTATTAACTTTTCTAGGCCATTTTTTACTCTTTAAAGATTACGTTTCACTTAGATCGCAAAAGATGAACCCGTGAGTGCAGATGTGAAGAAAATTTAAAAGAATGTTTGGGTCTCAAAGATTAAGTTTTAAAAAAATCAAATTTTAGCAAATCTATGAATGTCATGTTATACATTTTTGATGACATATGACCTTGGCAAAATGTTTGTACATTATTAACCCACACAGAGGTTCACACGCAAATATCCATTCTGTAACCTTCCGTTTATGACTTCTAATCAGTTATAACCTTCTAAATCAATAGAATATTTTTAGGATTCTTCCAACCAATAGATGGTTATTTAATCATCATACGTATTGTGAAGTAAAAGCAATGTTACTTAGCATTCGGAGATCTCGTAACGCTCAGAGAATTAAAAGGGATTACTAATTCAAGAACGAAAGCTACTGAAAACAAACAAAGAATTGGAGTCTGATCCAATTTATACTTTGTAAACACTAACATTAATCACATTATCAAAAATGTATAAATACATACAAAAATTACCCCCCAAACGATAAAATTGAATTTTCATTTCTAAGCTTCACAGTAAAAAGAAAGTTACAATTTATAAATACTGGCAGGTATTAAAAAATTCCATGCTTAAATAAATTTTTCGTCGCCAACAGGACAGAGTAATCTTTAAAATTGTTAAGACATTCAAAATGTTTAAGGAATTCTATTTCCCGTCGACCCTCTTCTGCCCTTTCGGTCGTGAGTGACCACGCATTGAAAATAAATGTGAGATGGGTCAAGGAGTAAAAATGAGAAATCACTTGCACTTTTCTACAGATGCTACCAAAGAAAAAACATTACAATGACAAAACTTCTCTAAAAAAGAACATCAAAAAGCGATTGGAAAAGAAATGTGGGAAGAAGAAAAGGACAGATCGAAATCTCGAGGCTTTAGTTTCAGATCTCGCCTGTCAAAAAGCATTCTCTAAACTTTAAGTGTTGAAATGAGCGATGCAGGGAAGAAGTAAGCATATTTCTTCAGTACCAGCCATTTCAGAGAATGTCTCATTGCATCGCATTAGTCACAATTTCAATACTATCAACAATCATACTTCGGACACTGACTTTTGAACTTCAAAAGATGGAATTTAGGTGGTTTATAGTTTTTTAAATGTTTTACAGTGGACATAGTTAGATGTGCGGCGAGAATGGTCTCAATACAAATCAAGGTTTAATTTTGCACTGAATAAAACTATATTCAGCTTTCTGAGAAAAATCCTAAACACTAGAAAGCCAAGCCAATAGCATCTGCGTTAAAGTTTCTTACAAACTAGTATCTATTAATGGCACATTTCCATACGTTATTATACCATATGGCACATTTCAAATCTTATATCTGTGCTCAGGTGGCAAAATGTTTTAAGTCACTTTTTTTTAATTTTGTGACAGACTTTAAGATTTAAGATTCAACATGTGGTTCTGTGGTTTTTGACTTATTACAATTTTCAAACCTTTGTTTTCTCATAAACTGAAAGAAAAAGACTTACGACATTTTGCCACCTTCTAAATATTAACAAAACAGACTCCAGGATGGGACTTACTCAATTTTTTGGGAAAAGTGAACATTATGCCATTTGAGCACAGATATACCATATGGCATATTTCATAACTTATATACCATACTTTTTTATATTGAATATAAGATCAATGCGCACATTTCATACTACCAAATGAAATAAAGTTAAAAGCATAAAACGCCATTTTGTTCAATTTCCAAATGTACTCTCACTGGTGTTAATTCTTACTTCTAATAAAGTTCATGATAAGACGTTCACACCTCAGTCATGTTATCATAATTAGCTCCTGAAAGTCCTTCACTTGTGTGCTCAAAGATGATTCAATACTTTTCGACTAAACCTATCTCGGAACTAATCTCGGATACTCTTTTCTGCTCTGATTTTCGATTTTCCAGATTTCTTATTGTTTCTGTCATCATACCGCTGAAGAATTTCATTAGAGCGGTAAGAGTTCTTGTGATCTAGCAATGTTATAATTATGAACCTTACATGCAGATCCTAACTAAAACTAATTATATTTAAACTTTCCGGCAAAACACCGAATTAATCTAGATTTGATTGTTTTTACTTAGATAGCGGTTGATTTTACTAATATCTGTTGTCATTCGCAAATATAAAAATAATGTCGATTTCTGTGCCAGGTACGTTAGTGAAATATATAGAGATGCAGTTTTAATTTGAATTGTGATAAAATGATAAATTATGTGTATATATATATATATATATATATATGACACCATTTTTTGATCACCCAGTAAAACTTGAAAATTCGTAGTTTTATACTCTGAGCGTCACGTAGTAGGATTGTTATTTTATTTTCCCTGCAACACACATCACTAAATCTATGGGTTCAAATGATCCTAGAAAAGATTCTATCGGTGAGGAAGATGAAAGCTGGTTATAAGCCATGAAGAGAATCTTGCGGTTTCCATGCGTGTAAACGTCACAAAGAGTTAAAGTTTAAAAAACTATAAACTGAAAATAAAAATACACAGTTCATTTGTAGATCTCTTGATACATTAATACTATAATGATATTTTAAAGAGCAATCATTTAATTACAAGATTTTACATAATCCATAACCTTAATATGATATGAAACCCTAAAAAGAGCAAAGCTAGAGTGTGTTGTAAGATATCCAGAACACAAAGCAGCTACTGTCTACTACGAGAACTGCTCCAGACACCAAGTCTGGATGGTGGCGGTCGCTACGGAAACAGGGCTCATTCATTTTGAGTAAAGTGACAGACAGATAGTAGTTAATAGTGATACTACAATGAATAACGCGCGCTAGATTTAAGCTAAGTACGCATTGTACTAAGAAGTTACTGGTAAAAAGGAATGGACAGTTTGATTTGTCAACTGTTTTAGGTTTTATGGTGCAAGGAATATATTTGAGGATGGACAAGAGAAACTTAATACTGTCTATGCTGCATCCCTACCCTTATACTTGACAACCACCTAACAATAGCTGCACATAACAATATACTACATTTTTTATATTGGAATTACTAGTTAAATATTGTTGAAAATATTTACGTCTAGTTTGTTGCGCAGTCACCAACTCATCTCTGAAGACAATAATTCATAACAAATAATTTTAGCTATTCACATCTAATTAAATTTAAACGTGGTTCTTTTATTTGATTCCCAACTCGTTTGGCGTGCGCAAATATATCAATCGGATCTTCATTTTCCTACGACGGTTACCTAAAAAGGTCGTGTTAACTTTTGAAATTTAATTCTGCACTACCTATCAACTAGCACTGAAAGAGTGATGATTAAACAAATCAATGTAACGGATGATAGTAAACTAAGTCCTTGGAAGAGGATTAGTTATCTTAATCTTATCTTTCCGAAATACAAAACATCAGTATTACTTAAAGACGCTCTCCGAGATGACATTTCCTAATCTCATTTGCTGTGTTCATTTTGCGATGCAAAAAAAAAAGGTATGCGATTGGTTCTCATTCTCATAGCAACGATTTATCACAGATCGAATCACCCAGCATTGGAAAAAAAATTTATTAATCACAAACGATGAAAAAATATTAATTTGATCTATCACCACTTAAACGACGTGTGACTAAAATAAATCTCGACAAATCGGGGGTGTTTCGTGAATGGTATTTTTTTAATTGCCACTTCTGGTTTGAAAGGAAAGTTCTTCAGCAGCCATGCGTCTTGATTATTCCGTGTCGTTGTCCTTGTGTGTAATAGCGTTTGGGCCGGACATCGTCCTGGCAACAGCGGACCCCCAGACGCGAATCTGGCACGCAGCCGCGCGCTATCGATTCAGACGCAGGACCAGACAGCATTTGGATTGGAAATCCGGTCGCCCCTATCAGATGTCACTCAGCGATCATTTCTTGCGTTTGAGGCCCTTCTTTGTGCGGTGGGCATTGTTCTCCGAGTCACCCCTCAACTGCAGTCGCTTAGAATAACTATTTGGTGTGTCAGATGACGGATTCGCATTTCAAATGTGAACTAGGTGCTAGGAAGACTTTCAATAGTACCATTTCAAAATAGGCCACGAGACGAGTTTGTATACAGCAGGGGGTGTTTTGCCAGGAAAGGCACTTTTATAGATAAGTAAAATCTATACATCGCACCCCGGCAAGAAAAGTAACACAGGTCAAAAAATAAAAAAATGATAATGGTTTGTCACTGAAAAATATGTATGAGGTGCCCCAGCGTGTTATATTACTATTCTATCTATATATATAATTCGCTTACGTGGCACGCAAAAAAGACGTTATTTGTTATTGCGTTTTGGCAACATTGTACGATTGTTTGTTTACCACAAAGCCTCGCGCCTCGATTGAATTTATAGCGTTAACGGATGAAATTTTATTGAAAAAAAATGAATTTTAGTCGAGCTGTTGCAGTTAATAATAGAAATCAAAGAAAGCGGAGGATCTTTTCAGGGCCATTTAAAAAACGGTCCTTTTCAGGGCCAACAATTATAGTTGAATAATACGCTTGCACTACAACTTCCTACTACAAACGCAATGAAAAAGTGTGGGTGGCTCAAGTACTGGGTAATTGTACACACAAATAACATGTTGGGTATTCAATTTCCAAATTAGCGCTCACATTTCGAGTCAAAATTTGCTCAGAGTTTTCATTTGAATTCTGATTCCAGAGGTGCTGTACATACCTTTTCTAAAATACAGCAAATTTAGATTTGAAAAATATTTTTTTTTGGAATATCATATTTTGTAAACAATCCCTTCTGCTAGGACACATGTCTTCATTGATGCGAGCGAAGCGAGTATAGGTTCTCGCAGCGAAGCAATCCGGGGGTTGGCGAGCGTTAGCTAGCAGGGCCCGGGCCCCCTATATAATATAATAGAAGTTACTTTGTTGTTTCTTATGCCTACACTGCAGACCATCGGAGTGCCAAGCCCGTCGTGGACGGCAAGAGGCGAGAGGAGTGCGGCTTCCATGCAAGTGAGCCCCATTGGGAGGAAGTCCGACTTAGCTCGAATTGTTTTAGCCTACAGATGGCAGCACATCGACACGTCTCGTTTTTACGGAGAGGTCACATTTTCACGACATTCAACCAACCTCAGGCACACAATTTAATTTTGATGCACACCCGAGACCAACTAATCCCTGGTTTGGCACCCCCAGAGGTATTGATTTATTATGGGAACTTAGAGGACTTCGTGACCACGGCAGATTTTTCGTGCAGCAGTCACCTTTAGCGTACACGGGAGTTTTCGGTCGGCTGGGATCGAACTCATGATCAGCCAGTCACGAGCTCGACGCTCTACCGACCAGGCCACCCGGCCCATAATAGAAGTTACCACTGTAAATACTTACCTAAAATTTAAAAGAAGCTAATACTATTTCAATATAAGTTTTATAGTATCCTTTAAGTTGATGTTTATCAAATGCTGCAATTTTGAGTTGCGTCACTTTTCTTGCCGGGGTGCGATATGATCGGCTTACAGCAGGAACTCTTAAAAAATTTACTGAACAGTTGTTTAAAGACTAATTTGTTTAGATCTGAAAAAGCCTTGGGGGGGGGAGCAGGGGGGAAGAGTAGCGTGTAAGAAACCGGAGGGTTGCGAGTTCGATTCTCAGTCGAACCAGACTGTCGTGTTCATGGGGGTTGGTGCCTATTAAATCTGTCGTGGCCTCAAGTGTCGTCATGTTGGCTTGGTGTAGATGTTTGGAGAGTAGGTTGAGAGCGTTGCTCCCAAACGATGTTAATATTTCTACCAGCCAACCTTTATTCAAAAACTATACGCATTTTGATAGTGTAATCAAAAATACCAAAAAAACAAAAAAAGCAATATGAAAACATTATTTGTCACCATCACGAAAATGAACATTTTGTGTCTCCTAAAAAGTGTCAGTTCCTGATTTCTGAGATAGAAATACGCCCAAGGTTAAGTTACAGGAATCGAACCTGCACCGTCTACAACTCGCGGGTTACAGTAGGCAAACCCACTAAACTACGTCAATCCCCTGAACATGAGTTGAAGATAAGAACATTGTCTAGAGCCAGAAGACGTTCATGACGAGTGGGAAACTGATATTAACTGTAGACTAGATAACAGAATCCCTTTGCAAAGCATTTTATACATTAAATTTCAAATAATTAAGGTTCTTTCACAGGCTTTATTAAATTATATACCCGATTGTTTTGCTAAAAAAGGGCACGTATAACTCGAAAGTAAAAAGGATATGACCTGAGCTTCTGGAACTTTCCCACTCTGAATGGCCCGGATTTTAACCAAATGAACCTATACTAGAGCAGTTCGTAGCTCGGTCCTGACAAAGACCGTCGCATACACGAGGGCTGGTGCATGTTAAATCTGTCGTGGCCTCAAATGTCCCCACGTTGGTGTGGTGGGGTAGTTTGGAGAGTGGAGTGCCAACCCAGGTGTTGCCTCGTCATCTGACCGCTGTGTTATCCTCGGTTACCCTAAGGAATTGATCATGAGCCGTCGCCAATAGCCCGTTGTGTATCTCCAGTGCAACGTTAATTAACTACCTACCTCATAACCAATAGGTACGTGGTTGAATTATAATAGCACTGGAGCAACAGAACTGGTTACCTCTCTTCACCAGTAGCCATTATTTAACTAGTACACGTTTGGTCAGGTACGTTCTATGACGCATATCATAAAAATTGAAGAAATTGTGGCTCTCTACTAAAATAGATGTGGCACTTTTAAGTCAGGAATGTATCGAAATTGGTTACAGAACATGAAAAAGGCATCAAACAACATTTTCCCATGGAACAAACGAAAACTACTTCTCAATGAATGAGTTTAGAATCTACGATTAATTATATAAGTTTTAATTAATTTTTTGTCACAGAGATGACATTGTCTGACTAATTTCAAAAATCAGATCGATACCAAAGAGCATTCCTGAAAACTATTCCATTTTCGTCGCCAAACGATGAAAGTATATCCGTTAAGTTAAATCGATAGTTAGACGGTGCATAAGAAGTAAGCCGAAGAGCAAACTTGTATTCACTCATAAATCATAACTTTTCCCAACATCAAACTGAATAACGTAACTTCTAAGAACCCGGCTACCGCTTTCAATTTATGGACAAAATGGTAAGCTGAGTAAATGAAAGTTAGTTTCAATGCGAATAAAAGAGATCTTCACTTCAGAGTAAAGAAAATAAAAGAGAAATTTCACACGACCTGCCTACTTGAAATAAAAATAATTTGATCTTTTATTTTTGTATCACTATTATGATTCACTAGAAACAATACAGAGGCTGGTCGCACATTTTTTAGACAGTGCAGATTGTATTCACAAAACTAAATTACATAAAAATTTTGTGTTTTAAATGTTCTATTTGATAGCCCTTATTCTGAACTATCTTTCGGCACCGTAATTTCCAGGATAATATACCCTTTTGAAGTGTCAGAAGAGGTATTCTATCCCATTCCTCCTGAACAGCTTTCCAGAGTCATGTAAGGGTTGTGGGACGACGATTGGATAATGCAGATTTTAAAAGTCCGAAAACACAAAAATGCATAGTTGATACATCGGGAGATTTAGTAAGGATATCAGTGAAGGGTATGGCCTTGATACCGGTTTTTTGTACCATTTATTTTAGGAAATTTACAGTGGATTTTGATGTGTGAATGCTAGCTTTGTCTTGATGGAGTTCCACAGATTGATGGCACTGTGGGTAAAGCGATGGTATTTCATTCAGAAAAATTGGCAATAAAATATGTTCCTAGTGGTATTTGGAGTTAATCTTGACATTTCTTTCCACTCTCTTTATTTTTAACTTGCCATTATATGAAAAACCAGCAACAATCGTGAATCCCTTAGAAAAACTTTCTTTCGATTCTGTGAACCATGTACTTAAATTTTTTCTCCCTTTTTATGATAATAAATGGCCCTTTTTTTTCTGCAATCATTTAAATAAACCCATGATTCATCTATTGTGACAATTTTTTTCCATTTTTCTTTGGATAAGTGTTTTTCATATAGAATTCGGCAGCGTGTCCTGCGTTCAGCGATATGCTTTGGAGAAAGACGATGCACATTGCGTTTTTTCGCCTTCTTAAGATTTAAATCAACGTTTATCATTTTGTTTACAGTGGACACCGAGCATTTTAATGATTTAGCAACTGTCCTTTGACTAGGGGGATTTTCTTTTAACATTAAACAACGTACCTTTGCAATAGTCGAAGATGTCCGTTTCTTCCTTGGATACTTGTTTGGAATTTTTGTCCCACTTGAGGCTCCAATTTGACGTTTTATTCCTTTCTTGTTGACGACGATATTACTTATCGACGCTTTAGATATCACAAAACCATGTCTCTCACATCGTTTTTGGATAACGGAATATGAATATTTCTCTTCGGAAAGAGCATAAATATAGCCTTCGAACCACTGCTTCGTTAAAAACTCCATTTTGAATAAAAACAAACCTCTCAAGCCGCAGCCGATAATTTTGACTTTTAAAAACATAGTACAACTGCAATTATTGCTTTTGCAGCAAACGATTTTTTATTACCGCTAACCAAAATCGTCTAAAAAATGTGCGAACAGCCTCTGTAATTCAAAGAGTAATATTGCTTAGAATCGGATCAAACTTTTGCATTAAAAATGCATAGGTTGAATGAAATTGGGTAAAATTTGCTGTAATGATGTTTTACAGAAAAACAATTTTTTTAAAAAGGAAATCCACGATACTAAACATATGACATAGAAAGAGCTAAAAGGATCAATTTTGTCAAGAAAAAATAGGCTTAGTTCTGATTGGTCGGCTTAGAGCGTAGAACTACGATTTGCACATCAGAGAGATGAAATGATCAAGTCGAGCATTGTTTTAAAGCGAAAATTTTGTAATTTAATTTAATTAAAAATTAATTTTGATTAAAAAATAAATTTTAGAAGTCTAGTTTACACCACTACGAAATGTTCTTCGTACAGAAGAACATATATGTTCTTTACGCACACAGATCTAGTTAAGAACTTTAAAACAATGGAAGCACAGTCGTGTTGCGCACACGGTTGTCAAGATAAACCGAGTCAAATGGCGACACCCACAAATATTGCATAATTTCCCCCTCAAACAAGGAAGGAGTAGATATTTTAACTAACGTCACACTGGAGAAACACAACGGGCTATTGACGACGGACTGGGATCAATCCCCCAAAGGAAAGATCCGTGGACAGCACCACGTAATTTTGAACAACGGTCCGATGACGAGGCGACTCCTGAGCTGGCACCCCACTCTCCAAACTTCCCCACCACGTCAATATGGAGGAAGAAGTGGAGAGTCGTACGCGTGTAGTGTTACGCAGTATGCAAATTGAACTATATGCTGTTTGCAAATATACTAACGTTATTATTGTTGGCATGTATTTTTTAATCTCTCTATATTAAAAAAAAAGTTACCGTCGCCGCCGCAGGATTGAAAACTGTGTTGTTTAGCTCGATTCGATACGGTTTCCCTAGAAAGTTCGGATCAGAAAAATATGAAATTAACATGGTTTGTTTTTCATTGTGGTCCCTGGACAATTGTAAAGATCTTTTTTCCGATGCGATTATTAGTTTAGGGTTTATTAAGTGTCAAAGTTGAAAAAGCGAAATTTCTTCCGCGTGTGAGCAAAACACATACAAATTTTCAGACTTATGTCGTGAGTTTTTTTTTAAAGATTACCTCTCAACGTAAATTTCTGCAGCTCGTCGAGTTTTTTTAGAGATTTCAATTTGGTTCTTGATAAAATATTTTTTTGAAATTCGGGAAAAATTAGGACATTTTCATAATTTTTTTAAAAACTGTCATATTTATATCTTATTACTATTAGCTTTTAATTTTAAAAATATCGCAGTATACCTCAGAATTTACTCTTTCTTACGGTAAAATAATTTTTTAAATTGGTTAATAAATAAATTTGATGAGATCAACAGTTGGTCATACAAAATTCGGAATCTTTGGATATTTTCGCTTTTTTTTTTTTGTTAAAATTGCAATATCTACAGCTAATTACTATTATTTTTTAAATTTGAGAACATCACTGAATATATTACATTGTACTCTTTCTTATGGTACAATTATAGGAGCTCCCTAGTGACATAAAAAATTTCAATTGGAACCTATTTTTGTCACAGGCTGTCGAAAGTAAAACCCTCCACACTATACGCTGAGTAAGATATAGTACGACGTCAAAAATAGATATATTGTACTCGATAAAGTCGAATCGGTAAAAGCCCCTATCTCTAAAAGAAGATCGCAAGGTTAAGGTCAAACCCAAAGCCAGAGCTTTCGAAAAACGGTCTTATCAAGACCCAAGGTGCTTAAAAACCCTGAGCGTCTGCATCATTTAATCATTTCAGGTATTTAGAGTAGGCTGTGGTTTTTTATTTTTCGTACATTCGAAAAAGGTTTGACCTCGGTGTGATAAATGAAATCTGAAGCGCGAAGAAGTTTATTCTCTGTCCAAAGAAAATAGTTAAAAGTCAATATTTTATATTCATGAGTGAAAAAACTCCTATTTATAAAACGCTCTTTTCAAAATTAGAATTAAAACCCTAAATGCCTTCCAATACATTTTTGTCAATTCTCTTATTTGTCTTACATTCAGGGCTATCATGTCTAACGTTCTTGAATCCTCAAGAGCCCCTAATATTTTTATGGTTAGGAACGTGCCTACAAAAAAAATGTAAGGGATAAATAAATACACGAATAATATAGGTGGGCACTGGCTAGTCATACCTTAGGTGGTATGTCATTTATGTCAGAACACAAGGGAGTCAAGCTCTGGAAACCGATATCCGTCGCCCCCTCCCTGAATAATTCTTGGGCTACCAAATGTAATGGTCACATCAGGGTCACTACATTTGGTAAACTATATTCTGTGGACTTACTGACAATCGGTAGGATTAGACAAGATTTCATTTTTTTTATTTATAACAACCCATTTTATATATATATATATATATATATATATATATATATATATATATATATATATATATATATGTTACCGTTAAAGTATATAATGCAGTTATTTCATAGAATACCTAGTTATTCCATGAAATAACTGATCGTGTCCGTTAAAGTGTGTAATATATTATTAATTTCACACTTTAACTAGTTATTCTATGAAATGACTAGGTATTCTATAAATTAACTAATGAGAGACAGTTAAAGTGTAAAATAAACAATTTATCTAAAATGAAATTAAACTAATGATAGACAATTAAAATGAAAAAGAAGCAATTTATATAATTTATGCAGCGTATAAATAGTATTTATGGAAACGTACCATAAAATCATTTGTTACTCCAAGGATTACTAAAAGGACACTTGGAATTACAAAGAATATTATTTCTAAAACAAAAACATTTTTTGTTGACAAGCTGGGTTTTGCACGAACATTTTTTAAATCCCCGACCAGTACCTAAACTTTGAGCTGTAGCAACCGACCGGAGCGATATTTCTACATCCGATACTTCTTCGATTTTAATTAATTTTTGTTCGCAGACACTGAACTGGGATCGGGAATATAATTGTTTTATGCGGCCGTTTCTTGTGCCCAATTGGAAAAATCCTTCTTCGGTTATTTTTATGATGATAGCTAAAATAGATTTGGCATCACCTTTTCCTCTGTCAACTTCAGGCACTGGGATACGGACGGTAAACACCACAGAGGCTTCAGAATGAGATTTATCCGACATTAATTTCATCTTTTTCGCTTGAATTTCTAAACATTTTTTAGACTTTCCTCTTTCTCTTTGAACATTAAGTTCATTAAAACACAATTTGCAGATTTTCTGCTCAACTTCATCTTCTGAAACATAATCTTCCGAACATGATATATGGACAGGCTCCATACATTTGAAGCAAACTATATCTTCACTGAATTCTTTTAAACAGACAACACATACTTTCGTAATGGGTAAATGTATTTTTCGTGCGAGATATATGATATAGATTATTTTACACTTTAACGGGCTGCATATCATTATTCTATGAAATAACTAGTTAAACCACGAAATACAAGAGAGTTTTACACTTTAACGGACGCGATCAGTTATTTCATGGAATAACTAGGTATTCTATAAAATAACGGTAAAAAAAATTTGGTAATTTTTAGTTAACGTCGTACCAGAGCAACACAACGGGCTATTGACGACTGTCCGGGATCAGTCCCTCAAGGGAATGAATTGAGGACAACACCTCGTAATTTTGAACCACGGTCAGATGACAAAGCAAAACCTGAGCTGGCACCCCACTCTCCAAACTTCCACGCCAACCCAACGTGAGGACTTTCGGCCACGACAGATTTAAGGTGCACCAGCCGCCTCTACACCATACGCTTACAAACATTCATGCCTGGACCTGGATTCGAATCAGGAACCTTCCGATCTAGAGGCTAACACCTTAACCACTATACCGGTTGGTCGGCATAAAATAACGGATTTCATACTTTAATGGTAACATATATATATATATATATATATAATCCTCAGACTTAAAAGATGCAAAATTGTTATAACCGTTTCTACTACTAAGGATCAACATGGAACATTACTCTATAAAGTATCGCATAGGATTGAAATACTCCTTCCGGTTCACATTTTGATTGGTAAGATGGAAGCTCATTTAAAGCTTTTCATTGTTAGACACGGCAATTAAATTTGACACAACACTCGTTCCTTTTTAAAGTAGGCGTTTAAGCAATGACGACTAGCTTGTTAATCATCCATTAAGTACAACACTAATGGGTTTTAGTCATACAATAAACGTCTCAGTAATTGGAATTACGTATAATTTGATTGCAATTCCTGGTATAAGTGTAGAACTAAATCTGTATACATTAGGATGGACTCGGTGACATCTGGTCCCAATAGTCAAAACGTCCTGCCTTTAGAAGTACCTTTATAATAGAAAGAATCTCTCTATATTAAACAAATGTTACCGCCGCCGCAGGATTGAAAACTGTGTTGTTTAGCTCGATTCTTAGACGGTTTCCCGAGAAAGTACTGTGAAACTACCTGCCAAATCTAGATCGCTTAGACTCCAAATTTTACATTCTGCATGTCCATGTTCTTTTTGAACAAATGTCACACATTACTTGTGACATCACTTCTGGATAATTGAATAATAATTAGTCATATTTAAGCAAAAAAAAATCTAATCCGATACACTATTCTATTAACTTATCCTGTATCATCAGAAGCCATTTGGATCGCGCTTTTTCAGTGAAACTATATTCCAAAAAAAATAAGAAAATTATATCATAACTTAAAGTGATACAATCAAAAATCGAGTCTCACTAAATATTTCCCTCATTCATAACAGAACTCAGTTTGCAAAGATCTCTGACATTGTGTAACTGCTAAATATAGAACACTTTACAGACACCAAATTTGATTTCCTGCATGTAACAATTATCACAAAGTTCGTTGTGGTATCATTACTAGATGATTTAGTAGTAATTACAAGTAGCTTTACGCAAGAAAACAGTCAAATCCTACACCATTTCCCATCCACTAATCAAGCACCATCAGAAACCATATAAATGAATCGTCCCTTCTGTGTGAGGGTCGTCGGGGCTCAGTGGGTATACCAACTGCGCTAGCAGACTGCGAGTTGTCGGCGGCTCAAGATCGATTTCTTCTTCTTTATCATCAAATTCAATGTCTGTCTTGTATCTGGCGCAGCATGGTCATTGCGCCATAAAACCCCCCAAAACCAACGAACCTTTTTATGTGAAACTACATTCCAGAAAATAAGAAAATTAAATCATAATCCAAGAGAGACAGTGCCGACCAATAGGTCTAGTGGTCAGGGTGCTAGCTTGGGAATCTCAAGGTTCAAATGCTGGGTAGGACATGAATGTTTGTCAGTCTGGAATGAATGTGTGATCTCTCTCCATAAAAGGTTTGTGCCTTGAATATGAGATGTACAGTGAATCCAACCCTCTTGGTGCACCTGGGTAACACAAAGTGGTTCACAAATCCGCCCTTGAAGCGCCATAATGAATAATGTTCAATTGACCGGGCATTTGGAAAACTAGAATTCAGTTCGACTAATCTATTTCCCCGATTCACGACAGAACCCGGTTTGTGAAGAACACTGCCAAATCTAGACTGCGCGCGCGCGTTACAGACACTAAATCTAATATTCCTGCATCAGACTCAACCAACAAAAAATAACCGTTACATCTCGCAAGGATCCCCGTCCAGTTCGGAAACCGAGGACACCCATCGCAGCAGAAGGTACGCGTGAGAACAATTGCATGACGCACACTGGACGGAGTAATTTGTAGGCCGCGCGCAGACAAGAATCAAATGCAAATGGGGAAAATGAAAAGTACAGGTAGTCGCAGAAGGAAAATCACGAAGAGGGACCATTACTTCATCGCCCCAGAGAAAGGTCAAGGCAGCGGTTGAGCTTCAGCGGCATCACTGACCTTGACTCCTGTTTGATACTGTGTTAATCGCTCAACATGCCGTTTAGGTAGATGCCATTGTTGGTTTTCTCTGAGGACGTGGTCTCTTCCACCACCTCGCTCTCTCTCTACCGAGTGTTTAGAATCGCAGTTGGGCGAACCGTTTGTTTTAGAGGCAGGTGCCTCGGATGCCACAGATGTGCGCACCTACCAGAAAGTGAAACACGACAGGGAGGTCGAAATTATAATCTTTTTGTTCCCTTTATTTGTATTGCTTGCTGTTTGGCAGAGGTGAAGCTGGACTTTTCGAAATCAGCGGCAGATGGCAGGTTATGCTGCCTTCACATCAACACAAAATTTTAAGTGCAGTAAAGCATTGATTATTTGAGCTCCGATTAAACGAATGTACGTATTACCCAAGCCAAATTTGATTTCTCAAGGCTTTAAATAAAGCTTAGAACATGAGTGTGCACACTTTGTACATGACTGGTCTGGCTTAGAGGGCAAGTGATTGGTTGGTTTAAGTTTTATGGCGCGATATCCAAAAATGGATAAGCTGAGCCAAACGCAAGACAAAATTAAATTCAATATAAATATATTTTAATATATCAGGTTCAACAATCCAGCCCATTAAAATCATGATAAAACATCTTAGTAAAAAGCATGAAAACTAAAGAGACTTCAAAAGTATGAAAGGGTAAATATATTAAAACATCGCATGAAAAATTAAAATGTAGTTTAAAGTGCATAGATGTGAAAATTGAAATGATGCAGTTTGTGTGAAAGTGCTGTGAAATAGAAACGCATTAGGATATTTTCAAGAGAGTTTAAAAGGTAAGTAACTCGGATTTGCTGCAAAATTATGGCAATAAATACATTCTGTGATACACAAATCCAAGAGCAGATTATTTGTAATCCTTGCTTTATGAATCTTTCGGTACCATTAGTAGTAATATGTTGTGCAGTGTAAGTTTACTGTATTTCGTATAAAGCAGTTCGGTAATGGTAATGGTAATTTTTAGTTAACGTCGTACTAGAGCAACACAACGGGCTATTGACGACGGTCCGGAATCAGTCCCTTAAGGGAAAGATTCGAGGACAACACCTCGTAATTTTGAACCACGGTCAGATGACGAAGCAACACCTGAGCTGGCACCCCACTCTCCAAACTTCCACGCCAACCCAACATATAAAGCAGTTCGGCGTAACTTCTTTCGTGTTATCCGAGTTTCTTGTTATTCAAAGTGGCCTTTGTCCACATTACACCCAGATAATCAAGGTTCCACTGCAGTTACGATAAAACATACTTAGTGCCTTGTTAATTTTGCTAATTTTCGATCTACACAATATTAACTTTAGGTTGCAATTAATTTTTCACTATACATAAAACTAAGAAAAAAACTGTTTAGTAAATGGATCTCCAGGATGTGGAAGTAAGAAAAGGCGCCCCCTGTCATGCATTGTACTCTCTGGTCGTTGGTGAGAAGATTAATTTTCATGTTTTGTCTCTTCTCTCGATTTTAAAGAGCATTACGATCGTAGAGGGCTAAATTAAATAATAACATATTTGTAATCTCTGTATTCTGAAGATAGGGTGCATAAAAGCATTCACTTCACAAGCGTTATATTTTAAAGTACTTCTGCTACAAAGACAAAGTTGTGCTTAAAATTACAAAACACATTTTCCCAAGGAAAAACATAAAATTGCAAACAAATATTTCTGAAATGTCGCACACCTTAGCTGCGCCTCTTCATTCTTGCCTTTCTGAACACGGAAGGGAAAAGGAAATTCCATTAAGTAATCAAAAAAGAAAATAATAAATGCGGAATTGTATCATTTTTAAAAGCGAGATGAAGGAGGTGCAATATAAACAACGTCACATAAAAATTTAATCCAAGAGTTCCAGTTAAAAGGATGGAAATATAATTTCCCTTAATGCTAGCTGATAGATCTCATGACCCTGCATTGGCACTGGGGGAAAATGTATATTGCACTAATGGGTGGGAACGTGGCAGTATCTGCGAAAGATACATATATAGTCGTAAGGAAAGATTTATAACAAAAGCGAAAATTTCAAACAGACTTCTTAGTTTATAGTATAATTACTCATTGTTCACAATTATTTCCTTTGAAGAAACCAATCGTAAAATATTCGACTCAGAGAGAATTCCGACTATTTTTTTTCTCCGGCAATTTGCAATGTAATAACCTTTTTACTTTACTTTTTCCACTCCATCTCAAGAATTTTTATCTTTCTTATATTATGCGCCGATTCGGATGGTAATTCCATCCCCTGCGTCTCTCCAGCTTATTCAGCCATTGCAGAACGCTAGGTAGTCGGGACAAAAACAAATCCCTTCCACCCATAACAATTAATCATTTTTGGAGTTCTTAGTTCAGACTAAGTTCGATTAGATTGGCTTCATGAACCTTACATGCCAATCAGGATGTGAACAAAACATACTCAAGATAAATGCTATCAAAAACAATAATTGAGCATTTAATTTCGTTTTATTAAATAAAGGAATGTAAAAGGAGCGATCGTACAAGGAAGGAGCTAAGAATCTTTTGTTCAGCACCATCAGTCCAGTCAATTTCGTAAATGAACAAATGCCCCAAAACAGGATTACACAAATTATGCCGTGAACAGAAAGTTATTTTTGAAGGTCTTTTACTGTGGCCATCTTGCATTTCTAGTTTTTCAAATTGTTGTGGTAATGCTTTCAAACTTCAACGCAGAAAACCAGGATTGCCTGTTGTCCAAAATAAGACCTTCAAAAGTAGCTCAATCTGGCAACTAAGTTCAAGGCAATATTTAGTGTAATCCAGTTTGGGGGGAAAGTAATCCTCACTGTTCACTTTCGAAAATGACTCGGGGAGAATTGAATGAAAGAATTTGGGGCTTCTTACCTTGCACGGTTGTTGACACTACCAAACCTTTATATTCTTCCTGGCAGAACCAACTTTAGAAACTCATTCGAAAGAGATTTTATTATGTGTTCTTTCCCTGGGTTGAGTGGTCGTGCAATAAAATATTACTACCTTGGATTTAGCTAACGATGTACTTTTCATTTTAAAAGATGTCCTTGTTGAAATCTACCAGATCTTGCCATTTACGAAACCAAGTTGTAGAAGAAAATAAATTTCTAAGAGCCTTTTATGATCGAGGCATCAGAAAAGGGCACAACAAAACTGAGATGGTATAGGAACGTACCAGATAAAACGTGAGACATGGTGAAACCGGCACTTGCACTTTTGAATGCTAGTATTCACAATTTTATAACAATTTATATTTATGATAAATTAAAAGAACAATTACTTTCACCTTCAAATAAAACCGGACTGTTTCCATTTTCTTTTAGAAATTCCTGATTTTTAGGTTGAATAGTTAACTGTAGTTGTGATATTTGCAGCAAGCACTAGTAAATTACTTTGTTTATTAAATGTTTTGATAAATTTGATTAGATTGGAAGTTGGGGTTTTGTGACGCAAGGAAGCTGCTCCTTGATTCATTTGAAGGTGAATACCGGTAGGTTGCTTTAGCTTCAACCACGTTATATTACAACCTCTCCAGCCTTCATTTAATTCTTTTAGAAAATGCATGAAAAATTAAGGTTTAAAGTATAAATATGTCGAGGAAAACTATTTACAACTAGTTTTAATAAGAATAAGTGTGGACCGAAAGTGTGGCAGATTATAGTAAAAATTAGTGGAATCAATACCTACACGCCTTTTCATTGTCAATATTCATAAGGGAATGCACAATAAATGGAATTTGATCTCTTTGTACTTAAAAAATACCTTGAACTTCACTGCGTCCGATTTTCATTGAAAAATATGAAATGCTTCATATTTCACTTTGTTCCTCATAAACATAAATTGTTACAAAATTCCGCTCAATAACTTACCTTGGATTTTGTGCAGCTTAAAACTTTTCTTTGTTGTTCCGAGTTTACTCTACTATTTTTACCAATTTCTGTCGGGTGTCCTGTTTTCATATACGCTCACTGTATAAGGATATAAAAAATTGTACTGAAATAATTCTTCTATTTGTAATATTCGCAAATCTTCAAAGTTAGTGGGAACGGCAAACACTTTCTCATCAAAGCTAACACCCAAAACCAAATTGAATAGAATAGTAAAATATATTTTTAAAACATAAGTAAACTTCAGAAGTTACAACAATGATACAAGTGCAGAGATCTCAAAAGTTCAGGGAGGAAGGGGGGGGGGGTTTGGGGCGTTGTGGATCAATGAGTATGTATGCCCACTATGGTATCAATCGCGAGTTGTAGGCAGCACAGGTTCAATTCCTGTCATGTGCATTCCCCTGAGTGTAATTTCTCACTTCTGTGGCAGTAAAATTTGCATTGTGTGTGTGTGTCTATTGCTTGATATTGCATATCTTGCGTCTGGCGTAGCATGGCCAAATATGGCGCTTGCACCACAAAACGCAAAAACCAACCAACAAAACCCAAAAACTTCTCAAAAATTTCTGAAAACCAGAAAAATTGGAAAAACAATACGCGATTAAAACAAAAAGAAATCGTAAGAAGGATTTCTTTTTGTAATGAAGAAATGTAATTTAAACTTTCACAGTGATGCGTCACTAGATGCTATTTATTATTATGTGAGAAAAGCATTCTAAAACAACTCTAAATGTCCAATGCATCCATCAACACAAGTGTTGACATTCTTTAAGTGATTACACTGCTCTTTGATTGCACCGCAATGGTGTTCATTTGCCAAGTGAAAGTGCTCTGATAAAGCTGATCTGCAAGGGCGATAACCCTGGTGATTATCGAATAACAGCGGTCTCTGCCCGGCCGATCTGACAAACTTCCAGTCCCCAAAAATGTTGAACTAAGGATTAAAGTCCAATATAGGTCAGGGGCCTCAATACATATCTTCGTCCTTTTCTGCGTCCGAAATATGCATACAGCTTCCATTGTCGATTCACAATTAATGTTGGAAGACGCATTTGACAAGGATTGTTGTAATATCACAACTCTAATTGCATAACAGTAAAACTAAAAACAGTAATGCATGCACAAGAAAGGATTTCATAAGCGTTCTGACAATCGGGTGCCAAGTCCTAAGTACCAGACTCCCTTTGGGCTTCACACCCAAAACAATTTATGACTTCCCCCATATGTGGAATACACATCAATATATTTATCCCACATATGGGTTTAACAAGTAATGGCGATATTGGCAGACTCATTTTGCAGTGATTGTTGTAATACCACAACAGTAATTTCTTGCATGAGAATAATAATTCTTGCATGAGAATAATAATTCTTGCATGAGAATAATAATTTTTGCATGAGAATAATAATTCTTGCATAAGAATAATAATTCTTGCATAAGAATAATAATAATTGCATAAGTATTATAATAATTGCATAAGAATAATAATAATTGCATAAGTATTATAATAATTGCATAAGTATTATAATAATTGCATAAGAATAATAATTCTTGCATAAGAATAATAATTCTTGCATAAGAATAATAATAATTCTTGCATAAGAATAATAATAATTCTTGCATAAGAATTAATAATAATTCTCTTGCATAAGAATAATAATTCTTGCACAAGAATAATAATTCTTGCATAAGAATAATAATAATTCTTGCATGAGAATAATAATTCTTGCATGAGAATAATAATTCTTGCATACGAATAATTCTTGCATAAGAATAATTCTTGCATAAGAATAATTCTTGCATAAGAATAATTCTTGCATAAGAATAATAATAATTCTTATATAAGAATAATAATTCTTGCATAAGAATAAGAATTCTTGCATAAGAAAAGATTTCAAAAGCATTCTGGCAATCGTCATGTTAGGGCAGGGGTGGCCAACCTGTGGCGCATGCGCCAAACTTGGCGCATTGCATCCTTGCGCCTACATATTCTTTAATTACAAATAAATAAGCATTTTCATCCAAAAAATTCATTAAAAGGAAAACGAGGTAGCGAATGAATGATACAAATTTGATAAATTCTCTGTTGCTCTCAGTAACAACTTTACACCAAACATTGAAAGACTAGCGATATCCAAACAGGCTCAAAAGTCTTATTAATGGTAATGTTTATGTGCTGTAATAGACATTGTTTTACGTACAATAGTTAAAGCATTTACAAATGTTAATTATGTCTATAAACATACTTTTATTAAAAAAGTTATTATGGATATGGCAGGACCATGAACGTAAGGTAGAAAAGGTGCTTGAGTTGTATGGCGCATCGGAACTTGATGTAAAAAAAAATTGGCGCATGGTGTGTAAAAGGTTGGCTACCCCTGTGCTAGGGGTACCAAGTCCTAAAAACCAGACCCCCTTTGGGCTTGCCCAAAAAATTTATAACTGCTTCAACAAGTTTACGGATAAAATAGGTAGCCAAAAATGTAGGGTGGATCGACCTCACTTATTAGGTTGCATGGCCTATCGGGCGCCAAGTTCGAGGAATCCGACCTGCTTGGGATCCTTTAATATTTTTGTTGATGGGACACCTGCACCCACAATCATGAGGGATAAATGTAGTAAATATATATGATATTGATAATGATCTGCATGTGCAGTGATCCAAAAACAAGATCATATAAACTGATGCCTGGGGTTTGACTTGAGGCTACCAATAATGTCCCGAAGAAGGCACAACTGGCACACGCCTCCTATCGGTGAAAATGCGAACTAATTTTGTTTTCTCCGCCAAAGAAATCCCCCCCCCCCTTTGTTAATCAGTCTGACGCGAATCGAATTTGATGTGTTCTTAGCTTTGTTTTTACGAAATTCTAAAATAATTAGTGTATAATCGCAACGGAACAGTATCTTTGCTAAACATCGTGCATATAGTATTTTATAACATTATGTATTTTTAGTACCATATGTTCAGAACACATTCAAAAAGAGCGATGTCCACTGGTAATTTGGCATAATAACCACACCAATATTCATCGAAGTTTCTTTTTCTATCCGAAATATTTTTCAGATCAGGTGCTGAATAGACTGAATGTGAAGTTGTGTCACGAGAGGCATTTTCTGTGCTACATGTAGATGGCGATACTGGTTTGTAGTACCTACGTACTTCCTGTACTTATTTCCTATTGGGTTGGCACAGATGACAGAAATATACCCACAGAGGTATACGTTATTGGGTTACCGGCAATAACATACTCGTCTTCTGCTAATTTGTTTACACAAAGAATCCCAAATAGCTAAGTAATAACTATTTTCTAAAAATATTTTATCAACAGAAGTTTGGTATTTCTACAACATATGATTGAGTGACGATTATAAGATTTAAAAAAAATCGATATTTTCTTTTTCTACCATATATATTTCAGAATATTTTTTGACAGCAAAAACAATATTACAAATCCCTGCTCTCGAAATTAAGTTTAGGATTGTGATATGGATATCATATATACAATAAAATATTATGAAGTATTGTTCTGGAATATGTAATTTGAAAGAAATGCACGTTATATAAAGGAGTATCAGAAGAATTATAAAAATCAAATGCATCCTTCCTGTAGCAAATATTACTTTAAAAATTTAGCAATGTTTTAAATTTTGAATTGAACAAAGCGATAGAAGTATCAAAATTCAGAAAGAAGTTCTGTCTATTGCAAGTGAGCTAAAATAACACACGTAACACTCTTGCATTTTTCTGTTTCAAAACTTTATGAATTCCTTGAGCAATTCGGCTACATATATCATGGAACAGAAACTCCGTCAAAACCTCATAATCCCTCTATAGTAAACATGCTTGTGTTCAGCGATTGGGTCAAAAAAGCATAAACAACAAATACCCATTAAGTATCGATTTCATATAAACGAAGTTTATAGCTGAAGCACACGTAATATCTCATAAAATATATACATTCCAATGTAAATAAACAGCGAACAACGTGTTGCTCATCTTACTGCCATAGAATTTAAGTTCAAAAGAACTTCAGAAAAATTAAAAATATATTACTAAGAGACGGAAACACTTCTTGTTGGAAAGAAAACAAAAGCATATAACTTACTGAAAATTTACATACCTGAATATATACTGTTCGTGAAGATGGGACAAAACCGTTGTGAGGTGTTCTTTTAGACAATCGGCGCATTCTCGGCTTTCAAGTTTACTTCCTCCCCGATGTCAATCTTTCGATCTCTTCCACCTGTATATTTTTCCACCGCATACACGTGCAACTGATAGCATTTCACGACACGCCGAACAATATGTTGGGCAAAAATTCTCTCCGTCACAACTGCGCAGACGATCTGCAAAAACAGCGCGGGAAAAGAGCTGAGAACGGAGACTGATGCAGCACAGACATTTTTTCCTCTTTTTCTGTTCCAGGTAACAGAAAAAAATATTAGTTCTGGAGGATTGATTGGCAGGTGTTAGTCGCTTTCAGTGATCGACGCTGTCTCGTCTTATGAGAAAGAAGCGTTGTCGGTCGGGGTTTTAGAGTGATGCAGTACTCGCGTGCGCTGCGCCATCTATACGAAAGAATTTACATTATTACTCGTAAGGAATAGATTTAGCGGATGGAATTAATCCTGTAGTGGTTTTTAAAACCTACATCATTAGAATTAATAAAGAAATAAATGGTTTTTCAATTTATTTTTATCTATTACTATGGCCATGCCCATAATGTGGTTTTATATCAATCGTTTATGAGAATGTTTTTACACTTAAAACATGAATAGAATAAAGTGATTTTTTTATTATTCTACCCAAAAGTGAGGATTTGCAAATTTTCGGAACAAGAATTTTTGATTTGCAAGTCGCTTGCAGTTCAAATCAAATACATAATGAAAATGGCAATTTTCGAAATGTGTGTAAAACTAAAATACACTGCGCCAAAACAAATCGAAATAAGGAACACTCATAAAAAATTATGCCAAGCATTCTACAACTGCTTCTCTAGATTCCTCATATTACGTGGGTGGCGTAACTGACAGCCTATCTGCCGCAAGTCAGTAGCGGGACATGATAAGTTGTCATTCCATGCCTGTTCCACGACACTCGGGCACGGTATCACTCAAGATGCAGCCGGCGATGCTCGGCAGAACTCCTTTGTTTACAGACAAGTGGTACATTGCTTGAACTCCTTGGTAATGGTGTAAGGAATCATCACTTACAGCAGCCAGTCCCCCTCGTTGTGATACGAAGAAGTTTGGCAGAACAAAGATAGGTTAGGCAGATCCTAGAATCATTTTGCCTTTCCGGTCACATGTCCAAGGGGCTATTTACCAGAATGATAACGCCTGACCTCGCCTACTGAAGAAGTCGTCTCTCCGAGGACTACCTCCGAGGTTTTTAAAACCCTTTCTTGTTCAGTGAGATCTTCAAATCTCGCTACTCACGATCCTCATTATCCCCAGGTGTGACTCCCACTGAGTATGAATGGGATATGTTAACTCATCAATTGCACCACCTCCAGAATACAAGGGATCTGGAGCAGAAGCTGCAGAATACTTGGCAGAATCTACCACAGGATACCATAAAGGTTTTGTTTGACTCCATGCCACGCTGTAAATCAGAATGGATCGCCACCTGAAGTGACTGTATAGCATTCCTATTTATTACCTTCCAGATGCAAATCAATACTTTCTTTCACGAGTGCTCTATATTTGATACTGTGTAATCATTTCTTTATCCCTTCACATGTACATCACACGTGCTAAGTTTCATTCTATCGAACTCTGGCTTTAGCGCGATTGGCCAAATATTACAAAGAACTTGAATACCTTAAACAATTTATATTATACTTTTATTTCGTTCTTTAAGAGATTCAAAAATTATGCATATGATTGTACAGGATAGCCTAAACCTCCGTAGACAGTTTAAAAACTCGTGAAAATTAAAATAATATTACATTATTTACTATTTATACCAGAAAAATTAGGATCGTATTAAAGTGTACTTTACATGAAAATGGTAGAACATATAGAATAAATTTTTTGGAGGCGAAAGAAACAGTTCACATTTTTATCGACAGAGGGCAGTGGTGATTTAAAAAATTGTATTTAAAATTATTTGTACGTTGGAAGTGCAAGCCATCTGGCAGCTCAAGCAAACGCCCAAAAGTCGATAGTTATAAATATGTCATGGCCGATGCACTACGGAATTTTATTGAATTTAAACTTCTATCGAGTGCTGTGTAATAAAATTGCAAAAATGCTTGCGCACGGAGATGCCAAGTTGATAGCAGGTGAAAAAAACATTCTTTTGAACTTTAATTCGCAAAAAAATAATTCATTAAGTTACAGAAAAGGCGAAGTTTTGAGAAATACCTGTTTAAGTAAATGTTTCTGACCTAATGTTGATTAAATGATTTTGAGTTAGTGTTGATTACGCCTAAGATGATTACATAACTAATTTATGAACTATTTTAAGTTTTACTATTTCTGTGTTTTGTTTTAATTTGTTATCCTTCGTTTTAAAGAATTTAATACTTACTCGTCATTACCGATAGCGAAAGTGTGCCAGTTGCTCTTGAAGGAGACCGTCTAATTCGTGTCCCAGTTCACCCCTGGAGAGTACTTATATTGCAACTGTAATTGTTCAGCGTGTCCACATCATAAGAAACCAATTCCACACATTAAAGTACCAGAACTGGTACAGTCGAGTCTATGAACAATACACAGCAACGTATCCAATGCGTCTGCTAAAATAATGACACCTTTAGTTTCGTCTGCAAGCTACAAGTGCATATATAAAGCAATAGACATCTTTCGAAGCATCCAGATCTCTTTCCGGCGTGAAAATGGCAAGTTATCAAGATTTAAGCGATTTTCATTGCAGTTTAATAGTTGGACCTAGTGATATGGGTCGTAGGATTTCGTAGGTAGAGATGCTTGGATTTTTACGTACTACCATTTCCAGGCTACAGGACTATAAGAGTTCTGACTGAACCTGTAACGTACGACTGCAGTATGACCGTAAAAAGACAATGTGGACGCGATCAGCGTCTGCTGGCAAGAATAGTTTCACACGATAAGCGTGCAACACTGCCTCAAATAACATTGGACTTCAACGATGGTCCCTCAACAAACATTAGCGTAAGGACTGAAACGTTCTCTCAAAGATAAGGATCTTAAAAGTCGACGCTGAACTCGAAAACTTTTGATGAATTGTCGACAGCTATGGGCCTCTCCTGGCTCGGGAACATTACTGCATGGCACTTGATGACTGGAAACAAATAGCCTGGTCTGACGAATCGCGTTTCCAACTGTTTCGGGCAGATGTAAGGATCTCTGTGGGGAAAATACAACATGAAGCTTTGTATCCCCTGTGTCAGAAGGGGACTGTACAGGCTGAAAGTGGCTCCGTAATAATAGTATGATATTTGTTAAGATGGCATTCAATGGAATTCTTGTTAGGTCTAGTGAACGCATTGGAGCGTCCTTTTCTGACTAGTTGCACCCGTCATGTTTTGTGTTCAATCTGATGGGTTTGGCCTATTCCAACAGGATAATGCGCTGCTACAAAAGTCTAGACAAGCCAAATTATGATTAGTGGAATACTCATCTACATTTTGGGTTTTGCTGTTCACTCGACGGTAAGTAAGAGAAAGTAAGTAAGTAAGAGAGGGCGGCTAAAGAAGGTCGTATTTCCGATATCGAGAGAGATTATCCAGGCATGTATATCCGTTACAAAACGGCTTTGCTGTCATCTATTAAATTTTCCGTTAAGGAATTAAATTATTCATGTGGTATATGGATATGTCGTCCATCTAGATGTGGTAAAGATTTATCTGTTCGTAAAGGTGGTGATGTTTACATTAAGTCTTTGAATAAATGGTGGGATGGATATCGCAATCAGAAGAATGTGTTAATATCAGATGTTGAATCTGGTCATGGATCTTGGTTAAGTTATTTTTTGAAAATTTGGTGTAATAGGTATGCTTTTAATGCTGAAATTAAAGGTTCCTCAATGTATATTAGACCGAAACGTACATATGTTACCAGCAATTTTGTTATGCGAGATGTGTTTACTAATGAACAAGTGTTAAGTGCATTGCAAGCACGTTTCAACGTGTATAACATGTTTGAACAGAGTGTACAGAAGCGCCCTCTATCGGTTGCAAGCACTGGTGTTTATGATTTGCTTTTAGCAAACGGAGATGTGGAACCGACGAAGGAAGACGTATTACAGCCGTCGATGAAAATCAACTTGGTACCGAAGGAAGCGAAAGCGAGTTGTTCGAAAGAAAAGGATTACAGTTCGTCGTAGGAATTTCAATAACTTCGCAAAAGTTAATTTTGGAACTGTTGAAAATTTTATTGACAAGATTGCTGAAACTAAGCTAACTAAACCATCAACGGGTTAGTTTGAAATGTTTGCTTGTCCCGTTGACGTATTTAGCATTAAGGATGACCGGTTTGGATTCTACTGTACTATGTACAATTTTGTTAAATTTAATTATTTTACTTATGAATTAAGTGTTGATTATATTGGCACAGGACAAATTGATGTAAAAGCTGCTGCATCCAAGTTAACTGCTAAATTAATATTAGGGACTGATTTTTTTTTAAAGCAACCGTTTTACTTTATTTGGGATAAAAACACTATTGTGGATGTTCAAAAAGCAATTACTGTAAAAGATATGACCGGAAAAATACTTCTAGGAAAGTTCTGATTGGTTCTTCCCAAAAGGCTGTGTTAGTTGTAAAAGTACCTGCTGTGTTACGTAGATATTGTTTAACATCAAATATCCAACCTTCTATGTATGCTTATACGTTACGAATTTTTTTTTTAATACTGTGTTTAACGAACGTGAAATTGATTTTCCAACTTATTTTATTGGAACTGGTACTCATTTGATACGTAAAATCAAGTTTACAACTAAAGTTTCAACTATTAAAGTTTCCAGATCTCAATATCATCAAACACATCTGCGATGCCATGCAACGAACTGTGGACCACAGACATCCTACACTTTGGAATACATCAGAATTGTGGCCCGCTCAGAAGAATGTACTATGTTCAATGCCTACAAAATAGTTTCACAACCTTCTTTAAGTCCATGTTTAATCGTATTTTTGCAGTTCTAAGTAGGAATTGCAATCCGATCCGGCGTACCGGATATCAACTCTGAAGACAAAACTTGAAAATACTGCCTTCTTGCCTAGCACGGCAAACAGAAGGCGTTCAATTGCGATATAGGTATCTTTATGCGAGGGTTTTCTGACAATTTTCCACTTTAAAAGAAACGTCGAACTGAAGATTGTTGTTCTGAAGATGCCCCATCTGGCCTTGACCTTTCTTCTTCCTTTTCTGCTTTCAAAACTTTCGTTTATGTTCCATGCAGCTTATGTAAGACAATTTGACATCCAGAAGCCACACGTAGATAGATAGGTATTTTGGTTAACGTTGCACTGGTGCAACACAACGATTTATTGGCTACGGTCCGGGATCAATTCTCAAGGGAAATAACCGAGGACAACACCACATAATTTTTAAGCACGGTCAGATGACCAGGTAACACTTGAGCTGCCACGCGTAGGAGAATCGTGTAAAACACGAGCATGCATATCTCACGATGTATAGAAAACATGATATCGATTTCGGTCAGCTTGAGAAAGGTTAAATCTTAATTATACTGCAGTGCTTTCTTTTTTAATCCTATGCCCGTCTCCAGCCTTCGACCGGTCGATGATCAGCCCGATAAATGTCTCAAGTGATAAAATATCCTTTAAAACACTGTCTACAGTATTTACAACGGTATTGGGAAGAATTTTAGCGTCGTACTTTAGGTTCTCCAGGCATTTAGTTCAAAGAAATGCGCAAAGAGGTAGGTAGTTGAATTCAAGTCGCTCTAAAGAAACACAGCGGGTTAAGGGCGACGTTATGGAATCAATCCCAAATCAAACATCAATTCATAATTCTGTGATGGAATAGTAATTGGTAATTTAGTTAACGTTGTACTAGAGCAAACACAACGGGCTATTGACGACGGTCCGGGATCAGTCCCTTAAGGGAAAGATACGAGGACAACAACTCGTAATTTTGAACTACAGACAGTTGACGAAGTCAACACCTGAGCTCGCACTCCACTCTCCAAAATTCCATACCACGCCAATCTGAAGATATTTGAGGCCACGACATTTAGGTATTTGAAGTGCACCAGCAGCGAGTACATAACGGTCCCTGGTTGGGTCGAGTTTCGAACTCGCAACCCTCCAATTGCTAATCCGCTACTCTTCCAACCAGGCTACTAAAGTCTATCCCAACGAGGGATAGCTGACTTCGCTATTCCAAAGGACTTTTATAAGTAGGTCATGTCCAATAAGAAGTCGAAATCAAGCGACTCCGACAACTCTGGGCTCCGGTATACACAAGCTTTACTTCTCAATAAGATCCGTTTATCCATTAAATCTTACGTTTTGGAAAAAGGGACAAAACTTTTTCCAATAATAGTTCAACAAAAAAAAGAATTTGCTCTGTTGGTTGAATGCGATTAAACTTCAGTTCAACTTTGAGGTCATTTGAGAAATTATTGGACAATTAGTTTCCAGTAAACAAATTTGGTTAACAGCAAACAGTAGTTTGCATTAGCATTCGACACAATGGCTTGTCTGACAACAAATGAAGTATAAATCTTTCCTTGAGCATGTCGAACAGTGTTTTTATATAATTATGTAAAAATATATCAAATTCGTTAAAAAACTAAAATTCAGAACTACCAACTCATCACTGTCAGTCGATTGATTCTGCTTCTGAAATGCTTTTCTTCCTTTTCTAAGCGCCATTATAAAAGTTAGGAAATTGTCTTCTCTTTCTCAAGCTCTCATATTTCGACCCGATAGTTTCCTTACTTCGCGCCGACCAACCGGTCTGGTGGTTAAGGTGTTAGCTTCTAGTTAAGGTCCAGGTTGGAATCCGGGTTAGTGCATGTATGTTTGTAAGCGTGTGGTGTATAGGCTGCTGGTGCACTTTAAATCTGTCGTGGCAGAAAGTCATCACGTTGGGTTGGTGTGGAAGTTTGGAGAGTGGGGTGCTAACTCAGGTGTTGCCTCGTCATCTGACCGTGGTTCAAAATTACGTGGTGTTGTCCTCGGATCTTTCCCTTAGAGGATTGATCTCGGACTGTCGTCAATAGCCCGTTGTGTTGCTTTAGTACAACATTAATAAAAAATTACCAAATTAACTTACTTCGAGAGATACGCATGTACATGTCTATTGTTACGCCTATGTTTAACTTTCCTTACAGTGCCTATCCATCTACTTACTCTGATCATTTTCTTTACACCACTACACGCTTCCAGTGCGAACTGCCACAAGTTTTAGAGATGTTATTTGCATATTGAATACATGAAGCATATTGTGCGACGCCCTCTATTGAATACATTTTTAACTAATTTTTTTTTCATCGCCAAATCCTTCTTCTTGATAATCATTTTCACCTAAACAACAATTAAACGCAATGTAACATCCTCGTTGACAAGGGCTGCGACAGAAATAGTTGACCTTGAAAATACCCCCAGCCTGCTTAGGTGGTCGAACCAACCACTCGCGATCCTACTTAAAGAAAACAATACAAGGGAGCTTGATTTGGCGTTTGACTTTTATTCGGCAATCCGACGAATATTTGTAGTTTCACTTTTTTTGCTCTGTGTATTCCTTTTTCGTGAATGTCTCGTAAATGTCTCCGTGTATGTAAATGTTGAGTAAATGGAATTCTTTAATCACCAAGATTTGGATTTTAAAAAAATAATATTTTCCTGATATTCACGAATTTTTGAAATGTCTATAGACTGGGGACATTCTATATTCGTGGTCTTGAACATACAAAACCCACCAGTACAACAATGCTGTGAAGTATCTGAAGTATAGAAATATGGCGAAGCTTCGGCTAACGAAAGTCACCAAACTGTGTTAGATTAAGCAAGATAGTAAGTAATATATATGATGTGGTAAAAGCAATGTAAAACTGTTCTTTGCTGTTTGTAGGAGATTTGGATGGCTAAAAAAATCAGGAGTTATGATTTTCAAGAACGCGTACAAGAGATAGCGCTGATTAAACCGTTGATACTATATGCAAAACGTGAGCATAGGTTAATATCATGAGACGCAACACGCAAATGGCGAAGTGAACGGAATCAGATTTAACACAAGTAACGTCGTGTGTCATTTACAACTTCACCAAGTATTCGGAGAACACACTTTTGTCAACTGATATCCATTTCTACAATGTCCACTTTCGATATTCAAGGTACCGGTTAGTACTCGTAATACGATGTAGTGTTTGGAATTTTATATCTTGAGCTGTCATAATAACGGCAATTTTGTACTGAGAAGCTGAAAGTCTTGTAGATTTCTTTATGTAGTAAAACATTCATATTAGGGCTTTATGTTTGCTTAACTCACCTGGTGGTTTATCTTTGAATCTAAAACTGCTTCGTAGAGGACAGTGGACAGCCTATGGTGCAAAAATCTGTTCCAAACTGTAATTCTGGGCAAGGGAGACTTTATTTTTACTTGGATTTTCATTCCCATTGACAAAAGGAGCAGTTTCGTCTCGATGAGATAACTCGTCATTCACAGAACTGTGTAGGTCAAAATATATTTCATCGAAATTCTTGAAGGGTCAAATACGATTATTCTTCCATCAAAGCTTAATCTTTCCTTGAGACTTATTTTCGGTTATCCGATAGTAAAACCCTAATTTACTTTCATTTGAAAATATAGCTTGCTTCTAAAATTCTTAGGGCATGCTCCTGAATGTCTTTGCAATTGAATGACTTTACCTATCCTCACTCGTAACCTTGTTAATGTACTTATTTCCGTCTAGTACATATCGTGTAGGAAAAAAATTTGACCATAGGGTGACAAACTAAACTGTCTTGCTACACAAACACGATACTTATTTATTTTTTTTAGAAATTTCGAATTGCTGGGGTTGAATTTTTACAATGATTCTTTAAAATTCTGGTACAAACAAATGCTTTATTTTTGCAAATATCTCTTCTATCTCGTACTTAGTTGTGATAGTATAACGAAACGTCATTCAATTTGCTACACTTAAAATATTTTTTATACTTATATACCGTAAATTGCACGTTGCGCGTTGCAAGAATATCGACAAAAAGTTGTTCTAAAGATAGTAATTTGTGATTATTTTTTATCTCTTTATCTCGCAGTTACCACAACTTACAACTAAAATGTGCACAAAATTTAGAAATGCGAAGTTAATTCAGAGCGAAAGAAACACGAGTTTCCGTTTTATTTCCGTTCTTTGGAAAATATCGCCTGTCCCAATATACATTCTAATTTTTCCAAAACTACCAAATTATGGTTGATTTAAGTAAACTTACTCAGGTGTTTTAGCATGTAATACTTCTAATTATAATAATAAAGATATGTTTGATATTGCATTCACTAAATTAATAAATAATGTATAAAATAAAGTATATTGCAATCAAATATCTGAAATTAAATTCATGTGATGCTTGCACAAACACACAAACACAAAATCGAACATACAACAGAATGACGGACAGAAAGACTTTCGCAACCACTTTCACTCACTAAATGAAGATAAGTACTCACTGTATGCAAATTTCCATGAAAATATATTAAACCGTGTGGACGTGTATAGGGCACATACATACATACAGCCAGACAGACACCAAACGAGCAAGATGCAGATTTGGCATCAGAAGGGTCCAAAACGGATAGAAAACTTGAAATGGGTCGAAAATATTCAATGTACAAACAAACACTCCATTCTTACTTATATAGATACTATTCGACTGGTCAACGCCAATTAGATTAAACGTAAAACAACGATAAACGACATTTTAAGGTAACTCCGATATGTATCATACGAGAGCTTTTGGATAATACGAAGTAAAACTAGACCAGATCCGTCTTCGGTCTGTCGTTTTTGTTTACTCTGAACACTCCTTTTATAATAAAAGAGGAAAATTCATGCTAATTTTAAAAGTATTTACGCAATAGCTTTGATTACTTTTTCTTTTTGAATCTAATATTATCGATGCATTTGAGGAGCGGTAAGCAATCAGCCCCGAGAACGAACCTCGAAAGTTGATGAACATTTGTTCGACATGAAAAATTGCGGTTATACATTTCACCTTAAAAACGTCTTATCTGCCTGCTGTTAACATTTCGCACAAGATGCCCTACTATACAGAAATTATATTTTGTTAAAAAATAAATCCCCAATTTGGAGAAGACTTTTCTACTATTGAAAGAAATTTTGATTCGTTGTGATTTTCCTTGGAGCAACTTCTTCAGAACTTAACTCAGGCTAATTTGAAGTGAATGTTTAGAAACTCGTGACAAACATGTGGTTGTCCTCTTATTATAACACTTCGTTTCGATTTATTATTTTTATAAAAGTGTTCCTTTAATGAGTTACGATCTCTCTCAAACTGTTTTGGTGAGTATGGCTTGCTTGCTAAGTGCCAATGTGTGATGTACCTACAACGATAAAATTAAAATAATTTACTTTTTGGTCCTTCTAATGTACTCGCGCTTTAACATGAGAAAGCTGTCACTTTTACCAAATAATAGTTTCGAATCGCTATTTTCGTCCACACGCACTGTTATTTATCGTTGCGGGTGAAGCTTTAATAGCAGCTATGCAGGCAACTTTCTATTTTTGTGCATACTTTATAGTCAATTATGCTTGTTAAGCTATATCAGTAACTATTAAGGGAATAAGGCAATGATAAAAGAAGAGATTTAAAAGAGAGAGGGGGAGAGATTCCTGCTTTGGTTACTAATAATGTAATCGATTCAGATGTAAAAAGGGGATATTATAAGATTGTAATAAACATTACAAATCGTTATTTATGGTTTAGTAAGAGAGAAGATCCTTGGGAGATTAGTTGAAACACAGGTTGACACACACACTAAGCCGGTAAAAATACTTTTTTCGTTGCAATTTCACCATTCCTAGTCAACTACGGAATATTAGAAGGAAAAGAAGCTTCAATTAGTTAAAACAGTTTCTTTGATGCAGCAAAAATCTGACTAACCCTTAAAAAAAACGAAAGCATTGTTTTCAATAGATTTTGCAATATTAAAAGATAAGAATAATAATTTCAACTTGGGAAACCTGTTCTACTCTGCCACCTAGAAGAGAAAAATGTTAAATATATTCTAAAATAAGAGTAGGAAAATAGGATCAAATCCTTATACCGTTCAATATAATGAGGGTTACTGTGAAATTCGACTTAAGCTACGGAACTGTAATTAAACTATCTTCATATCCAAAATTACCTTTTATCAGGAAAATGTATACATAAATTTTTAATATACTTTCAAGATCTTTCCAATCATCAAAATAAAAATTTTGAAAACTTACTTTTCAGGAATAATGCAAATATATTTTTTACTGTAAATATGTTTTGATGATTCTCAAATTACAACATTGACTCTCACCAATTGTCACTTTCTTGCATAAAGAATCTTACTTTACTCCAACTGCTATCGAATTCGACAACTCCTAAAACTTGAATGCGCGTTCCATCTGTGTTTAACTCGCTAATGAAAATCGAAACAACAGGAAACTAATATTGGACAAGAAAGGTGAAAAACGGATGTCACGCGGTAGGTAGTTGAATTTACGTCGCACTTGAGCAATGCAACGGACTATTGATGGCAGTCCGGGATCAATCTTGAAAGAAAATTCGAGAACAACATCTTATCATTTTGATTCACTGTCTAATGACGAGGTCAACACCAGAGCTGGTACCCCACTCTCCAAACCTCCACACCATGCCAACGTGAAGACATTTGAGTCCATGGTAGATTTAACGTTCACCATCCCACACGTCCAAGACGGTCTTTGGTTGAATCGAGTTTCGAACTGGCAAATGTCCGGTTGCTGATCTACGCCTTTACCAACTGAGCTATCACGTCCCCACTGATAATAATAGAACATTCAATAACAAAATGGTCAATTATTTGAGAGAAGTGTTCAATTTCGTTAACATTGACATCTTAAAGATGCTGAATTTGAAATTATATTACAACCAGTGCACACAAAGAATTGTCAAAGGACAATATTTTTTTAGTATCTTAATTATTTGGTTATTTACTGACCTTAAACATTCAGTTCAATTTTGTTTCTAGTTATAAAATTATAGAATAATTTAGTATTTTGAAGAACATCTCGTGAATGGACTTCTGAAAATTTGTTGAATTTGAAATCCTTTTGCATACAAAGGGAATTGTTAGTCAAAGGACGAAGTGTTTTAAAATCATTTTACTCTTTGGTCATCGTCAGGCTCAAACATTCAATTCAGTATAGATAACACTAGATATAAAATTAAAGAATAATTTAGTATTTTGAAGAATACGTCGTGAAATATTTTGTGTATTCTGAGTATCTTCGTTGATACAGGAATTAATCATGTTCTTTCCTCAGAATTGTAAATTAACCGTTTATACTTTTTCTATCGTTTTAGATTAGCAGTAGAAGTTCTAAAGATATAAATTGTCAAATTTATAATCAGTGCGAAATAAGTAATCCGCCACCTAGTCACTTTCACTGTAATTAACATGCTCTTTCCGAAATAACATGAACTCAATTCTAGCGGTGATAGTAAAGTTATTTAATTTTTCTATTAGACTCCCCTAAAAAGGATTCAACAAACAATAGAAGTTAATTTACAACGAAACATTTCAATTCATGGCGATACAAGTTTAATGAATAAAACAGTAAAAACAACGCAGAGAATACCAATATCATTTGTTTGTTCAGTACTCTGATAAATGTTTACATACTAAAAACATTTCATCTATTTCTGAAAAGGTTCACTATTACTAAAAGTTCCCTTCTATTGCTGGAAGTACAGAAACTTTCTTTTATTGAAAATGTCAACCTTTCACAAGGCAGTCTATTAAAACCATCCGACCAACAAACGGTTGCCTAGCAACCACTTGGTTATTTATTCTAGGCATTCAATAGCCTTCAAATGTAAAAGAAATTTTGTGTTTTTATTCTAAAGGTAGGTAGAAATTCACAAAATTCTGAAGATGCTTGAAATGAAATTTAATGAAAGGCACATTTTAACTCCTTAATTTAACATTATCCTAGGATAGTACCGTTTTTTTTTTACTTAATTAAAAGTGCTCATATGTCTTTAATTTTTTAATTTCGCGCTCCAGACACCGAATTTGTGACAATTTTGCTCAATGCAAGTTTAGAAAAAATTTAATTTACCGCTACATTGTACAAAACTGTAAACATATTTTATCGTTCTGAAAGGAAGAGAAAAAAATATAAAATAACCTTGGTAACTTTAACCTTCAGTTAATCGCACTGGTTCTGATGGTGACTATTATTTTCATATGATGGCTATCATATGAAAATAATAACTAAAAAATGTGTTGTTTATGCTTTAAACTAATAAATTTTTACAGTTATTTGTTTTTAGTCTATCTTAAAATATACTACGTATTTTCATAAATGAATAACTAATAAATAATAAGTGTGTAACTAAGAAAAAATCGTCGAGTACCTCAAAGATTTACCGTCATCTAGTTTTTTAAAAAGACCCGAGACTAATGGAGGGGAATAAATACCGAATGAAATAATTTTGGAAAAATGTAATTGCATTACATTAAAATTTAGAATTACATTCACTATTTACTCTTCATTTTTTTTATATTAATTAGAAGTAATGTATTTATTTCTTTTAGGAATTATTAAAACATGGTTGAAGTTGATACATTTATTTAAACCAATTTATCAGAAAAATGTTTAATGCACATTATTTAACATTGTAATGTAAAAACCAATTCATTTTTCCTATAAAATGTAACTTTGAATTTAGTTCGTACTTTAAAATTTTTTTGTTAAAAATACGAATTTTCTCTCTATGATATTCGGAAGCACATTATTTCACATTACAAAACAAATACATTATTTAAAGTATTTTAAGAGAAGGTGTGTTATTTTCAGATTCATTTAAAGTTCTTAAAAAAGTGAAAATAATTAAAAGCTTCTGGGTCTATTTTTACATTTATTAACTCTTTAAGAGGACAGTGAACTTTCAATACACATTTTTGCTCTTGCTATCCAATTGTTATGAAATTTTAGCAGACTGTTTGCTACTAAAAAACCTTTATAAAGTGGTTCATTATTATCAAAATGTGCAGAAGTTATAAAATGTGGTTTAAAGTTTTGATAAATGAGAAACACTTGGTAGGCCCCATGTGCCTAATTTTCAATGTATCGTCAAAATTTTGTTCCTCAGAACAGTTTGTATACATATAAATTAAATTAACTCCATTTCGTAAGTGTCCCTACCACTCTATTGCAAAGCAAAACACATTGTACACTAAAACACCTAAAAGTTTGGGGGAAAAACACTGGTTAAGTAACATTTTAAACCAATATTTCAAAACTTAGAAGCATAATTAATTTGTAATTTGCACTTAGATATATGCAACAGATTGCAAGAATTATCCCAAAATATTTTGAAGCAAATCAACTAAAACCAGATACACAAATGTTTTGAAAAAAATCAGAAAAATGTCAAAAAATCTTTAAAAAAACGTTTTTGTATGCTTACTATACCTGTTATTATATTTTATGTTCTTCTTTTTGTAACTCCGTCAAAAATTATCGTAGTTGAATAATTATTTTTGCTCTCCACAGTTTCAAATTAATTATTTGTTAACCCTAAAATTGAAAAAACGATTATGATTTTTTTTTTTAGTCCCCTGCCCCCTTAAGTGGTGGTGAGATGGTTGACTTCTCACCTGTTTGAAATATGATCTGAGTATATAAATATATACTTATAAATATAAATATTATATGCATATTAAGGCTGTGTAAGGTACACAAATATTCTCTGATTTTATATTCTGTTGTATAAGAGTGATGAAACATAGGGGTCGCACCATCCCACTTACAAAAACTAAAATAACTTAAAGTTTTGTTTTCTGCAAAATTTATTCATATAAAATGAACCTATTGCTTTTTTTTAGCATTGTCCATCAAAGAGTTGTTTTAAATAACTATTGATGATTAACGACATCAATTCACAAGCAAAAAGCCACAAACTTATAATGTATTGAAATAAATTATTAAAAACCGTTTTAGAGCCTACTACCGTGAAAATACCCTCCCCTTCCTAAGATTAACAAAAGGTTAGTACTTATAATATTGCTTAAGTCCAGTAAAATAATGCAATTCAATGTAGTCATCAGTGATAAAAGGAAATCGTTATATAGTTTAACTGAACAAGAAATAACATATTTTATGCATTAATATGAACTATCAAAGCTCGCTTAAAATTTAATTCCTGATAAATAATTTAATTACTAATAATTGTTAATCGGTTGAAAAAAATCGAAAACGAAACATTCTTCGGAAATTTTATGTAACTCACCAAGAAAGAATATACTCTCGGCATGAAAATGAACATTTCATCCCTTTCAGTGAGTATTCCGCTATCATCAACACAAGAGTAGATTAAGTCCTTACAAGAAAAGAGATGGAACGGTATTTTTGATTCTTGGTAATGTATTATGCCAAGAAGTTTTATAAATTATGGATGAAGACCTACCACCTCATATAAATGTATTTTTCAGATAAAAAATAAATTGTTGAAGCTTTAAAGGTAACTTTTTATGTCATATCACCAAGCTAGAGCACACTTATGTATAAAAATACCAAATGGGAGAATATAGTATATCTAGCAGCATAATATACATAGACCCTCTAAGTGTCACTAAATTTCAGATTAGTGAAGCAATGTTTGCCCCCTCTACACGCATGACTAAATAACCACCATCTATTGGCTGAAAGAATCCTAAAAATCCTAGAAATCTGGAAATATTCTATAGGTAAAGAAGCTGAAAATGGATTAGAAATCTCTTCTGAGAAGACTGCAAGGATTTATACGTGTGAATCCCTCAGAGTGTGTTACCCATTCACATAATTATTAGTAGGTCTTAGATCTGTGAAAAAAAAAAATGTGCGTGACGCTAAGGGATTGGCTGCGTGACAGCGGGGAAAATCGAGATATTGCGCATGAGCTATATCGAAATCGACATCGTCGTCGCTGAGCAACAACATCGACATGGTGACACCAGAATTGTGCTCTGGGATTGGCTGCGTGACATCGGGAAAAACTGCGATATCATAATACATCGTCATCGTCGAAACCGATGTGACGATGTCGACCTCACACCGGTTTTTCACGATGTATCGATACGTCGCCAATGTAGTGCGTGGCCCAATGCCTAGTGCGTGTGTGTATTCTCTATACAAATCTACACCGTTTGACCAATCCATACCAAATTTGGTATACTTATACTTTTGAACACTGAGAAAGACACAGGCTAATTCTTTCCTGTCTTCAGACCAATCTGTAGCCATGAAAATTGGCACACAGTTAGTCCTAAAAATTCCACTCGAAGCCCCAATTTTAAAATCTAAAGTTTGTTTTTCTGCAATAAATGGATGTGGATAAGGAAACACGTTCTACAGGGTGTGTGTATGAGTTAACACAGGAAAATGTCGCGGTCATATTTTAGCTGCCACGGAAGGAAACACGTTGTTCGATGTTTGTGTATTTGAGTAAACACAGGGAAATGTAGCAGTCACATTTTAGCTGTCGCTGTCATATTTGAAACCCGACAACGCCGGATTATTCAGCTATTATAAACATATAATAAGTATATGTATATCAAAAAGTGGCAAACTCATTATACAGTATCGAAACAAAACAAGTTACCCATTTAGCAAAACCCAGCAGAGATGATGTTATGAAAAAATTATATTCTATACTCACGATTGCATCGATTTCCAGTTATCACGTCAACAAAAAAAATAACATGCAACAACAACATAAATAATATGATTTGATAAAATAACATCTATGCTAATATAAGAATAAAAGGTGATACATTTCAGAATGGTGCGATAATTTGCATTCCCAAACTTTTTGAATACCAAATTAATTATAGAGGTCAGTATGGTTTTAAGGTGGTATGTTCGGTCAAACTGGCCTGCAGTTCAGATAAGGCCCTTCCGACAGGTTTATACGGCACGCCGTACTGTTGCACAATTCAAGTGATTTTACTGGCTCCCAAAACAGATACGATGCTCCAAATATTGTTATTAGACCCGCAGACGCGAGATATAACCCTTTCAAAAAAATTACCGTCCCGCAGTTCAAATACGACCTTCCGAAAAGGTTTATCTGGTGCGTAGACTAGACACCGGTTATAAAAAATATATTTCAAAAAGTGGCAAATTGGAGCCGAGCGTTATTTTACAAATATATGCATTGATATGTGCGAAAGCAAATTTATACATCTAATTCTGTTTATATACATAAATTTGTGTGTTTGAAATAGTTATAACTAAATTTTATAAAGACACTTACATTAATTACAGTACAAAAATCTATGCTTGTTCTCGGGTTCCGTCATTCTTTGGATGTGACGATAGCGCCCTCAACAAGTAACAAACGCACTTAATTTCTATTTGATGTTTCTTACAAGTGCGAAAGCAATTTCTGATAATCAGAATCTCTTTACGAACGACATTAGGCCCGGTGTATACATCCGGTTTTTCAACGTGCGGCTCCATTGCGCAACCGAAGCCCAACTATGCACACATAACCCTGAAATGACGTACGAACTCATTTCACGCCATTTGCGATAAATACTCTATCGAAGAAAACGTGTTTATTTCGCTTACTTGGTGTAAAAAAAAAGGATATTTTGAAACAAAATAGACGTTACTGAATATAACCATATATTAATTATTATTTATATTCCATTTGTTTATGAAAACAAGGTACGTCAGAACGAAGACCCATGTGCGGCGACCGTGCGGAACTGCGGTACAAATTGCATGCAAGTTGGACGTGCGTCGCCCCAGCGGCGCTGGAGGCATGTGCGCACAGCTCCATTGGATCTAATGTATCTCAGACCGCACTTGCGTTGCGGCAGCGGCGCCGCAAGTTGAAAAACCGGATGTGTGCACAGGGCCCGAGATATACTAGGTTCAATGGAGTACTGCACACATGCATCCGGCGCCGCTGCGGTGACGCACGTCCAACTTGCGTGCAATTTGCACCGCAGTTCCCCCACGGCGCCGCAGCTCGCCGCACATGTGTTTCCAGACTGAAGTACCTTGTTTTCTGGAATATAAATGATAATTAATAAATGGTTGTATCCAGTAATGTCTATTTTGTTTCAAAATGTACTTTTTTTGCACCAAGTAAGCGAAATAAACACGTTTTCTTCGATAGAATATTTATCGCAAATGGCGCAAAAAGAGTACTTGCCTCATTTCACGGTAATGTGTGCATAGTTGGGTTTCGGTACCGCAGCGGCGCCGCACCTTGAAAAACGGGATGTATGCACCGGGCCTTAAACTTTAATATTCTGGAAACTAAAACGTAACTTAGACCAATTGGCACTGAATTTTTGATGCTGAACGTTTATCATAAATTGTGTTCATTTTTGTAAAAACAATTTATAATAAATATAAACAGAAGATACTTTTCAAGAAATTCTGTTTGGAGTATTAAAATTGTGTTCGTACCCATCTCCTCAAACCAGCGTTTTGGATTAATACCTAGAATAATGTGAACCCTCGAAAAAATCACCACGTCTCAACTGACCCCTTAAATAGTTGGTTAGTACGAAATTCGCCTTTACATGGAGAGTAGGCCGTTTGGTATGTATAAATTATTACTAAACGAGGACGCACCAAAAAACAATCATATCACCAGAGACAGGACTCTAAAAGAAAGCCATTTCTAAAAATGTAGCTCCCTTTAATTTAAAAAAAGTTTCGTTTCTGAAATTGTTTCTGCCGTGGCTATTTCATTTGAAACTGTTGGCCTAGTTGAGGTGTATTTGCAGAGTACGTAAAGAAAGGATACGTATTTAAAATATATCATTTATTAAAACCTTTAGCTACTCGCTAAAGAGAACATAATATAATTTATACACGGTGAGCATTAGCTTAACAACATAGCTCACTCACACCCTAAGCTCTCAAGAGACTAAATAAGAATATGATCTTATATAGGGTTTGCTATTTGCATACTGTGACGTCACACGCTTCGACAATCCTCTTATTCCCGAAGTCCAACATTCGGCCCCACGGGAATGCAAAGATTTTCTCAACAAAATATCGCAATCGTGCTTTCAATTGAGATTTAGTTAATAAATCTGCTAAATTTTCTTTACTTCCAAATAATACAATGTCATCTACATAAACCAACAATATTACATTTTCATATCTATATACACCAGGGCTCGTAATACCCGGGTGCATAGGTGAACTGTGCACATGAAAATACAACTGTGCACCTAATTTTTTCCCGCTATGTGCACGCATTGCACCTAACGTTAAAAAAAGGGAAGGGACGTGTTTTATGTTATTTTGATGTTTGAACAAAATATTAGTATCGACTTCTGTCGCTCTAAAGGAACGTAATTAAAATTCCTAAATACACACTATGCGAAAAAAAATCGCTGGGCCATAACGGGTTTACACAGGAGGTAGGTTTACTTACACCACTGCCATCAGAACTTTCCGATGATCGAAAAAATTTCCAGATGGCTCTGTTGAAGCCTGTCGCGACAGCCGTTCGCCGGAGAAAGGAGAATTTAGACGTTTAAATATTTTTATTTACTATCTACTATACTAACCTATCTAAAATACCCAACTAATAAAGTAGTTTACGTTACTTTAATGCTCTTATATTACGTTTTTTTATGTGCTCCTAAAATATAAGCTATGCACCTAATTTAAAAACTTAGGTGCACCTGTATTAAAAATTCTATTTCGAGACCTGTTATACACAATTACAATACTTAAAGTTTAAGAAACCAAATGATTTCAATATTGAATTCAATTCATTGTTCCACATTTTACCACGTTGACGTAAACCATATAAAGATTTTTGCAGCATACAAACTTTGTTTTCATTTCTTTTTTCTATGTACCCTGGCGGTTGACGCATCAATATTTTTTCTTCTAACTCACCATACAAGTATGCAGATTTTACATCTAATTGAATATGTTTAAATCCTAACCATGAAACTAAAACTATGAAAAACTTAATAACTGAGAAGTTTCCTACAGGTGAAAATATATTGGAATAATAGAGTCCGAATATCTGTTTAAATCCCTGAGCTACAAGTCTAGCTTTAAATTTCTTAATTTTATTATCAGCGTCCCTTTTGACTGAATAAACCCACCTGCAACCTATGATATTAGATTTTGATGGTGGATCTACCAAATTCCAAACTTTACGTTGTCGTATTACTTTTAACTCTTCGTTCATAGCATCTCGCAAATCTTCTTTTTCAGGTAGTTTTTGAGATTCAGCATATGTTTCAGATATTTCGATATTGTACACTTCTTCCTGAAAAACCTCAATAAAACTTGAATACTCAGATTCCTCTAATATTGAATCGTTAGATTCCTCTAATATTGAATCGTTAGATTCTTCAGAAGATTGATTATCACCAAGTTTGTTTTGCTCATTTTTAGTAATAGATTTAAAATTAAAAAGGTCCGGTTTAAAATCTAAGTTTTGTTTTTCACAATATTTCTTTATGTCATTTAATGATCTCATTCGCGTTTTTTTGGATGGAGGGTAATAATACACATCAATTCGAGAACTTTTATTACGCGGTTTTTCGAGTCTAGTCCACTTGTCAATTTCTATATTTTTAAGTTTTGATTTTTCTTCGATTGTAGTTTGCACAGTATCAAAATTTAGTAATTTTTCTTCCTCTAAATCATTATAGTTGAATACATGAACGCATTAGTTTGATTTTTGCCCAAATAATGTTAAAACTCCGTTTTTAGTTTCGTCTATTTTTACATTAATCGTTTCAGCTAAGCTTCGAGTTTTTGGCATGCACACACGATATCTTTTAGTTTTCAAAGCATAACCAACTAAGATACCTATAGCCGCTTTCTTTGGAATTTATTTTTTATTACGTGTGGTTTGTGCACATATGCAACTGATCCAAATATTCAAAAATGCCTAACAGATGGTTTTCTGCCAGTTGCCAGTCCAAATTTCATAGGGTGTTTTTCCTTTGTTTAATTTATGTTCACATCGGTTTCTAATGTACACAAAAGTTAGTAAGGCTTCAGCCCAAAATCTAAATTGAAGACCACTGTCTTGCAACATTGCTCGAACACCGTCAGTTATAGTCCTGTTAAATCTTTCTGCTACCCCGTTTTGTTCAGGTGTATATATAGACGTACGTTCCATTTTAATACCAAGTTCTGTGAGATATTTTTCAAACTGTTTGTTGCAAAACTCAAGTCCATTGTCTGATCTCACGCATTTTAACTTTTTGTTTAATTCCCTTTCTTTTGACATCAGATAGTTTTTGAAACATGTAAACACTTCCGATTTCCTTTTTAATTACATAAACAGTTGCAAATCTTGAATAATCATCAATTATAGATCGAAAATAAGAATTACCACCTAAAGATTCTAGTGGGACTGGTCCCCAGATATCCATATATACTCTATCTAAAACAAGTTTTTGTGTAACAGGTTTAAAACTCGATCTTACACTTTTTGAAATATTATACAGGGTGGTCCCGAATTCATGGTACAAACTTTAATGGTAGGTACAGGACATTGTAACAATGATTTATTGTATAGGAATGTATAGTCGCAAGTGACGCGGTGAGGCGAAAACAGGGGAAATAACGGCCGAAAGGAAAAACAAAGATTTTATTGAAAGCGTTGTTGACAAGTGTCATGTTTACAGTAATTGTTCAAAATTGCGTCCACCAGTATCGATACATGCTTGACAGCGTCGGTGGAGCGATTGGCGTACACGTTCAAAGATGCCTGGTATTTCACGCACACCTGCAGCAGCTACAGATAAGCGAGCGACGAGATCCTCATCTGAGTCAACTGGAGTCTCATAAACAAGATGCTTTAGATGTCCCCATAAAAAGTAATCGAGGCTCGATAAATCGGGAGATCGGGGGGGGCAAGGGACTGGTCCACCACGCCCAATCCATCGAGTACCAAACGTGGCATTCAGGTAATTCCGTACATCAATGCTGAAGTGTGCTGGCGCCCCATCGTGCTGAAACCACATGCGGTTACGAATGGCGATCGGAACATCATGCAGCAGTTGTGGTAACACTTCTTTCAGAAAAATAAGATAGCTTCCGCCAGTGAGCCGCGTGGGTAGTAAGTATGGGCCAATCAAAAAGTCGTTCACAATACCAGCCCACACATTAATACTGAAACGTTGTTGAAACGCATGTCGACGCGTTGCATGTGGATTATCGGTTGCCCACACATGTGAATTGTGCGCATTAAAGACACCCTCGCGTGAAAATGTCGCTTCATCTGTAAATAGCACATAATCTACGAAATCCGGCTGCAACGCACATTGCTGCATCACCCACAGGCAGAAGTTCACGCGGCGAGGATAATCTGCCGGATTCAATGCTTGTACTTTCTGAAAATGGAAGGGGTGTAAGCGATTTTCGTTTAACACTCTGCATACAGTCTGATGACTCACACCTACGTCACGCGCAACAGTTCTTGTGCTTGACTCGGGTCTATCAGCCACAATGTTCAAGATGCTTTCTTCCAGCCTTGGAGTGCGTACAGCTCTTACTCGACCAGCGCCATGTCTGTTGACGTCGAACGCACCTGTTTCACAAAGTTGACGATGTAACCGTTGAAAAATTCTATGATCCGGCATTCGTCGATCAGGATACTCCGCGCGATACATTCGTAACGCAGCTCTGCCGTTACCATTTGCACGGCCGTACATGTAATGCATGTCTGCTTTTTCTGCATACGTAAAGTCACCCATCGTCTACGGCAGCACAATTGTGAATGGCGCTTTTCCCTACTGCGATGCATCATGTTCAACAGCGGCTAGACATCTACTGCCCTCTACCGGCAATGATACCAACCGATCACTCCATTTCTCTTTCCTTTTATTTCCCCTGTTTACGCCTCACCGCGTCACTTGCGACTATACATTCCTATACAATAAATCATTGTTACAATGTCCTGTACCTACCATTAAAGTTTGTACCATGAATTCGGGACCACCCTGTATATTATACAAGGATCCATTTTACCTTTAATGTTATCAATACCATTAACACAATTTGATCTACTCGTATTATACAATAAATCTGTATTTACGTGTCCAAATCTTCTATGCACTAAATTAATATTTAAACTATTATGAATACCACTTACATTATACGATTCATAACGATTCTCAGGCAAACCACATAAATTACATAAAAATTATCCTTTCTTGGTACAGTTAAATAATACTCATCATTTTTAGTAAACAAAATCATTTTATTATTTGACCAATTTACTTTATATTTAGCTATATCCATCTTAGCGCCACTTTAAAGATTACGACACATATTAGAGGCATTTAAAACATTTTTAACATGACTTTTACAAAATTATCATTATCAATTGCATAAAATGTGATATCACCTACCCCAAGTATTTTCGATGTGCAGTTTTTATCACCGATCAGAGCATTTGTCGTATCCAAGGTTTTGAAGTTTCGAAACCAACTCTTCTCGTTACAGAAATGCGATGTTGCGGCGGAGTCCACCAACCATTCGCCCAAATCTGGCATCGAGATTTCTACTTTCCGGTTCTCAACATTCATTGCTACGGCTGCATAGGAATTTTGTGGATATTCGGAATACATGCTTAGGATTCTGCATTCGGGATTGCTTGCATGGTTTCGAGATTTGTCCTACTTTTGTGATGATCTGTTCAGGTCGTTTTTTCGTTTATAACAGTCTTGTCTAAAATGATCTTTTCTTTTACAGTAGTGGCATATCTTTGTCGACCTGTCGAAATGCTCCCGAGAATGGTCCAGAACGGTTCCACTGCTCATATGGCTCTTTTACTTGACACTGACTTCGAATCTTCGTTGTATATGCACTGGATATTACGTCGAGTCCCTTGTCCTTCCTTTTCTGTCCAATTCTCCCAGATTCACTTATCAGTTGACTTTCGATGTAATTGAAGTTAAACTGCTTGTCGTCTAACCTGTATAATAACTGTACTAAGTTAACATAATCAGCAGGTAATTTGCGTATCAATTGAAAACACACCAAATATTCCGGCATTTCAAATCCAGCTTCTTGGATGAGCAACTTTTTCTCTTGAATTCTTTTACAGAAAATGCCTATTGTTTCTGTATCTTCTTTAAAATTCAACTCGTAGAATTCGTCTATTAAACTTGCAAGTCTTGCTCTAGATGTGGGTTCAAAATTAGTTTTCAGGATGCTCCAGGCTTCTCGTCTATCAGTAGTGTGCTTTAGTAGACAATCCTCTTATTCCCGAAATAAACAGATAGCTCAGGTGTTGCTTCGTCATCTGACCGTGGTTGAAAATTACGAGGTGTTGTCCTCGGATCTTTTCCTTAAGGGACTGATCCCGGACCGTCGTCAATAGCCCGTTGTGTTGCTCTAGTACGACGTTAACTAAAATTACCATTACCATTACCATTACCAAAATAAACAGAAACACATATATTGGATACGTAATTTTTGAAGATGTGAGTGCATCTGTTTCATTTTCTTTAAAAACGTAATATTTAAGGTTTTTTTAATAAATTCAAAGTAATTTTGATTCGATGTATTTGCTCATGAAAACATGAATTGTAATGTTTCAATACCTTTTAAGCAGGTTCTCCATTATAAATCGATAAAATTTATTTGACTGTTTGGTTTACATTATACTTGCTAAGAGAGGATCTACATCTGATACTAATAGAAAATAACGTTTTCCTTCGGGTCAATATAATTATTACACTAGTGTTAAAAATTAAGAAAATTTGTATATTTTTTCGAATTTCTCGAAAAGTAATGAACGAAAGGTAAAACTAATGCTTTCAAACAAAGATACATATTTTTGGTGTCTAATACGTAAGCGTACACGTTCCTGTGGGCGGTGCATTTAGAGGAACAGGCACGTGACAATTTCCATTCTTCGTTCGCTCGCACACCTCAGCGGTTTTTGTAGGGGGGTTTTTGTGCAAAATTCGGTGAAAATTCAAAAGCAGACAGTTAAAATGAGAACCCACCAACGTTCGGATGATGGAATGAGGTGGGGTATCGTCGGGGCACAGGAAGCAGGGTTCAATAGCGGATTGCTTCAGAGGTGAATGTAAGGCCCAGTATCCAACTTATGGAAACAGTTTAAGGATACTGGATCCGTAGAGAGAAAGCCTGGGCAAGATCTCCATGAGCCGAGACGGCCAATGAAGATCGATATTTAACCCTTAGAGCGAGACGCAACAGGGGAATGGAGCAGCTTCTCAGACAAGCCGAGTTTCAAGGGTTACTGTTTCCAGAAGGCTACATGAAAGAGATCTGTTTGCAGGAAGACCTGCTGTTTGAGTCCCGATCACTTCTGCTCACAGGAAAATCTGTTTAGCATGGTGCAGAGAACATCGATCTCGGACCAGAAGATCAGGGGGGGGGTGCGTTCCATTCATTGATGCGTCCCGGTTCAGTCACTAATTCTAGACTAACGTTCATCTGCAGAGAACCAGGGACCACCTATCTGTCCTTCAACATCCTAGAAGGAGACCACTATGGCAGCGGTCTGGTTGATGATCTGGTTAGGTATCATGTTGGATGGGCGCACCGACCTCCACGTTTTTGACAGATGATCTGTGACTGCTGTGGGGTATAGGAATGAGATCTTGTATCCCTATGTTCACATCTTCAGGGGCGCAGTTGGCCCTGATTTCATTTTTATAGACGACAGCGGTTGCTCACTTAGGGCTCATCTGGTCGACGAATATCTGGAAAGAGATTCGCCCGTTGGATTGTCCAGTCAGATCTCCAGACCGAAACCCTATAGAACATATCTGCGACGCTCTTGGGAGGGCAATAATTGCAACTCACCTTCCCCCTCCCAGAACTATCCAGAACCTGAAAACAACGTTGCTTAATGAGTGAGACCGACTTCCACAGGAACTCATAAACTGCCTCATTTTCAATATGAATTCACGTTGTGAGAGTTGTAAAACTGTAAGAGGAGACCATACCCCCTATTAACTAATTTTTTGTGTCGATATTGTAACTGACACCACTGTTCTAGATCTTCCTGCGCTGATTAGTCTTACGCAGGATCATGCGCGTGTACCATAACTATTGTATGTTAGTTTGTATTATTTCAACCTATGTATATATCTAATTTCATTAAAATATGTCCAGTAGTTCTGGAGATAATCGCCCAAAAGTGAAATTTCTTTTAATTTTGAACAATGGGGCCTTGTGCTTATCTGAATGTAAATATTAAATGAACTTTTTTTCACAGATACACTTTGTGCCTGCATACATCTATCGTTCCCCAGATATTTGCCAAACATAGAAGATTAAGTATGTGTCAATGGTACAGTCTATTAAATTTGGGGATGCGGAATCATGAGTCGGAAATCTTAACACATACTTCGTGATTGAATGATGTCTATCATATTCTCTTCCATGATATACAGGTATGTAATGCCACTTTTACCGTCTTCGTTTTAATATTCTGTATGCAATTTTACAAGTATTTATTAATTTTGACTATATAAAACTAAACCTCAATATTTGGACTTTTTTTTATTGATCGATATTTTATAAATATAAAACATTAATTTCAATATATTTTAATTTCAAATAAAAAAACAGCACATGCTTGTCAATGAGTCATAGTTTTTTTAATTTTCTGGGGAAAAGAGTTTGCCTTTTTGATTACTAAAGCATTTCCGCTGATGAAATCGATGTCGGCATAAGGCTCGCTCTTAACTTTATTTAAATCTTCCTGGAGACTGATTCGTTGAAGACGGCATCAGCAGTTTCTGCGAAGAGGATTAAGATGGAAGATTAGGATCTTAAGAGGATCTTAAATCATAGATTTTCAAGTAGCTCTGTCAAGAATGAAATTTGGATTCAAATCGGACAAAATCGGAATTTTGCAGTGTTGCTTACCAGTATATTTTGTAATAATATGGTTTAGAGTGGTGGTGAATAAATTCACAGGACAGCTGACACTTAAATCTGAATAACTAAAGCTTGTTATAAATGTTTTTAACACTTCTCATGTATTCATTCACTCATTACTCGATTGATTCCCTTTCCCCTCAAACTCATGCTGTATCACATTATTTCTATTAAAATTAATATCTAAAATTTCGACACTTTTACGTATTTCATAACGATATTCATCAGTTCATTGAAAATCGCTCAAACATTAAGAGATATTTTGCATTGAGCATTGAGCATCTGCTAACTTTTATGACGTCCCAATTGCAAAATAAATCGAATGCCATGTGGCCACACAAGTCAAAAATGCTTATTAAGATCCCTGCAAAGTATTTCTGAAGAAAGATCTGTCAATTATCAGCAGAGATATGAGCTGTTTAGTGATCGAACGCACGTCATCTTGCATGACGACATGTCTAGAAAACATCCAGGATAGCGGATGTCAAGGAAAGTGAAAAATGCTTTCCGAGGCACGTACTAAACATTTCTGGGCTAAACTCCTCTTTTCTCAAACCTTCTTACAGAACCCTAGTCAGATTCGGACTGTGACAAAAAAGTACTTCTTATTGTATAGAAATTGCACTGCTTAACCAAAACTACTAATATTCACTTACACCTATATTTTGTAGTAATATATACGTATATCAGGTTGAGTAAAAAGTTTTCCGCCAAAAAAAAATTTTTTAAAAAGGTTAAATACATAGGAAAACAGTAAAGCTAATGAGGATAGTAATCTCCGTTCAAATCTACAATCGTTTGCCAAAGTTTTGGCAACTTTCCAATCCCTTTTGCAAAGAACTGTGGAGCGTGGGCGAGTCCGTATCAGAGCGTTAACTATTGTTTTTTGGGCAAACGTCAAGTTCTAACGCAATAGTTCGTGTTGAAACATTTCTGTCTTGATCAATGATATGCTTTAACTGCTCACAATCAACTTCGATAGGGCAGCCAGAACGTGGTTCATCTTCAATGTCGAAATTTCCAGTTTTAAACTTCCGAAACCAAACTTTGACTGTTTCATACAAAACAGTATTGATGACTTAACTTTCACACATTTTTTGGTGGCATACAGCAGTCACACTGAGTTTGTCACAGAACACTCAGGCTAACAACCACAGAGATGACAGCTGGTGGAGCGGAGGTATCTTCTATTGGCTATATATATATATATATATATATATATATATATATATATATTTATATATATATATATATATATATATATATATATATATATATATATATATATATATATATATATATATACTGCTGTTTGTAAAAAAATGCAACACCATGAAGGAGTCATCAGAATTAAATGAAATTTAATACACAAACGGCTTGTATTAGTACAAATAAATGAATAAATTTTCAAAGCAAAAAAAAAACAATATTAAGTGTTTGAAATCAGTACTTGGTGCTGCCACCACTCGCTGCAATAAGTGTTGCTTTACGACGTGGCATGGAATGAAACAGATGTTGAATGTCTGCTTGTGGAAGAAAATTCCATATTGTTTGTCCCAAAGTTCGTCTTTTGAAGCTGTAGGAAGCGGATCACGAGCGAGACGCCGACCAAACAAATCCCACACATGCTCAATAGGCGACATTTCCGGCGAATAAGCAGGTCAAGGAAGAAGTTTCATGTGTCGGGCTGAAAAGAAGTATCGAACATTCCTTTCAACATGTGGGCGTGCATAATGCTGTTGAAAGATAGCTCCAGAGATGCCTTGAAGGAAGAGAACGACTTCGAGCTCTAGCACTTCACGGACGTACCTATTACAATTCAGATTACCCTCAATTCGTAGCAGCTGAGATCGTCCATGATACGAAATCGCACCCCAGACCTTAACTCCAGGTGTTCGGCCACTATGACGTTCGATAACGCACACTGGAAGGCAGCGTTCACCGGCATCGCGTCTAACACGAATGCGGCCATCATGGTTCCACAAATTAAAGCGGGATTCATCAGAGAAGACAACTTGTTGCCAATCAGTCCGCCAGGCTATGTGCTCATGAGCCCATTGCAGACGCAGCCGTCGATGGTTTGGCGTGAGGGTGATCCTGTATAAAGGAATCCTTGCACGCAATCCACGGTGCAGCAGACGTCGGCAAATTGACGAAGCCGACATTAGTACACCTGTAGCAGTAGACCAAAGTGCTGCCAAATGCCTGGAGGAAGCTGTACGGTCATTCACTGCCATGTGGACCAAGTGTCTATCATCGCGCGCTGACGTCACCTTCCATCGTCCACTCCCAGTTTTTCGAGTTCTGTTCTGCTGCACACGAGCTGTTATTGCGCGATAGGAAAATCCTCCTTTACGTATATATATATATATATATATATATATATATATATATATATATATATATATATATATATATACACGCATTGACGAGCCAAAACATTAGGACCATCCTCACATTTTTCAATGGACTCGTATGGATGACATGGAGGGTACGTGATTAAGTGAGAATGGTATTTATCTGCTGCTGGAGAAAGCAAGTAATCATTCTCGCACTTACTTTTGCGAGTGATGGGAAAGGCTGCTGATCTAAGCGAATTTGATAAAGGGCAGATCGTAATGGCCCGAAGACTCGGAACGAGTATCACCGAAACTCCACGACTGATAGGTTGTTCACGTTCTACCGTTGTTGGTATTTATGCAAAGTTGATAAATGACGATGACACCAGGTGACGCCAAGGTGTTGGTCGTCCACGCGTCAACAAAGAAAACGGACGTCGGAGACTGTCCCGCTTGGTAAAGCATAATCGGCGCGGGACAGTGACTCAGCTGACAGCCCAATACAATGCAGGTCCAAGCGCAAGTGTTTCGGAACACACAGTTCAGCGAACACTGTTGAATATGGGACTGTGCAGCAGACGTCCCACTCGTGTGCCTCTGATGACCAAGCGTCATCTTCAACTACGCCTACACAACTACGCCCGGGAACATCGAGAATAGACCATGAATGAGTGGAAGAGAGTTGCCTGGTCAGATTAATCCGGATTTATCATTCATCGCGTCGATGGTCGCGACAGTGTACGCCGTCTGCCAGGCGAACAGTTGATCCCCTCTTGTACAGCAGGTCATACGCAGGATGGTGGTGGCGGTATTATGCTTTGAGGGACTTTCTCATGGGAGCCTCTGGGACCCGTAGTTGTAGTAGAACAGACCATGAACGCTGCGAACTATCTGAACATCATTTCGGATCAGTTGCACCCTTACATGGCGTCTGTCTTCCCAACTGGAAATGGCTTTCAAACTACCAGCAGAACAACGCCCCATGTCACAAGGCTCGGATTGTGTTTGAGTGGTCCGTGAAAGATACTGATGAATTCCACTTAATGTCCTGGCCACTTAACTCGGCGAGATCTTAATCCAATAGATCACATTTAGGGTGTCATGGAGCGGCAGCTCAGGACTCAAATACCACCATGTCCGAACATGGTGACTCAAACACCACCATGACTTTGCGTGACCGCTGCTTACACATTTGGTACAACCTGTCTCCAGTCATGTACCAAGAACTTGTTGCATCTATGCCCAGGCGAGTTGCAGCTGTTTTGCAGGCCAAAGGAGGCTTAACGCGGTATTTAGTAGGTGGTTATGTCTTGGCTATTCAGTGTATATATTACTACAAAATATAGGTGTAAATGAATTTTAGTAGTGTTGGTTAAGTGTACTATAGTGATAAAAATCAAAAATATGATTTAGGGGAAACAGACTGGAGTAAGAATCGAATTAATTATTTCTAGTTCTTTTATAAATCACTAAGTATAGAAAGTTCGAACAAATGTTTTTTTAAATAATTTCAGCCATTGTACTTCAAATTGCTGAATTCTTCTTAAATGTAAGTAAACTTATTATCTTTCTGTTTCAATTATTATTGAAACAGAAAAGCCTTTTAAAGCCAAAGTGGTGTAACTTTCTGAAAATTCTGAGTTAATGCTGGTAACAAATTCTGAATAGGGAAAACTACTTATAGGAAAGGTGGTGTAACTCCTAATTTCCCAAACAACCACACAGATGGCAGTACAAGATTAGGCAGTCAATGAAGCTATATAGCCTATTCAACTAAAAGTCTCTACATCTCGAAACAATGTTTAATGGACTTACACCACTTTGGCTTTAAACGGCTTAAGAAAACAATTTCCTTAACATATGAATCATAAGATTTATGAAATTGTGAATTGCAAGTTATTTCTATGGGGTTTATCGAATAAATTATTTTATATCTCTCGAATGTCATCGTATGGATACTTCGATTTGCTTTTTAACAGTATTATCTAAAACATAGAATGGTGTATCTAACAATATCACAAAAAAAAAATTTTCCTCTTAAGAAAATTAACATCTTTACTCTTTCATAATCACAGTGATTTTTTTTTTATTTCTCTTGGTCATTCATATTTATCAGCAGGAATTCGATGCCTAATATAAAATGGCTTCCAAAATTGAATGTGTAATAGAATATTTTTTATATCTAAAAGGGCGAAGAATAATACTTATGTTTTAAGTTACGATGAAGTTACACAATTAGAAATACTATATTAATCTGAAAAAAATTCCATCCTTGATTTAATATTTTTTATATATATTTCAAATGGTCAAATTTACAAACTTGACAGAAACTTAAGCATACGCTATGCATTCATCAGATTTCATCTAGAAACAATTTAAACAAGAAAAAATTATTTGATAATAATAAAAAATAATAATTATTTGATAATAATAATTATTTGGTAATAATAATTAATAATAATTCTTTGATTATAATAATTAATAATAATTCTTTGATAATAATTATTAAATAATAAAAATTATTTGATAATGAAAATTATTTGACAGTAAAAATTATTTGACAGTAAAAATTATTTTATAATAATAATTAACTGATAATTATTTGATAATAATAATTAACTGATAATTATTTGATAATAATAATTAAATAATAATTATTTAATAATAATAAAATATATTTCGAAAAGAGGAGCGTTGAAACTAACATTTTTTGCTTGAATATCCTATTTTTAATTATATTTTTATAAACTTGGACCATAAATTTTCAATAACAGTGAGATTCGAAGACTGGTGGGGTGATGCACATTGCTTTTGAAGATTGTGCTGCAAAAACACTCAAAATATTACTACTGTGTCTCGAACTGTCATTGAATTCAAAAATAAAGTTTGATCCAAAAACCAAATTTTTAACATATTTTATACTGCTTTTGAATGTGTTGAAAGGTGGTCCAGTTGGTAGAGTCTCGGATTAGCAACCAGAGGGTTGCGAAATCGAAACTCAATTCAGCCAAAGATCGTTGTATACGTCGGGGCTGGGGCTAGTTATTGTGGTCTTAAATGTCCTCACGTTTGAAGTGGTGAGAAAGTTTGGAGAGTGGGATGCCAGCTCAGATGTTGATCTCTTTTTTATTTTGTTTTCCTATCCTCACCTTCCCAAACTCGCCATAAGGCTTAGACTTTCTAGAGGGGAGGAAAGGGTACTTCCACCATCACTGATCTTGTCATCTGAATGATTTAAAATTACGAGGCGTTGTCTTCGAGCTCTTCTTTTTGTGCTCCTGCTTCGGAATTAATCAACTAGCCTTCTGTGGTGTTCGAGTGCGACTGTAAATGTTAAAAAATTTCATTTTTCTAAGATTTCATCTATGGAAACAAAATTTCTAACCTTCCTGCTAATATACAACTCAATACAGCCATGAGTCAGACCATCTTCATTCCTAAAAATGGAGTATTTGGTAACAATTGAATTTAAGTCGCATTGGAGAAACACAGCAAAAATAAATATCGTTGTTGTTACAAATCTCCCTTGGTCAAAGTGAAATCTAGACCCATCCCAAAAAATCATGTCTTTTAAGTCGCTCAGTGACCAACTCCTGTTCATCCAGGATCTGTCTTACAAATAGACAGATATAGTAAAAAATATGGGAAGGAGTTGCTGAGGTAGCGGAGAATGGGCAAGTTGAGACTTTCTTAATCCTCCAAGCGTTTTCGACGAGACATCTCGTCCAACAAGTCTGACCAGTTTAGTTAATAACAATATATACAGTATCGTCATCAAGATAGTGCCGATCGATTTTTTGATGATAACGGAATCAAGAACTAGTCAGCTTTCTTTCTAGTGACAAGGTATCGAATTCAACCAGATTTGGCGAGTTTTGATTATGACGCGATACCTAATCGAGAGGGCCACCATGATGGTTAATATCTCTAACAAGTCATATATCTTGTGCTCCCGCTTCTAAGTCTTACCAGAGCAGTCTGATGCAGTATTGAACCTTTTAAATGCAACGACAGTCCAGGCATCAACCTCCATTAGAAATTCCATAGGTACCGGGAGCTTTGCGGACATACCAAGAAGAGGAACAGACCTTGTTTTGGGGGGAGTATTTGTGCAAGGTATAAATTTTCGTGGCGGGGATGTTTTGTTTGCTGGACAGATCTGCTCTCGACCCAAAGCAAGCAAATAGAGCCCATGTGTGCCAATTCTGGCACGAGTAGACTATCTCGATTAATTCTATCCATAATGGCCAAGACTTAAGGTGCTGAATTGAACTCTTATTGTTGAGTTGCTTTAAAGATTAATTCATTAAAGCATTTGTAAAATTATGTATTCATTGCAATAACACCTGATGGAATCAATAGACCTAGCAAAATTCATTCAGCTATTAAGCTAACAGAGGGGATATTTGGTAACAGAAGCTGCTGAGTTGTGAGAAACTTCAGGGTATTAAGCGACGGCAGATTTCGCGATTTCATTTAGTTTTCAGATTGGGTACGCGGGCAGCATGATTTAGGTTAGTAACCTGCGGCAAAAGTGTAGGTTCGCTCTTGCTTCTACTTATCATTCTTCTGCCTATATTGAACCCCTAAACAAGGTTCAAGGCCCTTGTGCTCGACAAACAAGACCGGGTAACCCTGAAGTTTCGGAATTTGATGTGCCTTGGGTCGATACTAGATTGCCAGTCTTTGATGGAATGTTATCACATCCCTTTGTCTCCAAACACCACGATAGAGAAACTTAGTTTCAAAGAAACACGGAGAATAGATGATTCTTAATGGAAGAACCCGGTGAGGAAAAGTAATCAGCAACAGTAGAGTTAGGGAAGGGAGAGGCTCAGAAGGTTTAAGCCTTCTTCACAATTGGATATCAAAGCACATTTTTCTTCTTAATACCAAATCGCACGATCTTTTTAAAACAGAATAGAATCTTTTAAATTCGTTTCACTAGCGCAGGTTCTTCCACGTTCAAGCTAACGCCCCAGGTTTACTTGCCTTGAGACAGTGCCTTTATTCTTACGCTTTATTTTATTCATCAATAAAAGTGTTGATTTACTCACGACTATGCAACTATACTGAATAATGAATTAATGACTCTACTCAATTAAACCTAATAATAAATTAATGATATTTGTACAATTAAACCGAATAATGTATTTATGAACTTTTTTACAGTTCAAACGAATAATGTATTAATGAACTTTTTAACAATTTAACTGAACAACGAATTAGTGATAATTTTATGGTCCAGTTCAAAAGGGAATTTCTCGAATTTTTGGAAGAATTTTGATTTTGGAGTTTTCTGATCGGTGTAGACCAAAATACGATTATTGAGCAAAACAAGGATCAAATCCAGTAACAGTGTGAGAGACAAAGGCAATATTCGCTTAAGAAGATTCAATCTCATAGATTGCAATACCGAAAAGATCGAGAATCCAAAATCATGAGTCCTTAGGGGCACATCTTCTTAGATGTGTGCGGGCCTCATATACATAAGGAACTCTAGCAATCTTTCCTTTTTCCATGGAGTTTACTGTCTTTGGTAAACACGGTAATCACGCTCCAGGATACGCAAGCGATATTTTTCTACACTCTACTTTTCACTCCAATCCCTCCTTTTTCCTCTTTCACGAAATTGTTTACTTTTTGTATGTCTCGTGTTTGGCGTAGCTTGGCCAAATACCCCTTGTACCATAAAATCTCAAAGCAACTAACCAAAATTATAAGTTATTCCTTATCGAAATGAACGATTTAATAAGTTTCAGTACTGAGTTATTTTTCTACATTAACGTGCATTTTAGGGTGTTTGGGTATCAGATTATTTGAGCAATCATAATTTTTGAATTTCTACGCTCGCTCTTGATCAGCAAAAACACTCGACAAAGCGCATGTTACTGACAAAAAGAGAACAAACTGATGCAAACTTATTAAAGCAATAGCTGTGAGATAAAGGCCGAATAAGTCGCTTAAGAAGATCCACTCATAGAACACAAAAACAAACAAATTGAGAATCCAAAATCACCTTTTTCGACACTGAGGAATCGATTAGTTTCAATACTGAGTTATTTTTCCACGTCAACATACATTTCGAGGTTCTGGGGTACCAAACTACTTGAGCACCTTCATAATTTTCTAAGTTCTACGCCTTTCATCAGCTAAAACATTTCACAAAGTGTATTTTTCCGATAACAAGAAAACAAATGCATACAAATTTAATTCAAAGGACGAAATCGTTGTTTATGCAGCACATTATCAGTAACGTTTATGAAAAAGTTTCTTATAAGAGGCGTCACTTTCCCAAAACATCCACAGCCGCGAATTTATAAAAATATGATAAAGCCGAGAATAAAATAAAAAAAGACGGAGAGGAATCTGTGATAAATCGAACTTGAAAATCACCACAGGCCTCGGACAGGAGTGCGTTAAAATATACACATGCAAGAGAAATATATATACAGTAAAAAAACCCTTTTCCTTAAACGATAGGACGGTCGCAGTCTATCGGAAGAAGCCCATAACCTCTTCTTATTTACCCCCAGACCTCGGGGCACTATTTCAAATACTAAACAACGTTGCAACCACAAATTTAGCGGTTCGCGTCGCAGGACATCTATCATTATGTTGTGCAGTCATCTGGAGAGAAATCGGCCCTGCCTCGACTGTTGCCACTCCGGGAATGCGTATCTCTCTAGGTAATTGTCGATAGCTGAGTTGAGCTGTCGGAGTTTGGCTTCGGGGCAAGGAGCTCTCTTCGTCCGGAATAAAATATCGTTTGCGCTTTAAGAGGGAGTGATGGAGGTAAAAAAAAATGGAAATAAACTGTCGCTGGATTCTGGGGCGGTAATACGATTTCCCAATGTTTAATAGATTTCGGTGGCCGATGATTTAATTATGAGCCGCGAAAGAATTACTTCCTTGAATTAAAGTGAAGTAAATAAAAGAGGATTCCGAGCGGGTTTTCGCTCAGAGCAATTGATTATCAGCGAGTGAAACGGGATGCGAGTTTAATTACAGGTAACTTCCTGCAAATCATTCCCCCTTCAGAGGGAGAGGGCGAAGTGCTACTAAGCTCTGCTTTGGATGCTCCGCCAATTTATCCTCTCTTAACTACTCAACTACGTGTAATAAGGGACTGTTCCCAGACTTCCAATTATTAAGGAACATCAAGATTTGTGAACGCTTGAGAATTAATCAGTAATTCATTTCTTTCGGAGGATGTTTGGCACCGTGTTGGTTTTTATGCATTTCGTTTAGTTTCCTAGTGTCTATGAGCAAAGGAGGTTTTTGTTTCAATTTTTGAAATCGTCCAAGATATTTTCGAATGAAATAAATAGTGTTCATGTTGGTTCAAAATGGGGGAATCTATTACAGAAAATGATAAACAGAAATACACAGTAGTAGTTAGGTTGGTAGTTAATTTTATGTCGCACTGGAGCAACACAGAGGATTGCATCAACGGTCCAGGATCAATACCAAAGGAAAGGTACGAGGACAACACCACGGTCATAAGTCGAGGTCAGCTTGAACTTGACAAACCTATAAATACAATAAAAATGGCGGAATTTCGGTGAAAATCTGTTTGCAATTTACATATAAGGTTATATACGTAGAACATAGATATTGCACATACGAGTACATGTAACAATGACGATTACTTGTAAGATACTCCCAGCCCCAACGCTTCATACAACAAAACACTATCGCCATCTACGTTTTGTTTTAAAAAAAGGTCTCACATAGCATAGTATTGTAAACAATTTCAACTTACTTTAATAAGAATTAAATTTAATCAAAAATGTCTGAAATAAGAGTTGTGTTCAATGACCAACACTCTTACCATTAGAGGTGTCTTTGATAAATTGTAATTTGTTTCGCTTAAAGTGAAGAAAAAAGTAGTGAACATATCCTTAAAGAACACTTTTTATGGACACTTATTTTATTGTTTTATGAACAAAGAACACTACCATAAAACTGTACAAGATCATTAAGATACATTTTTTTTTTCAAAATTCTGATTTAGTCTACCTTTGCAAAATAAAGTATTCCGTTATGAATAAGATCTTTTAAATCTTTCGCACAGTAATATCACAATTCCACTTCTAACACCCTGCTACATTCAAAAAAAAATTTAATTATATGCTGTTCATAAAAACATATTTGAATATACAATTCTATTAAGAACCTGATCCATCAGGTACATTAAAATATGTAAATTTAGCAGACCTAATCGACCATACCCATAAAAACACTATACGAAAGTAAAAGTTTCTGGATAAATACAGAATTTAAAAATAAAACTAAATGCAAAAATGCAGGAAAAATGGTTATAAAATAAATTATACACTTTCAAATAGATATATTGTGTTAAAAACCAGCGTCGTATTGTTTTGCATCGAATGACGGCAAAGTAAGGCTTATTTTGTGTATAAAAAAAGCATAAGTTTCTTAGAGAACGCTTTCAGTTTCTGTACATTTTCCTTCTCATTAAAATGGTACCGTTGTATTTTACTCTACTACTTTTCCACTTGCTGTTAATGAGGCTGGATCTGTCAAAGCCAGGCGGAAGCAAAAACTCTCTATACAAAAAAGATTATTATGTGACAAAGAATGTAGATTTTTTTTAGTGGAATAGCAGCTGTTTTTTCTATGTATCGCTCCATTATTAGTGTTCAAATCAACCGAGAACACAAATGTGTCGTTCTAAGTAAGGCTTAAAATAATCGAAAGACGTGTAGTAATACGTCTGGAAGTTTTATAGATGGTTATTAACCGATTAATTAATTTTTTCTTAACCTTTAGACTACGGTTGGTATAGCAGTTGTACCTCGATCAAGCCTAGAAAGAATTTAGACTACGGCCAGTACAGCAGTTGTATCTTGAAAGTTATGAGAGAATCGCGAGAGTTATATATCTATAGCCGTAATCAAAAGGTTAAGTCTACAAAGCAGAATTCCACGTGATAAATTTTTGTTTGATTTCAATCGGCTAAGATTGCTTTGTTTGTACTAATGGTCGTCAACTTTGAGGAATGAAAAGGCAAGAAGTTCAGTCTGTCTTACCGTTAGCAAAATTAATAGCCCTCGGACAACACAACAAAAAAAATTAGTGAGATAAATCAAACCAATCAGCAATAGGATATAAACTGAGTGGCCAAATTACTAGAGATACTGTAATAAATAGTTGGACCTTTAGTTCTGATTCACAACAGTAATTTTACTATGCATAGATTTTACCAGGACTTCGCGCATGAACATAGGCACATGCTGACAAAGCAACCCTTTATTAGGTTCAAATTCTGGGCTTCTTGCGAATCTTTCCACCCCGATTCAGTCACCTGTTACCTCTTTCATCCACAAGCACCCTTTTCCGTCCACAGTTGCAGGGCCGAGTAAGCCTGGTTGGAAGAGTAACGGATCAGCAACCGGAGGGTTGCGAGTTCGAATCCAACCAAAGACGGTCGTGTACAAAGGGAATTGGTGCACGTTCAATCAAATGGCATTACATCGGAATGATGTGTAAGTTTGGAGAGTGGTGTGCCAGTTCAGGTGTAACATCGTCATCTGACCGTGGTTCAAAATTACGTGGTGTTGTCCGAGGATCTTTCAAGTTGGGATTGATCCCTGACCATTGTCAATAGCCCGCTGTGTTGCTCCAGTACGATAATTAAAATAACTACCAACCGTCCACAGTTACGTTTATTGCTTGCAGTTTCTTAACCCAACTGTTATTATCTGATCTCTCGAGATACTGTTGCACGAGAGAAGACGAGGATGTCAACAGTTTATGGAATACAGGAACCGGCTCGTCTAATGTACCCCTGGATCAGGCCTCCTTCGAAGTCCTTTAAATTTTTTATCTTGCCCCCCTTTTGGGGATCCAACTGTACTGAAAAACTTTTCTCTTGATGCGAAAATTGAAATTGGGGTGCCTCCAATAATTTGACGACCTCTGGGCTTCCTTCATTAGGTGTAAACGGGCTCGGACTGTATACTTCTTTCACGAAACCGAGGTATTCTAGTGATCAATTCTTTTTCCGTGGGATATACTGTCTTTAGTTACAAGGGAGTCTCACCCCATTTATTCCCAATTATTTCTGCTTTCCCATCATACTACTCTATTTCTCTTCCTTTTTTTTCCTTTCAAACTTTCCTTTTTTACTTGACATTGTCTTATGTTTGGAACAGCTTGGTCAAATATAGACCTTGAGTCATAAGAGCTTAAAACAACCGACCAATAATTCCGTTAATCAGAGTAGATCAACACCATGTCAAAGGCAGGAATCAGCAAAATAAATACTTTAAGGAAAAAACATGAAAACTTTATCACTTAAGTTTAAAAAATTTACTGTTGGTATTAATTTAGATTATTCAGGTTATTCAGGAAATTCCTTGTACACTCGTTTTGATTAGCTCTCATGTTGCAAAAAATTACAGTAAAGCTACAAACCAAAAAACAGGAACATAAGCTTTACTGTACTGTATATC